>JAWZYV010003446.1:0-600000 GCA_038373885.1 Cheiracanthium punctorium | reverse complement strand
CCTGCTATTAAATTGTATTAATTATGTTATTTAGTGATCCCGAAAACCTGGTAGATCAGTTGGATTGGTACTGGTACAAAAAGAGAAGGCCAAACTTTGGAAATGTTCCAAAAAATATTTTTTAAATGTAACTAAGTGAAACTTTTGTTTGATGTTTAGAAGCATATAAAAAATTATTTTAAACTTTTTACATTAATAGAACATGAAACACAAAAATTGTGAAAAAGGGCATGGCTCCATAGAATATATATTAATACATAACTTTGAATGCCTAGAATTAGTCTCTTAATAGTTATAAAAAAACGACAAATCAAAATATCACCCACACCTGGATTGAGATGTACTTTCCAGCACCATAAAACTGGAAAAAGCCATGGGCCGAAGCATGTATTATGGTACACTTTCACAGGCGCGTAGCCAGGAAAATTTTTCGTGAGGGGATATGAACTTATATGTGTATAAACAGACGGAATTTCTGCACGGCATTGATCTTGTGATCACTAATCCAAGAATTTCGGGGTGGGGGATATATCCCGAGTAATCCATGAATAATAAAATAGTATTTTTAAATTGTAATAAATTTCACTGTTATATGCTAATAATAACAGGGACATTTTGAACAGCAGTTTAACATTTTTGAACATTACTTTGAATTAATTTTATTCTAAAGATCTAAATTTATTTTTGGGGGGATTTCTAGGAATGGACTGATTGATAAATTCCAAACAAGAACTAAGAGAAAACTGGTTTCTTGCTTCTGTATTCTCTAATTGTAAGCAAAATGTCTAAAATATAAACACTAATTTATGTTTAAAGTAAAATTATTTTTAAATCTTTCCACTATTTTTTATATCTATCTTATGTCTAAAAACGAGTATTAAAATTTAAAAAATATTTTTTATATTTATAGATTAGCACATTTTAAAAAGTCTTTTACCTCATGAAACTTAAAAATTATTGTACTACTTTTCACTTTCATGATTAACACTAAATAAACATCAGCATACCCCTAAGTATAACCCAGCAATTGCAATTTCATATAGGTGTTACTTGATTATATCTAATCACTTTTGTGGACCACTGGTATATGCGTCTTCTTTCAATCATGAAAATTTTCTGTACTTCACAAGGACATTTGAGGGTCAGAACAGGGGAAACTGGATCAGAAACATGACTTTGATATCACAAAGTTTAGAAGAATTTTTTACTTGGATAAAATGAGCGAAAGATTTAACACATTTCTGCAAAAAAATAGTTATAAATATTTAAATATATCCATAAATTTTCCTCTTGAAACCCCAAAACTGTCAGCAGTTTAATAGTGAAAGTAAATTTTCTGTTTAGTCTAATTATTGTGTTAATTCAAAAACTGGCAATAAGTTTAGGACTAATAGTAATGAGTAATTAGATATGAATCTAAAAATTATAAAAATTCATATCAGTCTTTCCTTAATTTTGCTAAATATTAATTTGAAACATGTGTTTCCGATATCCACTAAATTGAAAGAACAACTATGTGTAAAAATTTGGTTGAGAGGTCTAAAAAAAGATCTTGGTTCGTAGATGTGTCATCTAAAGAGAAAAATGTTTAAAGTCGAAGGGATCAGGCGTAGCGGAACTTCAAATGTGCATTTTTTTCGCCATAGAAATAACATTGTGTTTTATTAAATATTAGGTTGTAACGAAAGTATTCCGCCACTCCAAGTATTGCCTGCACAAGCAGTTCGCGTTGGTGTCTTTGCCAATATTTTGTAAAACGATTTTTGTTATTTGAAAGAAAAGACTTGTTTAAGAGCACTGTGTTGTGAAATCTGTAAAACAATATCGCTATGATTAAGGTGTCTGAAATAGGACGACCACGCTACCAGATGGATCCATCCTTGACTCTCAGTTCGGTCGCAAAAAGTCAGCTACAGAATGACACTGAATCATGTGGACAGCTTAAGGTACTACTGTTGTATATCATATAACATTGAGAAAATTTGGTATCGAAAGTTCAAAAACGAGGACTAGCATATTAAAGATGCAGAGTGCTCTGGCCGGCCTATTGATGCTGATGAGGCCCGCCTACGAGAATGTGTGGAAGAAGATAAAATATTCATCCACGAGAGTTAGCTAAAAGAGTTAGACTTTAGTGCCATGTCCATTAGTCGCATTAAGCATCGCATAAACTTGGCATATAAGGTCAATAGCTGGGTACCGCGCGAGCTGACTCAGGCAAATCTGGCGGAAAACTTTCGTTACAACCTGATACATTTTGCTGTCATAAAAAGCCTTCTTTATTTTAGCACTTTATCGCTTATTAGCACTAGGGTGCTATTTCGTTCACGCCCAGACTTTTGTCTACTCGATTCTGTGGATATGATTTGTAGACAGGTTTTGTAGAGATGAACTGTCACAGTGGAAATCTTTTAAAATGTGTTTGCCACATAACGCGGGAAGGGGGGGGGGGGGAGAATAAGTCTGACAAGGTTTTGCGAATTTTGATAATTGATCGCCAAGTTTGGCGGGGGGAAAGAAAAAAAAATAAACTTAAAACTGAACCATGCCTGGGCGATGGTTTGTATAAAATAGCTTTAGTAGGCAAATTTTAAATATAGATAATTAATTCCAAAGATGTGTTTTATGCAACGAGAAAGAACAAATATTAGCAACACTCATAGATTATGATGCTCATTCCGAACAGTATTTAAAATGGTGAAGTATAGTTGAAGTATAGTTGGAATATGCTTGGCGAAGATTGTAAAAAATTTTAGCAGCTTTAGATTTCGATTCCAAAGAAGTGTTTTGTGGAACAAGGAAGAAAAATACGGCACGGCCATGAATAATGATACACTTTTCAATTTAATGAAACAAGTAAGAAAAATAGGCGTGGGCGCCGGGAGCATAGGGCAGGGGGGGGGCAATGCCGCCCCCTGGAGTTTTGTATGCAGTGTTTTTCCTTGCTTTTTTGCTCTTTCCATCATGGTAACCATACGTTGAAGTAGTCTTTGCCCCCCCCCCCCTGGAAAATATTCTGCCGGCGCCCATGAAAGTAGGAACGGCGCATGGATTATGATACGCTTTTAATATAAAGCACTTTAGTGAGTATTTAAAATATGAAAGTGTTTCAGATTTTTTTTCAAACTTTTCTCCATACAAATAGATTGTGGTTTGTTAACGACATTGACGGCAGTTATAAACTCCTTCTTTAGTTAGCGATTAATCTTTTATTTCTTTAATTTTTCAGTTTTCTGTCTGATACTGGATGTTTACCATGGAGGGTAGCTTGAGAAAAGGCAAATAAAGCAGGGAGCGCGCGATCGCCATTTGGCAGATGAGATTTTTTTACCTCTTGCAGAATTCCGAAATTTTTCACTATTTTCGCTTCATACCTTTGGCGTTTACCTTTCTGCACCCGCATTTTCTCATGGAATGTTGTATGTCACTCTTTCAATGGTTAGATCAAAGAATGCTGTGGCAGTCAAGATCGTTTAAGAGAATTCACCTGGACGTTTCGTGGTCGATGACTTCACACAAAATATCGTCTTCAACGAAATGCTGTATTAGAATTTGTAACTGTATTTGCTCATTCGTCATTTAATATCTACTGTTCTTTTTTTTACTTAATAAAGATAGTTAAAAACAGATTTTAAAGATTTCAATCATTTCATCGTCATTGTACAGTTGCTAAGAACTGGCGTGAAACCTTTTGTTTACTTTCTGTCACAAGTCATGTTCTGTCCGCGTCGCTCTTTGATTTTTCCTGTTAGTTTTGTTCAAGACCTTGGTGACATTCTTGATCGTTCCCATTTATTTTTGAATATTACAGTCAATAAAGTGACCGTCGAATTTGACGGGTTCCAGCTAGTATTATTGAATTAAAAATAAATTCCACTTTATTTTGAAAATGTATGTGCTCTACACTTCTGCCCTACATTTCTTATTAATGATTAGCATTTTCATCTGCGACTATAAAATATATGCCTATTTATAATATAGTTCTTATAAATATTTTTCGGTTGAATTCGGCTGTAACTTTCCTAAGAATTTAGGGTACCTCAGCTGCGTATAATTTTCAAGGAACATTCTTATATTATTTTATTTTACTTTTTTTTTACAGTTCTGGTCATTTTTAACTGAATTGGTTGATTTTAAGCGCATCGCGAGAGCAATATTTGGTTAAAGGACGGGTTAAAGTAAAGAGTAGTTTTCAGATGGACATGCTTACTTTCTGTGTAGTATTTCTGAGTCTAACTTTCGCCATTATTTCCAAGGCATGTTTCTGGATTTTTACAGCGAAATAAGGATTTAAAGCACTAATTACTTTTAAACTAAAAGTATTAGTTATTACACTATGAATTTAGATTATGATCCAATGCTGTTAAGCGGGAAAGGAAGAGCACCAAAGAAAAGATTGTTCAAGAGCACTTTCTACTCTTAGGAGCAATCCTGGAACTATCAACACTGTCTTTTGAACATGAATTAATCATGTATATTTTCTTTTTGAAAACGGAATTTTGAGGCCCCTTAGATTTGTGAGGCCCGAGGCACGCCTCATGCGCATCCGCCACTGGCCGTTTTGGATTCTAATTAACGTACATGGAAATAAAATGTATCGGGTTCGTATGTTAAATGTTCTGTATTACTATTGTGTATAGCAAATTTTGTCATAAAGAGTCATTTACACTTTAAAACAGAAATCTAATATATAAAATTCTCGTGTCACAGTGTTAGTCACCTAACTCCTCCGAAATCACTGGACCAATTTTAATGAAATTTTCTATGTATATTCGTTAGGTCTGAGAATAGGTTTTTAACTATGTCTCATACCCCTAAGTCGTAAGGGCGGACCACCCCAAAATGTTTAGCCCCAGAGTGCTATTAATTCCAGATCAATCAATATTTTTAAATCAGGATTTCTGTGTAGACATTAGCGTGTCGAGTCACTTTTCAAATGTGTTTGCCAGATAATGTGGAGAGGGGGGGGGCGTTAATAAAATGTTGAAAGTCGCACAAGGTTTGCAATTTTTGATAATTTATCGCTAAATGTGGTGCCAAAACGGGACAATTTATTATAAATATATTTCGCGTATACTTAGAAAACGCCTGGCGTATATATTGTAAAAGAGTTTTATTAGGCGATTTTAATATAGATTTCTATTCCGAAGAAGTGCTCTGTGGAACAAGAAAGGAGAAAACGGTACACTCGTGGATTATGATGCCCATTCCAAACAGCATTTAAAATGTCTTTGCGGTATAGTTGGAATATGCCTACAGGAAGAATATGCCTGGCGAAGATTGTAAAACAGTTTCAGTAGGCGATTTTAAGATAGATTTCGATTCCAAATATGTGTTTTATGGTACAAGAAAGAGTTGATTCCTATTTTAACGCACCCACTCTCGCCAACCTAAAAAATCCCCGTACTTTGGCGAGCTTTGCAGTCATGGGTCTCTGAGAGTTATGCACAAGTTTCAATGGTACTTACGTATTATCCCGGCAGTCCGCCAAGACAAGCAATTTTTCACCAAGATAAATGCCGGGCACATGAAATTGTTGATGGTTTGGAATACGATTGGCAACGTATTTAAAATCTACGAAAAAGTAGTTTGGCGGAAGTGACCGCCGGGAAAATACGTAAGTACCGTTTCAACGCGCCAAAAGAACTAGATGAAAACTAAAGTAAACAAACTAGCGATAAACGCACCAGTTAAGGAATCTGAAGACAATTATTAAAACTACATTAATTGGCAATCCAAAATAAATAAAAATGTGACGGCATGCTTTACTTACAGGTTGTTCCAAATCGCCATTTTAATTCTAAATGACGATTGCCACATAAATGCAAAAAATCGTCATGTTAACTGCATATGTTTAATGATCGCCACCTTGGCGAGAGTCGAGGCGTTAAAGTAGGAAAACCCAAGAAAAACAAACCGGTACACTCATGGATTATTCTGGTACACTCATGGATTACATTCGAAACAATATATAAAACGATGTAATATATTTGTAATATACTTGGCGAAGATTGTAAAATAGTTTTAGTAGGCGATTTTAAGATAGATTTCGATTCCAAAGATGTGTTTTATGGTACAAGAAAGATTTGATTCCTATTTTAACGCCCCCACTCTCGCCAACCTAAAAAATCCCCATACTTTGGCGAGCTTGGCAGTCATGGGTCTCTTGGAGTTATGCACAAGTTTCAACTGTACTTACGTATTATCCCGGCGGTCCACCAAGACAAGCAATTTTTCACCAAGATAAATGCCGGGCACATGAAATTTTTGATGGTTTGGAATACGATTGGCAACAGTTTGCCAGCAAATTTGACGAAAAAATAGTTTGGCGGAAGTGACCGCCGGGCTAATAAGTAAGTACCGTTTTAGCGCTCCCAAAAGAACTAGATGAAAACTAAAGTAAACAAATTAGCGATAAACGCACCCGTTAAGGAATTTGAAGACACTTAATTATTAAACCTACATTAATTGGCAATCCAAAATAAATAAAAATGTAACGGCATGCTGTACTTACATGTTGTTCCAAATCGCCATTTTAATTCTAAATTCCGATTGCCACATAAATGCAAAAAATTGTCATGGTAACTGAATTTGTTTAATGATCGTCACCTTGGCGAGAGTCGAGGCGTTAAAGTAGGAATCAACCCAAGAAAGACAAACATGGTACACGCATGGATTATGATGCGCATTCGAAACAATATAGAACGATGAAGTGTAGTTGTAATATACTTGGCGAATATTGTAAAATAGTTTTAGTGGGCGATTTTAAAATAGATTTCGATTCCAAAGATGGGTTTTACGAAACAAGAAAGAAAAATACAGCACAGTCATGAATCATGATACACTTTCCAACTTAATGGAATATGGAAGAAAAATAGGGACGACGCATAAATTATGATACGATTTTAATATATAGCACAATAGTGCGTATTTAAAATCTGAAAATATTTCAGATTTTCATCTTTTTATTATTATTTATTTTTTTGGACAAAATTTTTTATGGAATGACTATCAATAAGTCTTGAGGCCAAACTATGTTTGTTTGTGGCTTAGATTTGAGCACACCATGTTTTTCACACGGACAATTATACGTGGCATGCTTTCGAGTGGGCAAACCATGCAGTTTGTTTGTGTTAGCTAAAGATGGGATAACAAAAAATATTGTTCACTCTATTCCGTTTAGGGATTGATATTATTTTTTAGTAAAATTATTGTAATTAGCGATATATTTATAAAGAATAAATTACAATTAATTAAAAGTATAAATGTTTGGTATTGTGTTATTTTTACATTCCAGCATCGTTCACAGCGCTCCATACCTCTTCCACTCATATACCACATCTTCACACACTTACAATAAGTTAGTCATTTCTTTCTACTAAAATAATCCTAGGAATAATTTATATGGCAAAACAACGTTTGCCGGGTCAGCTAGTAATATTATGAAATTTAACGCGAGCGGCTTTGTTTTCCTTTTAATTAATTTTATTCCCGCTCTAAAGAAAAGAAAAAAAAAACTAGAAGTCAGTCAAAACATCTTAAAGTGATAAACAATAATGACGTTTTAATATGATTGTCCTACTTCATCCGACTTGGAGAAAAAAAAATCGGAAAAATCCTGGGTGGGAAAAAGTGAAAAAAAAACCATCAGTCTACGAAGGAATGGGGCCGAAGACGCACTGCAACCTGCAACTCCAAGTTCTGCCATCCAATGATGGAGCAATTTCATCGTTGTACCATGGCTCACTTGGATAAATACAGGCTGTCCGAAAACCAGTTTCTCCTATGGGATTTTGCGTACGAGAAAATTTTCGCTTCTTCGCCGATTTGTCGCTTTTACCCAACGTTTTCACTGTTGCCAACTCTGCCGGAGAAAATGTGCCTAAAATCATAGCTAAAAGTATCCAGGAATGGATAACAATGACACATTCAAATATAACAATTGTGTCTACCAAGGGCGGTTCCAGAGTTGCAGTCTGAGAGGGGTAATGATATTTTCTAATTTTAAATAAACTCAGTGCCTCAGAGAAGGAGTGACTACCGGGGAGCGCACAGAGGAAAGGGAACCCCTTTGTCTGCACAATGCGCTTCATATATGTTAATAAAATGTTTCATTAATCATCAAATGTGAAATAAATATTTAATTAATTGTATAATTAATGAAGTATATAAATACCGAACATAATAACCTAGCATCTTCGCCCCCTCGATCAAAATTATTGTACATTTGAAGACTTCCTTTGTTTCACCATTAGATAGTGTTATTTGTTTAATTTCACCCGAGTGAATTATTTTTTACTTTCGTTTTCAAAATCCTGGGAGGGGTAATTACCCCCATTACCCTCCCCGTAAAACCGCCAATGGTGTCTACACAAAAACCGTGCTCGAGCGAAATAGCACTGAAGTGCTAAAAAAGGCGCCAAACGCGGCTTTTTTTTTCTTGGCTGCAATCGTAAACGATAAACTCGTTTGGCGTTTACGAATGCGGCCATTGTTATCCATTCTTGGATACTTTTAGCGTTTATTTTAGGCATATTTTCTCCGGCAGAGTTGGTAACAGTGAAAACGTTGGGTAAAAGTGACATATCGGCACGGACTATCGGCGAAGAAGCGAAAATTTACTCGTACGGAGAAAACGGAGCTTTTTGGACAGCCTGTATATATCCCAGTGAGGCATGGTTGTACAAAGACAGGCTGAAGATTACAATTGTCTATTTCTATACCTTTTATTATAACCCCACCTTTCGGTGGGATTCCAAAAATTAATTTAGGCTCATTAAGATGTTCCCCTCCACGGTAATCTTTAGTAAAAGGCGAAAGATTAGCTCGATTGATGAAGGGAAACCAGAGCATAACAGGAAGAAGCTTGAAAAGTTTTAATATAAGTGACACTCTTTGCGAAAACTGGTGAGAAAGGTTCCAATAGAACTAACTGTTAAATGCAGAGTAATCTGTTTTTAAAAAAAGTTAATTGCATTTAGATATTTTGAAATTGTTTCCTGATGATACACTACATATTAAAACTTTTCATTTAATTCAATTCATTCATCTTAAATAATTTTTTCTAGCATAAGTATTTTATGACGATATAGTAGACCAGTGTAGAAGTCTATACAATTCAGCAACATTCAATTCTTGTTAAATTTTTCAAAATGGTTAATTTTTTTATAATCACAGTGTTCTAAATTACTATGCAGTTAATAATAATAGAAAATACAATTCAAAAATGTGTAGATTTAAATTAATTAACTGGACGTTAAGTCGACCATCTATTTAAGGGTATTGATTAAAGAGCATCAACGATGCACTTTCTTAAAAGAATAATTTTATTGATAGGCACTTTTTAAAGTTGAAAAACAAAATGTAAAACATAAATAATAAACTTGCGTTTATCAGAGAAGCTAATGTTGTTTATACAATTAGTTTTCTGTGAATAAATAAACCTTCAGTTTCAAACATTCAAATAATGTATTTTTAGGGAAAGGGATATGATAAGGAGATGGGTTAATTACATCTCACTTGCAAAAGTTTCTATTCGATGGTACTGTAACTGAAAAGTAACTGATTAATTAAACAAAACCAGATACTAATAAATCTAAATCACTTTTAGCATATCAAGAGGTTTATCAAATCCATAATTTCTGAATCCCTTGAGTAATTTTAAAAGAACCTATTTTACCCCCCTAAAGAGAGAGAGACCGACCAAACCAACTTTTAATGTGTATGTTATAATAGAAGCTTATCATTTCTTATTTAGAAGAGAAAATGCATACAATTTTTTTCAATTTAAACGAAAAGGGTTAAACATATCTATTTTAAAGCACTTAATAATAAAAAAAAAAAAGTTTGAATGTTCTTAATCAAGAAATAAGCCCCCTCAATATATATATTTTTTTATGTTGGCTCAAGTATCCACCTCTTCATCTGAAACCCTTATATTAACTTTGCACTTATTCTTGATTTGTCATTTTTCCAAATTTTCCATTTTTTATGCCAATAAACTGCTCATTTTGAATGTTTATTGCTGATATTGTGGAATAAATTTTTAAACTATGGGCGTTATATTTCATGATGTGGGCGGAACTGTTCCTGCTCAGCACTCCTCAATTCAAAATGTATTAATTTCTGAAGAATGGCTCAATTTCTTCATCTTCATTTGTTTAGGGGCATTTGATAAGCCATGCATTCCTGCGATCCACACACGGCTATTCAAACGCACCGAAAAACGCCAACTCAGAGAAATTCCCTTTTCTGCCTCTTGGCGCTGCTATCATGCTCAAAGAGGTATTTAAAGGGACTGTTTTCTTTTGTTAATTATTTAAACAATTCGTCTCTTCATTTATAAATGTTATGAAACGATTTTCATGTGAACACTTTTTTTTCTGTACACAGTTTGAAAAAAAAAAAAAAAAAAAAAAAGTTTAAGAAATTATTACCATTTAGGCTGCAAATGAACGTCTCATCAATTTTCCCTGAGAAAAGTTCCAAGCACTCCGTGGAAAGTGTAAGACGGTCTAGAAAATAGAATCACATTACGTTGATATAAATACAAGAGACTAAAGACTAATGAACATCCTTCATGAGCTTCTCAAGGACGTATCCAGGTTTCCGCCTACACGCACAGTTATTGTTCATGATGCAGATTTTATTATTTCAGCACCATTCATTCTCACTTAAAAAGATCACGATGAGTTATTAAAATTATTAATTAAATTTTTTGTTTACTTATTATGGAGCATAAAACTCAGTGTTTCTTACCCCTGTGTTTCTTAAAAGTCATAACCACCTTTTATTACAATTGATGTGGGCGTAAACAACAGGAAGTAGTTTCTGCCTACATGCACAAACGGTTGCTGAAATTGTTTACTATGCAGGATTTATTATTTCAGCAGAATTCATCATTACTTTCAAAGAACAGGATGGATTATATAAATTTTTAATGAATTTTTTTTTATTTTCTGTTTGGGGAGCTTAAAATTCTACTTTTCTTACACACCGAAAGTCATAACCCTTTCTTACAAATGATGTGGGCGTACACATGCGCAAGAGGTTTCTGCTTACATGAGTAATCGCTTGCACTCAGAATACTTCATGATGCTTATTTTATTATTTCAGCAGAATTCAACATTACTTTCAAAAGGACACGAAGTATTTTTTTAAATTTCTGTTTACTTTTTTTGAAGCTTAAAAATGTGATATATATATTTTTTTTTTTTTTTTTTTTTTTTTTTTAACTCAGCTTAAGTTATGTTCCCTTTAAGTTCCCTTAAGTGGGCGTAAACATCGGGAAAAGCCTCCGCGTATACGCACGACAACTGTTCATGGTGCAGATTTTATTATTTCAGCAGAGTTCATCGTTACTTTCAAAGATTACGATAAATTACTTAAATTATTAATTAAATTTTTTCTTTACTTTCTGTGGAGTTTAAAAATCTGTGTTTCTTACCAACCGAGAGTCATAACCTTTTCTTACAATTGATGTGGGCGTAGACATCAGGAAATGTTTCTGCCTACATCACAAACGATCGCTCAAATTGTTTATGATGCAGATTTTATTATTTCAGCAGAATTCATCATTACTTTCAAAGAACAGCATGGATTATTTAAATTTTTAATGAAATTTTTTGTTCACTGTTTGCCGAGCTTAAAATTCTGCGTTTCTAACCCATCGAAATTCATAACCCTTTCTTAGAATTTATCTGGGCGTACATATCAGGAAGAAGTTACCGCCTACACGAGTAATCGTTTGCTATCAAAACTCTTCATGATGCGGGCTTTATTATTTCAACAGAATTCCACACTAGATTCAAAAGGGCACAATGTAGAATTTAAAATTTCTGTTAACTGTTTGCAAAGTTTAAAAATGGGTGTTTCTTACTCACCGTAAGTGATATTCCTCTTTGAATTGTAGTGGGCATAAACACCAAGAGAAAGTTTCCGCCTACAAAGTTTAAAAATTAATAGGCGTCGAAGGACTTTCGGACAGCTTTAAAAGCAGATCGATAGGATCAAACGTGCATTCTCCTATTTCTTTAAAACCACCTTATTTATATGTTTAAAAAGGGGTGTTAAAATTTCTTCATGACTATGTCTAGATTGAAACACACTTGTATTTTCGTTGGGAAGATAATAAAAAAGGAACAACAAAGAGTAAAATGGGGGGTTTTATTGGATTTTAATAGATTTTTAAAAGGCGGCAGTAAGAGGATACAACTGAGAGAAAAGAAACGGCCTTATTTGACAACGAAAATTTAAATGAATTCTAGGCACCCCCCCTCCTTTTCCTACACCCAACCATTTTGTTTCTGATTGAAATGTAAACATATCATTTCATGAATGTTAAAAAAAAAAAAAAAAAAAAAAAAAAACACCGAAAGTAACCAACAAATAAATTTTCTCTTTTTGTCTACAAGACTAATTTTTTTATTATATCAAAATTCAAATCATTGCTTCCTCTGATTGTCGGTTTGCTTGTGGCAGGCGACCAACGATGTGGCGACTTTCCTGAGAGTTGAGGGTTAGCTGTCAGTTTGTGGACATGGCACCCTTTCCAGGGTGACGTTGGGCACCCTCCTCAGCAGTGACGCACACAGGATTTTCTCTTGGAGGGGGTCCAGCCCATAAAACTGCGACACCAACCACCTCAAAAAAATGCGGATTTCTTATAATAACCCCGCCCCCCTTTTTTTCTACTGTGTTTATTCATCTTGATTAGTGAAAATAAGAATTTGATAATGCGTTCCAACAAATTTTAATGTAAAAATTACATGACGGTTTAACGAAGGAATATTGATAATTCTTGTGGGAGGGGCCCGGACTCCTCCCTTGTGTGCGCCACTGCTCCTCAGATGTTTGTTGTGACTCATTTCGGTTTGTTTACGTTTCGTGCCAGCCACTCCTAGTCATTGGACTTTGTTTACTTTTCATCGCTGCTTGACGCTGTCATCTTGTGGTCGTGGTCGAGCAACCCGCTGTGAAGCTCATTCCTAGAGGGTGGGGGGAGGCGGGTCGGCCTCCATTCCATCTTTAACATGCAGCTTGTTCAGCTCTTGTTGTCTCTCTCTACCTTATCCTCGTTTTCTCGGCCCGACTTTTTTTTTTTTTTTCGAGCCGTAATCGATTTTACGCCCCTGTCATTGTTTGGGGATTTTTTTTACATTAAGATTAACTACAACACGCTTTAACTACACACTGGAGGTTAGCGCCATAGGTACTCCCTTAACCGTTTGACTGCTATGCAGCGCTATTGCGCTTTTGGAATGTACACCCTCCAAAAGAAGCATTCGAGCAAGAGAGAAATTTCCTACGTTGGTTTCGTATATTAAAAATTATTTATCATAGAATATGAGTTAGGCTATGCATAAATATGACATTCCATATTTCTATAAAGTCGTGCGTTTTTCAAAAACTCAATTATTTTTCGCAAATCTAAAATAGGCAATTTCTCTCTTGCTCGAATACTTTTATTGGAGGGTGTATGAGGATTTTGATAGATAGCAGTCAAACTGTTAAAACCCCTATTTCCGTTCGGTTCAAAATTCCAATTGGCCTGAAAATTGGATTGTATCTTATCTTATTTCCCCGACGGGCGGCACGGGTCCCTGCTGGCGCCACCTTCGATTACCTGAATAATCCGTGAACACACAAAAAAGATTATAATTCGCAATTGTCATAGTTATAATTCACTTAACACCAAAATATATTAATACGAACTTACGTATATAGGGAAATGTAGGAAGAATGTTTATTAATGCATGAAAATATGCAGTAGTTACTAAAATCAAGTCTTTAAAAAAGTACTACAATCTTTTGAAGATGCAAATAAAAAATAAATTAACATCTACAGTTATTATTAATTTATTATATCTAGAAGAAACACTTAGAAGAGCATCAACCAACAAATAATTTTCTGAAAGTTGTTTTCAATATGGAAAAAAAAAAAAGGTATTTTTTACAGCTTTATCGTTTGTGTAGTTGTATGGACTGGCCCTTTAAATTTCTCTACGGTGTGCATAATACTAACACCACGGGGTAGAAAATGTCAACTACAGTGGGCTTGCGCTTTTCTTTTGGACAACCATGGTATCGGATGTGGTGAGGATGACCGAAACACCAAAGAATGACCACAACCGGAGGCATCGGTGCATAACCAACCGGTGACAAGCCCATAGGAAATCATATGAATTCCTGGCGAGAAGGTAATGACGAATTCCGTGCTTATACGCAGTACGAGAGGCTGGGCAGAGCGGATTAAATTGCTCTCTGGCGATTTGGCGTGCAGTCAGACTCCTTTGGCAAGAGTCGTTTCTCCCGCTGTTATACACTGCACGCTAGGGGTTGCCGCCCGCACCGCAAGTTGATCCGCGAAAAACAGTAGAGCTTCCACATTCTTTTTCTGTTGCAGTATATTTACATACACTGCTATGGAATAGAAGTAAGGTGTTAGAGGGGGAGGGGGGTGGGTTTTTAAAAAGTACATATTTATTTATGCAATAACAATAATGGAAAATTGGGAAATTCAACGTTTGAGCATGAAATTTTATCTCGCAGTTATTTACAGTTTTCTTGTTATCTTTTTATTTTTTCTTAATGTTTTACTTCTTTCTTGCCTTTGCCATTGGAAAAAAAAAAAAAGACAAAATGTCATTGACAATACAAGAAATTTCCAGATTTCACCGTTCATTTTTTTTTTTTTTTTTTTTTTTCCTGTCTTTATACATAGACAATGTTTTGACTGAATTACAGTAAGTTGTATTTAAAACAAATAAGAAATCTTTTGCGGTTTAAAACAAAGTCAACAGTAAAAAAATTATCTAGAATTTGCTTTCTCATTTAATTTTAAGTTTTTAGCTATTTACCTTATTAATTTTTCACTGAAACAAAATGGTCCAAAGAAAGTCTTAAAAAATCGTTCTTGAATACGAATTAGTTTTTTCTTTCATTGAATTAGTAGTTTGTGCTTGATTAAAAGAATTTAGCATTTTATAAATATAGATTATATGTAAATGAACTTTACACAAAGTTTAACATTTACTTTCTTACCGTTACAAAGACGAGCGGTTATTATTCTTTGTTGTTACACACATTATTGCTAGCCCATATTAATCTTTCAGTATCCTACAAGAATCAGTAATGCAATTTTCGTCCTCGCTTCAATCTGCATCCATGGGAACATATAGGTTTAAACCCGAAGAGTTTATCTGCATCTATAATCCATATCTATTAATTGCTAAAACCCCGGACTAAACATTTAATAAAGAAGGGTTTTCTCTAATCGTATGTAAATTCATACAAAAGCCAAATGATGATTGCTTTTTAACTGTTCACTGTTTCTTTTTTATTTCCGTAACATATTACCTTCAAATCTAAAATTTTTTATTCATATTTAAATGCATGCATTTAAATATGAATAAAAATTTTAGATTTGTAATTTTAGACTGCAATTTTAAATGCATTAAAATATATATTTAGAACAATTAATCAACAAATAAAATAAAAAAATATTAGGAAAAGAACATGGAATTTCTAACTCTACTGTTTTTCGCGGATCAACTTGCGGTGCGTCGGCAACCCCTAGCGTGCAGTGTATAACAGCGGGAGAAACGACTCTTGCCAAAGGAGTCTGACTGCACGCCAAATCGCCAGAGAGCAATTAAATCCGCTCTGCCCAGCCTCTCGTATACGCAGTACGGTAAGGATCGATAAAAGCTTCGGACTTCGGATATTCCGCAGCCGCAATAGATTTAATGAATCAAGCGGCGTTCTTAAAGTAATTCTGTTATAAAAACCAAATCTAATACTGAATGCAAGCCATATAATTTTTAATTTATATTTTACATCAACAAAATTCCGGTTTTGTTGAAAAAAGGGAAATTACTAAATTTCACTTAAAAATGACTGACTGACTGAAGTAAATAAAACTTTTTTCGGACTACCTGGGCTGCGCGCTTACCTCCGGTGTGTTGTGTGTGGTATGTTTTGTGTTGAATGTATGTAGTTGCGGCGACGCCGCAGTAATTCAGACAGAGAGTCAAGAACAAGATTAGATTTTTTTTTTTTTTCCAAAAAAAAAAAAAAAAAACAGTGGGTGCCTACCTGTCCTCCCTCCACCAATAATGGTGAACTTCCACGGACAGGTTACTAGGCTGGGTGGTGGATGTTAAGTCTGCAGGGCGTGGAGAACCGCTTTAGGCCGTCTTCGAAATGCTGGGTCCCAGGGCTCATAGTCAGGTAATGTTGCTACGACTTCATTAGGGATGTTCCTAATGTTTTTATAGAATTTCTTGGACAGCTTGAGTAGATGGTATTTGAGAGACTTCATACAAAGGTCTTTCAGAATAATGTCATTTGCCAGATGGTGATGACCGTACCGAATGGTACGCAGGAATTTGTTTTCTTTGGTGAGTAGGGTTCTGAGGTTGGTTTTGGCCGCGCAGGCCCACACGGGGGCGGCATACGTGGCGATGGGGCGCACAACCGTCTTGTACAGAAGTACTTTGTTCTGTGTGTTTAGTTTTCTCGTGTAAATCAGACTTGAGAGGCGCTGGAAGGCCGCTGTCATTTTGCCTCTGGTTTTGGCAATGTGCCCCTTCCAGGTTAGGTTTCTATCAATCTCAATGCCTAGGTAGGTGACGCTGTCGGCCCACTCTAGTACAGTATTGCTGACCTGTAGACGGGAAGGAGGGAATTTCCTGCCCAGGGAAAGAGCTTTGCATTATCTCGGGTTTAATTTGATCTTCCAGTTCTGCATCCACAATTCCAGTTGGTTGATGCGGTCCTGGATGTTTTTGTGCAAAATTCGCGAGCTGCTGGCCCTGCCAATTATCGCAGTATCGTCTGCGTAGAGCGCTATTTCAGTAGATGGATTCCTCGGTATGTCATTGACGTAGAGAGAATATAAGGTGGGTCCAAGAATTGATCCTTGAGGCACACCACTATTAATCGGGTAGAAGTTAGAAACAGTATCTTCTACTCGTACAGCAAAACTACGGTCAGATAGATATAATTATTTATTAAATGGACGAGGGAGTCTGGCACGTCCATACTAAACAGTTTGTAAATGAGTCCGACGTGCCAGACTTTGTCGAACGCCTTGAATTTCACTTAAAAATAGATCAAAATTTCAAGGACACTAATTTATTAGAATACGTGAATTCCGGTTTTGTCCCAAACGTTTTAGAATGCAGTTATTTTTAGAGCTCCGCCCAACGCTCCGCCTTTTCGAACACTCTGGGGTCCCCAATGCACAGCCGAATTATCGAACGCTCCCTATAACTAGAATGTTCCCATGAGTGTCGAGGAAGGGAATGTGCGAGATTGTTTACTTATGATACGCTTTTTCATTGTTGAGTATCATGCAAAGCAAATCTTTCATCAATTTCTTTTGAATAAGTAGAGATCTTACTATACAGTTACGCTCAAGGGCGGATCCAGAAACTTTTTTCGGAGGGGGCGCAAATCGTGAATACTCATTTTATCTAGTGTAAAGCCGACTTAATATTGCTGAAAGCCACATTTATCTAGTGTAAATATATTTTTCTCGGAGGGGGCACGCGCCCCCTGCGCCCTCCCCCTGGATCCGCCTTTGGTTACGCTGAGACGGACTCTGAAACCGGACTCTGAGTGATTCTGAAACAATTCCAGTTCAACCACTCGAAGACTTTTACCATCATTACTCCAAAACGATTAAAAAGTTAAGCACAAAAACATAATACAATATGCACCGCTTGAAAATTTTCATGTGTGTGTGATTATGTATAATATATATATTATATATATATATATATATTAGTATATAAAGTCTGCGCTACTTTAAAAATCTGAAAATAAACCCGTTCTTTAATTTTTAAGCGATTTTTCTATATTTTCTCCTATTATTTCCGAGAGTAAAAATGGTTAAGCATTTGCGTGACTAAATTAGCTATCACAATTGTCATTGACATCATATTGAACTCACGTTTATTAGACTTTGAAGGGAAAAATCCTATTCCAGTTCGTTTAAAACAGTTTTCCAGATTAGCCAGTTTAATTTTTTTCGCAAATAAATAATTTCCTCTGCTTGAAGCATTGAAATAAGAGGGGATCTTCCCACAGAACGAAATCGTTCGAATGCGAAAAGTTTCCACGCGTTTCCAGAAGAACAAAAAATTCGATTTCGGTATATAATAAAAACTGAATATGAAATTATTTATTTTAAGTGAACGAGGATTAAATACATTGAGCGTAGATATATTTTAGTCAGATGTTTTTCTAGCGCTCGTTGTAATTTCCTCCACAACGGCTTTACCTATCTTCTAGCATTAAAATAACTAATCTCGAAACAGAAAAAGGCTGTAGAAAAATTAAAATAATCCTATCTTTGCAAAGCAGCTTAAAGGCTCTACAAATTTTCAAAATTATTGCCTTTGATATTTAATAATGAAACAACCAAAAGTATTTAAGTCAAAGGAGTGTATTTTCTTTAAGATACGGTATCAGAATGAGCGTTTCTAGTAAATATTTTCCCTTCTACGATAAAAGAAGAATGAAATAAGTCTCTGGGTTGTGCAATTTAGTCCCACAATTAAAACAAATAATATTCAAGATGTTTCATCACGAATTGTGCTTTTTCATGGATAAAAAAAGTTACATGCCAAATGCAATTCTCGGTTGGCCGTTTGTTTGTTTGCTAAAGGAGGACAGAATACATGCCACCGAAAAAAAATTCTTAATAACACACATACAGTGTGTAACAAAATTATAAGATCACTGTGGATTTTAATTTTTACTATAAATAGTATAATTTAAAAAAAATTAAATTAGGTTGATGTTAATAAATGAAATATAAAATATATGTAAATTATTTTAAAGAGATATTTAAATATACTAATTATTTTATCAACAATTTAAAATTTTTCCAATCAAAAAGCTGTAACAAAATTATAAGACCACTAGTTTAAAAAAAAAAAAAAAAAAAACTAAAATGATGCTGATGCACCATTTTTTTTTTTTTTTTTAATAACTTCAAATACTCAATTTTTCATTGAATTCATTAGGTTTTCGAGCAAAGATTTGGGAATTTTGTCCAATTCATCCACGATAGCTAGTTCCAATTCATACACAGAATCATACTGAATGTTATTTGCATACACTTGACGAGCCAAATGGCCCCACAAGTTCTCGGTGGGATTCAGGTCTGGACTCCGGCTTGGCCAGTTTAAGACCTCGATTCTTTCTTTTTGGAACCAGTTTTTAGTTGATTTAGACACATGGCATGGCACATTGTCTTGCTGAAATTTCAAGTTTGATCCTCCTAAAAACGAGCCAAAAGGTATAAGGTGTTGGTAAAGCAGTTGTTGATAGCAAATGGCATCCATATTTCCAGTAACTCGCTGCAGATCACATTCCATTAGATTCCCACATTGCATTATGGAAAAGCTCCCCAAACCATCACAGAGCCACCACCCATCTGCCTACTGAAGAAATCCCGAGGTTCCGTACGTAAATCATGCCAATAGTAAATATCACCGTCCGGGCCATCCAAATTAATTCTTTTTTGGTCGGAAAAAATAATATTTTTCCAAATAGCATCCCATGTCATGACTTCCTTTGCCCACATCAGCCTTTATTCTTTATGATGCTTTAACAATCTTGGTTTAGTTCTTAATTTCCTAAGAGCAACATTTGAATTTGATTGCAAAGTGCGCCAGACTGTCATGTGTGAAATAGTTTCATTTGTCTGCTGTGTTATTTTACGAGTAGACAAGTTCTGTTTTGTTGCAAACTTGAAAATTTGTCTATTATCGCGAGCAGATATTTATTCTTTCGGCCAGATCTTTTATATTTTCCATAAAAATCTCTTACTTAAAACATCATGAATAGCAGTTTTAGAACGTTTAAGTATCTTACTTATTTCACGTTCCGATTTTCCAGAGTCCAAACCAAATTTTTCGAGCTTCTAGTTCCGATAATTAATTCTCTTCCACGCGGCATTGTGAATTTCGTCATAAAAATAAACAAATGAAATTCTATTTTGTTTTACATTATTATCGTTTGGACTTTTATGTGATATAAAGTTACAGTTTATCGACAATTTTGAAAGAAAAAATAAAATTAGTTCTGAAAACGCAGACGATTTTAAATAAAAAAGTAAGTGGTCTTATATGTATGTTACACCCATATTTCAAAAATCATTTGCTGTGTGAAATTAACTAATTTTTTTTTCCTTTTAGCGATATATTTGAGAAAATATAACTTTTTCAATTGCTTCAAATTTTAACATTATTCATTTTATGCAGTGTAATATTAAAATGAGTGATTTTTTGGGTGGTCTTATAATTTTGTTACACACAGTACATAAAAGAAGCTCAATGGGTACGCTTTGGATAGTACGAAGGGTCCATCAGTCTTCAGTTTAAAAAAGTTTCATTTTCAAAATAAATTATTTAAATCTTCTATTTTTAATGGACTTAAAAAATAGGCGTAAATTTCGTGATTTTAAGTTTTAACTACGATTACACTTTTAAAATGCATTAAATCCTACGATAAATATTACAAATTCTGTTTTTTTTTTTACTGTGTATTTAATACGCATAAAAACTAACCCTCTATCGTAACGGCATTATTATATGTACTAAAAAAATTCTGAATGTATGTAAATATGAAAGTACTATTTGAATAGCTGATACAGATTTTTTAAAATCAATAACTAGCACTATATTTCATAAACTTATTATCTGTCACATGAAAATTGAAAGCAAATTTTTAAGATTGTGTTTTAAATCAAATCAAAAATCAGAATAAATAGTAGCAATATTTAAATTTTCATTTAACGTGTTTTAGTCATTTTAAAACCTTGCCATCGCTCCTCTACTCCTAAATTTCATCGATAGTAATATCTTTTAAAGAAAATGAATAAATAAATAAGTACTCCATTTCTTCAACCTTTTTTTAATAATATTCAGTATCGATTTAAAGTTAACAATGATTAAAACTTTTAAAGGAAATGAATAACTAAATAAATAAGCACTTTCTTTCGAAAACCCTTTTATCAACGTTGATTAAAAATGAACGGAAACACTACTTTAAAAAGATAATATTTGATAATTAAAAATTACTGATTAAAATAAGTTATTATTTTCTTGTAATGAAATGACACGTTCGCGCTCTCCAAAATAAAATAAAAGTTCCACAGTTTGCCAAATATTTCGTAGCCTCCGTAAATTTCGACTTATTTACGGAGGATGCTCCGTAAATATGTCGAAGAGTGGAAGCATAGGTTGTGCACATGCGCATTAGGGTGCATCAGACAGTAGGATAAAAAAAAAGTTTCGTTTTCTGGACGCTATTTTGTGTTAATAGCAAGATAAATATGGTTCGTCCCTTAGCAGTGATGCCATAAAAATAGGCTGGATTACTTTTGTGTCAGTTCTTACTGATTTTAGCCAATGAATATTCGGCAGGCGATTTTAGGAAAGCAGTGAAAAATGTTAATTGTAACTCATTAAAAAAAAATAAAAAAAAATTCTAACTATTTACCTATTGAATTAGTTATGGACTTGATCTCTTTAACAAACAGGGCAGCTAAAAAGCATAGAATGGATAGAGTTGCACGTCAACAATGGAATGATGGTTGATTTTTTGCAAAAGAACAGGAATATAACTTCATTGTGAAAGTGTCAACTTATGTCCTTTTATATATGTCAAGGTTTTCTTTTCTTTTCTTAAAGGCAAATTGATATATTTTAAATTTAAGGATAAAAATTGTGTAGTTAATCACGGTACACGCCTGTCACTTAATGCAAGATTTTAAAAATGTTTTTCTGATAACTCAAAATTATTTCTATATTCTTTCAATTTTCTCTTTATTTATTCTTTTATTTGTTAATTTGCAAATATAGGTCATTCTTTCTGACTGAAAATGTATTTGGTTATGACATAGTCCGAACTTTAGTTACCCGATTTAAAAATTCTCAGAAATTTTTTTTAGAAACATTTTCATTAAGTTTTCTTGCATTTTCAAGATCGTTAAATGCTTTGAAAATGTACGACAACAAACTTAAGATAAACGTGGGGGGGGACCCCACCCTCCCGTTTATCATGTATATATGGTTTATGTATGCTAATATAGAATATTTTTGAAGATGATAATAACGTTCCGTTGAACTGCATGATACAAATAAGTAATTTTAAATAACATAAAATAAGCTTTGATTAATGGGCATCTCCGGAAAAAAAAAGCCACTTCACGTTACCCAGCCGACGTTTGTCGTACAGCAAAGTTACATATACCAATCGTTTACGAATAACAGGTCCGTAGCCAGACGATTAGACTAGATGGGTCAGTGTCCCCGGATGGGTATATATTTTCAATTGTTTTCTTTTCGCAACCCTCCCCCCACTTCGGAGGTCCTTTAAATGTTATGAAAGGTATATTTCTGGCTGTTTCCTTTATTTTATTGATTTTACTAATTTAATTGCTTATATTTATGAATTCAGTCCTAAACACGCTCAATTTCTTATCTAATTTTGTGGTTGGCTTAATGTTTCATTATAACATTATCGTAATATCTTAACTATTGTTAGTTTAATTTTATCAAATTGTTTTTTTTACTTCATCTTTTCTATTTTTTAAAAATCACTTTTTTTTTGTCTATTTTGCGAATTTGGGAGAAGTGTAACATTTTTCCGGGGGTGGGATATTTTTCTGGGAGGGCACTGCTCCTAATTTCATCCCTTTTGGCTACGGACCTAATGTACACTTTAATTTGATATGCATAAAATTTGTATGAGGGGCCATCATATGTAAAGACACACCAAGTTTATTTTTACAAAAGCAGCAACTACACTTTACTTCGTATTTCAAAAATTTAGCTCATTTTAATACGGAATAGCTTGGAGCGACCGTTGCACGGTCGGGAGAGCGTCGAACTACGGAACAAAAGGTCCCATGTTCGATTCCCGCTGCAGGCCAGAGAGAAAAAAATATTTGGTGCCGTGGTAGCCCAGTGGTTAAGGCGTTGGACTCGTAACCGGAAGGTTGTGGGTTCGATACCGTCGTACCACTAAAGACCACCCTGTACATGCGGTGCACGTTAAATCCGTGGTTCCGGAAGTCCTCTGGGTGGATTCTAGCAGTTTCCGAGGGGTGCCAATATTCAGAAGTCCCACCACCTTCTGATGAGGTTCCAAATTGTGGCGGGAAATTCCGGGAAGGACGTATATGTAGCTCTAAGCCACACATTCAGTGACGCGAGCTGTCCTCTCCTGGCAAATAAATAAATACCGAATAGCAATTTTCAGTACCTTGGAAGTAAAAACGATGAATTATTACCTTCTAAAATTTCCCTCCCGCTTTGCTAAAATATTTTTTTATCCTTTAAATTCATAATTCATGGTGCTTTTCTATCACGCTGATGAAAGAACATCAGCAGAGCAGCTGCAACTCTTTTGATTTGAAGCTTTTTTAACGTGCGGATTCTGTAACACCACTATTTTCTTGACGAATTGAAGTATGCTAGAATGTAAACATACGATACGAAAATTACGCACTTGAAGTTCTACCGTAGCGTACGTTGCAGAATAACAACATATGTTATGCAGGTTATGAATTATTTTTAATATTATTACTAGCTGAAGTACCCGTTCTTCGCACGGGAATGAATGGACTTTTTGATATTAATATTTGTTGTGATTACTATTTATTGTAATAAAGAGATATAGCAAAATGGATATCGCGTTATATTGTGTTCAATAATCATGCATACTGAATTTCAAGGCAATCGTTTTTACGGTGCAGAAGGCGATGCGGCGTAGCACAATCTAGTGGCGAGTTTTAGCAAAACGGATACGGCAAAAATATTCTTCGCATTCAGATATCGATGTATACGAATTTTCATGACGATCGGCTGAATAGTCTTGAAGTTCATGTGTTGACGCGACATCTAGTGTCAAGTTATAGGAAAATGGATCGTGCCAAACTCTTCCCCGTGTTCAAATATCTATGTATACCTATTTTGATAGCGATTATTCGCACAGTCAAGAAGTGATACACTGCAGGGCCATCTAGTGGTTAATTAAAGTAATGATTTGCTACAGCGCCGTCATGTGGCGAGTTATAGCAAAATGGATAACGCCAAAATATTCTCATTGTTCAAATAGCTATGTATACTGATTTTCATAGCCACCGTTTGAATGGTCAAAAATTTGGCCTTCTGCAGCGTCATCTAGTGGCGAGTTAAAATAATAATGCATTGCAGTGCCATCTAGTGGTGAGTAACATCAAAAGTAACGCAGTTAGAATATATTCTTCGTTCTCAAATGTGTAAGTATAAAGAATTTTATGCCGATCGGTCGAACGGTATAGAAGTTGATGCGTTGCAGCGCTATTTAGCGGTAAGTTACAGCAAATGGATAGTGAAAAATATTCTCCGTGTTCTAATATTCGCGTGTACCAAATTTCATCGAAATTGGTTGGACGATATTCGCATAGCAAACGGCTAAACGGAATAGAATTCGACGTTCTGCTGCGCCACCTAGTGAAAAGTTAGAGGAAAACGGATAGCATAAAAACCTTCTCCATGATAAAAGACTTAGGTGAACCAAATTTCATGGTGATCGGTGAAACGGTGCTGGAGTTTTTCAACCTCCTACACACATACCAACATTCATTTTTATCTATAACCAGTCTTATTATACGTATATACCAGTCTCAAGTAAAATCCAGTTTCAAGTCTAAGCCTCGCCAAAGTGCCAGCATACGCCATTTTGCAAGAGTTTTTTCAGGGAATCATTCGAAGCATTGACTTAGCAGCAATCAAAATGGGAAATGGTTCGACCGCCAGGCATTTATTTGAAAAGTGGAATCCCTTAATACAGCCGCATTTTTTAAATTATCAACTATAACATGTTTTATTCATCGTTACCTCGATGTACTAAATGCGAAGATTTCAATTTTCTGAAATTTGGCGGATTTCCCCCAAGTTAAATCAATATACTTAATTGGCGAGAATTCTGAAGCTACATCGCTTGAAATGCCCTAATAACTGCATTATTTCTGCACGGATAGTTAAAATTTAATGCTGTATTCTATGAAAACCTATACACTTGTTTTCAAAAATGCTATTCCCTTAAGCTCTCAGTAAATTGCGCCAAAAAGCCTAAAACTGTGCAAACCGCTAGAACTCACTCTCTAAAAATCGGCCTATCAGCCATTTTTTTTTCCGCCAAACTAAAAAAAATTACATATTAGTCTCGGATATCTTCGATCCTCATTGTTTTGCGTATAAAACATTTCATTCCTGCTCTCATTTCTTATGCGCACACGATATTATAATTAAAAAAATAACCTAAAAAAATAAACTAAAAAAATCATTATTATTCTTTTATTTTTACTTTAAGAATTTAAAACATTTTATTCGGCAAAATCGCCACACATGGCAACCAAGATGCTTATTTCACACACTTTTTTCACTGCAGGGGTTAATATTACGTAAAGCTTTCTGCGTGGAGAACATAAAAAATCTCTTAAATTCCGGGAACGGAAATTAAGAGAACCATTCAGGAGGAAAACGTTTTTAAGTGGAGTTTCAAAGTTTTAAAGTGGACTATCATTTATTCTATATTATTTTACATATCTGTGTAAAATTTCAGGCTGACAGGTCCATTTTTGTGGAATTGTATACTACCCAAATCAACAAATTGACAAACAGAATTTCATTTTTATTTATAAGATAACCTACGCTTGTTTTTAAAAATATCCTCTCATTAAATTGCGCCAAGCGCTAGAATCATAGAAAATCTGACACACTTTCAGATTTTTAAATACGCACTAAAGTGCTATATTTAAAAAGAGTTATAATCCATGGGTCTTCCCTATTTTCGTTCCTTCTTTCATTAAATTGGAAAGTGTATCATTATTCATGAGTGTGATTAAACAAACTTAAAATTGATATTTCTAACATCCATTTTTCTGGATGTAATACATTAGATGCAGAAAAGCTGCTCAGAAAAATGCACAATTCCAACTGAATGAAAATTTCAAAAACTTATACGCAGGTGTATTCATAACCCAAATAGCAGACGATTAAATTACGATAAATAGCGCCAAGCGTTAGAATCCTCCTCAAAATCGCGAGAATGCTGAAGATAGATCGCTTGAAATCCCTTAATAATTGCATTATTTTCGCACGGATCATTAAAATTTAACGCTGTATTCTAATAAAACCTTTGCACTTGTTTTCAAAAATCCGTTTCCTTAAGCTCTCAGTAAATTGCGCCAAGCAGGAAACTGTGCAAACCGATAGAACTCACTTTCTCGGCATTTGAGCCATTTTATTTTTTCGCCAAACTAAAAAATTTTAACATATTAGCCTCGGAAATCTTCAATTCTTATTGTTTTGCGTATAAAACATTTCATTCCTGCTCCGATTTCCATTGCACACGATATTATAATTTAAAAAAATATAACCTTACGAATATAAACTAACAAAAAAAAAAAATCATTATTATTCTTTTATTTTTACTTTGAGAATTTAAAACATCTTATTCGGCAAAATCGCCACACATGGCAACCACGATCCTTATTTCACACTTTTTTCACTACAGGGGTTACAATTACGGAAAGCTTTTTGCGTGGAGAACATAAAAAATCTCTTAAATTCCGGGAACGGGTGGACTTTCAAAGTTTTAAAGTGGACTATGATTTATTCTATATTATTTTACATATCTGTGCAAAATTTCAGGCTGATAGGTCCATTTTTGTGGATTTGTATACAACTCAAATCCACAAACAAACAAACAAACAATCAAACAAACAAACAGAATTTCATTTTTATTTATAAGATTAGCAGGTTATGAATGACATCAATATGATGTAACACATCCGAACGTTTGCTTAAACGTTCGTGGCAGAATAAAGCACGTACACCCATTCAAAAAAAAAAAAAAAAAAAAAAAATTAGAAAAGAAAAAGAAAACTGTCAAGAAAAATTTCAGTAAAAATCAAACTTTCTACATTGTTTTCGTACATTAAAAATATTTATCATAAGCTATAAATAGGTTACGCATAATTATAGTTTTTCATATTTCTATGGAGTTGTGCGTTTTCAAAATTAAGTAATCCGTTTATGCCCAGACAGTTTGAATAACTTTCTGTAATTTTTGCTGATGCTTGCAGTGATTTCTGACATCAATTGTACATACGATTAATATTTTTCTTAAAACTCTATCTATGGAAAGTAAAATTCCACATGCCTTTCTTTATGATCTTATGATTTTTTAAAAGTAGGGTGGGTGCACCAGTAATTGACACTGCACTAGTTATTAACACTTGGCAGATAATTTATTATAATAAGCTTTTATTTAAAAACTGTTATCAAATGGTGCTATCTAGTAACAATTTAGACATTCATCTTCAATTTTATGCTATAGATTTACCTCCAGAGGGTTCTAGGCATTAGAAATTGAGATTTTAAACTCAGTGATAAAAAAAGTCCGATTCTCAGTAGTTGGCTTATTCCAGAAATTAAGAATCGTTCATTATTAATCTGTTTCTATTTTAATCATACTTCTGTTTAAAAATTAAAATAAACTGAATTGTAGCACATAATGGTACATAGAATAAGTCTCTACAGTTTATTTTTAATAAATAAATTTATTTATTTATTTCAGATGGGGTGTCAATTTCTGGGTGGTTAAAAAGAAAAAGAGAATTTCACTAGTAATTATGTTAGTTATTGATGTTCCAGTCAAGATCATGATTGTTGCATGAAATTTCTAGGAAATGCAGTTAATAGTTATTTGGAAGGTTACTTTTTGCTAATTTTTAAATATACAGGGTGTCCCAGAAAGGTGGTAACACGTTTTAATTCTTTATCTGTTACAGTTAAGTGGGCAATGTAGCCTTACAAAATATTCAGAATAAGGTAGGAAAAAAGACTAGGTTAGGTGCACCAGCAATTAAAATTTTACGAGATACTTTAAGCTTTTATTTCAGAACTTTTATCAAACGGTGCTATCTAGTACCAATTATACATATATCTTTAATTTTATGAAACATTTTCTTTTACCTCCAGAGGGTTCTAGGTATAAGAAATTGAGATTTTAAATTGAGTTAAAAACAAAAACAAAAAACAGTCGGATTCTCAGTAGCTGGCTTAATCCTGAATTTGAGATTAGCTCATTATTATCCTGTATCTGTGTGGAGCACATTTCTTTTTAGAAATCAATATAAACCGAATTGTATTAGATAACAGTGCATAAACTAAATGTGTACAGATTTTTTTATAAATAAATAAATTTATTTAATTAAGATGGGGTGTTAATTATATGGTATGAAAAAATGGATTTCCCCAGTAATTGACAATTTCTAGCAACTGCAGTAAATAGCTACTGAGAAGGTTATCTTTAGATAATTTTCAGTATACAGGGTTTCCCAAAAAGTCGGAAACCCGCTTTAATTCTTTATCTAGTAGAATTATCAAATGGTGCTACCTAGTAACAATTTACGCATTTATCTTCATTTTTTAAAAAACTTTTTTTTTATATCTCCAGGGGCTCTAGGTATCCAAAAATTGAGATTTAAAACTCAATGAAAAAAAAAATCTGATTCTCAGTAGCTGGTAGTAGCTGGTTTAGTGCTGAAATTAAGATAATTTCATTTATCAACATGTTTGAATTTGAAGCATATTTATTTTTAGAAATTAATTCAAATTGAATTGTTTCAGATAACTAGCTGAAGTACACGCCGTTGACGGATTAATAGTTTGTTTGTGTGATTATCGCAACGCTGCGCTAGGGCGATCTGCCAAGGAGGCAGGGTGCCTTGGTAGGAGGACTTTCTAAGGGGCTCTAAAGCGTATTCAAGTTACATCTGAAGAAAACCTACCAAAACTCCAGACCATTAAATCGGGAGCCGTGCGATGGGACCCGAACCCGGGACCTTCACACTTCGGCCGTGTACCATTTTCAGTGACATAACCACTGTGTCATGGGGAGGCGTTGACAGATTAGTATAATGTAGATTTCCAAAGAGTCTGAGTTTTTGTCAGCATTACTATAGGAAAACAAAGAATGGAAATATCATAATGGCGAAAGTATAGAAATAAATGTTATAACTTTTGTGTATTGTTAAAAGATTACAGTCAATAAAGAAAACTTCATTTTCAAAATTAACTTTTTACTTTAGTGGAAAGAGCTTTTAATGCCAGGAGGTCGTCCTTCGCCTGTAACTAAATTTTGTTTGATTCACTACAGATACTTTAATATTATGCTTCCAGAAAACTTTGCTCAAATTAACAACAAAAGATATAAAAAGAAAAATAAAGATTTAAAATAAATCGACGATTTTTTAAAAAATTAAATAGGTAACGAATATAAAGTGATTATACGCGTTCCAAGGGACCTACTTAAAATCGCCAATAAATGAGAGTCGCTAATAACCGAGAGAGTCTTTTTAACTTAATATCTAAATTATGAGCGACAAAACATTAAAAAAGAAAGCGTAATAATATTTTTTCAGTTAAAACGAGTAATATTATTTTTAAAAATATTTAAATATACAATTTAGTTTAACTTCATACATTGAAAATAAATGAGACCTATATCATTATTTTCCTATTCCTCGTGAAGGGACCTTCCGAAACTTGAGCATAAAAGAAAGACGCGTAAAGTACATAAGTGAGAGGCACTTTATTAACCCTTTGAGGCGCAACCCTTTCCCAATGCTGAAAAAAGGGCAGCCGTTGCCATTGCTCGACTTAACTACCAGCAAGATGGCGGACGATCGAAACGTTCATCGCGTGCTGCGTCAAAAAAAGGGTCTCTAGATCTGGGGCACGCGATGAACGTTTCGATCGTCCGCCATCTTGCTGGTAGTTAAGTCGAGCGATGGCAACGGCTGCCCTTTTTTCAGCATTGGGCAATCTATCCAGCTGTTTTCGCATTCTTCCATTTTTCAGCAGATGTCAGTGCTGTTAAAAATAATCGTGATAATTTTTTTTACGGGAAATGACGTGCTAAAAAGTAAAGGATTCTCGTGGAGCTATGTCACCCGCAACTATTTTTATAGAAATCAAATCTATTCTTCGTGACTGGGAACAGTCAAAACGTCAGAGTTTGGTGTTCCCAGAGCGGGAGACAACTCAAAGCGAATATATTTCTAGCTTATTTTTATTAAAATAAGAATGTTTAATTAATTAATTGAATAATTAGTTATGTTTTCATTATTAAATTGCTTTATTAATACGTTATTATCACATGTCAGTGCTGGAAATCGTAGATTTAGAAGCAAACGTCGACTTAGGTCCTGATTCAAAAATGGAATATACCTCAAAAAATGATGACGATTTCGTTAGTCAGGAAGCCAAATGCTGGAAAACGACTGACGATGAGATTCCCTAAATCTCTAAGACAGACCCCATGCTCGAACTACCCGTTGTTCTTGATAGAGCAGGTGTAACTGAGTATTAATTATTCAATTAATTAACTAAACGTAATTATTTCAACAGACATTCATAAAAGACTAAAAAAGACACTGGGAATATATTCGCTTCAGGTGTGGAACCTGAAGATAGCAATATTTTGAGCTGAAATTTGGAGACAATTTCTTCTTATTAGTTTCGCACCATTTAATGACTCAGGCAATTTGAATTTCGAGAAAAAGTATTTTTCGCTTCACCCTACTGCCCATTGAAGAAAAAAGCGAAGCCGTTGCCATCGCTCGAATTAACTACCAGCAACATGGCAGTCGATCGAATCGTCCATCGTGTGCCGCAGATTGAGACCATTTTTCAGCATTGGTAAATGGTTGCGCTTCAGATGGTTAACGCAGCCATGATCTAATTAGTATCAACATTTCCACCTAAGCAACCCCGGAACTTAAATTTACAGACTATTCTCCTAGCGAAAAATAGTTCACAGATAATGATCTCTCTTTATTAGGGCACTGCATTGTATCCGTATGAAAATTAGAACATACAAAATATTCCTTAAAGCAGCCACGGTGTAATTAGTATCAAAATTTGCATCTAAAGAATTTCACTGAGATTCGCACAGGATCTAGAATTTACAGACTGTTCTCATAGCGAAAAGTAGTCCACTGATGATTTCTGTTTATTAGCGAACTACGTTATACCCGTATCAAACAGAGGACATTCAAAATATTTTTAAAGCAATCATGATGTAATTAGCATTAGCAATCGAATCTAAACGATTTCACTGAGATTCAAGCGGGAACTAGAACTTGCAGACTATTCTCATAGTGAGAAGTTGTTCAAAGACAACGACCTCTCTTTATTAACACATTACGTTATATTCGCATAAGAACAATTTCACTGAGATTCACAATGAACTAGATTTTACAGACCATTCTCAGAGCGAAACGTAGTCCACAGACAACGATTTCTCTTTATAAGAGCACTACGTTACATCCGTATCATTCACAGAACATGCAAAATATTAATAAAGCAATCATGACGTAATTAGCATCAACATTCGCATCTAAACAATTTCACTGAGATTCACAATGGAGCTAGAATTTACAAACTATTCTTATATCGAAAAATAGTCCACAGACAACGATCCCTCTGTATTAGAGCAGTTCGTTTTAACCGTATCAAAAACAGAACGTGCAAAATATTCTCAAAGCAGCCACAACGTTATTAATTCCAAAACTTGCATTCAAACCATTTCATTAAATTGCATCCGCGTCGCAACTAGAACTCACAGACTCATTCCTCACAGCAAACATCAACAGTCTCCATACGTTTATCAAAACAACGAACTCTTTTAAGACGCACGACGTTATATCCGTGTCCAGATGCTCCGGGTTTTACGACACGGCGGGAAAATCCGAACGCCTACAAATGCAAGGGATCAGCTGCCCTATCTTCAATTTATAGCGACCGGGGCGCATCGTCACTCACCCACTTTCCAGCTGCGGAGGGCGGGAGAAAAGGAGAGAGAGAGAGAAATGGCGCCCCATGCCGGGGCTGCGCCGTGCTCGCTGCGCACCCGAGAAGCCCCTGGAAAAAGCAACGGGAGGGTCGGCCCCGTGATTCTCGCCTGCGATTTCGAGCGTAGGGACTACCGCTGTGCTTCAGGGGGAGCCGACGGGGCTCTGAATGTAGTGACCGGGAAGATTATGTCTGGACGTCCCGCCTGATTTTAATAAGGTGAGCCGATTTTGTTCTATTTTCGAGGTAGAACTCCACTTTACCTATCCGAAGAAAGGCCGCATGTCATGATACAACAGACTTAGAGAACGGAGTTCAAATTTCGGAGGTGTTTATTTACAAAATACTAACGGTGTCCCAGAGTGTTTAATCCATAAAATTACTGTGAAATATTGTTTTTTAATCAGATTTTTACGTATCTGAAATTCGAAAGCAGACGATACGACTGTTTGGGATTTCTATCGATAAACAGTCAATCAGACATTAAAATAATTATTTATTCCTTTATTTTTAAGAGCTGTTTCCCCACACTTCTGGATATTTAGAGCACAGAGTTTCTAACAATCTTCTGAAGGTTCGCGGCTCTAAAAAAATGAAAGATAATATTTTACGATATATCTTAATGAAGGTGTGTTTTAAAAAAAGATAAATAAAAATCGAATATCAGATGCATGTGTTTACAGAATATTTTACCAAGTTTAAACATTCGCATTGCCTTAAATGCTACATAGTTTGTCATAAAAAACTTATATTTGATACAAAATAGCTCTTACTACATTAAATGAGTTTTTATATGAGTGAATTCAGTGCTGTGCTGTTAAATCTCGGGTGTTAGTGGGTAATATTGCTCAAACCACGAAAATATTGCGTGATATGTTAGTTCTTCTGCATATTCAAGGTATATTACATGAGTTACCTTCTTTTTCTGAAATACAGTCCTTGGAATGAGCATCAAAATATTGGAAAACGCTGATTTACGAAATATAGGCTATTCACCCAGGAAGCTGCATTGTATACAGCGGTGGCGCCACAATACGATATTTTGGGAAACAGGAATCGTCAATATAAATACTACTAGTGAATAGCTGTACGCTTAAGGGGTAAAAATAATTTTCGAGAATACTAAGTCTGCAGCGTATATTTTCGAACTAGGATTTTGAAAATAACCAACCAGGTACAACTTAATTTAAAAGTGTAGTTTCAAAAACCGGAATAATGGCGCTATAGAGATATTACATAACAGATCCGGGGCTTCAATCTCTATTTTTTTTTTTAAACCAAGACGCAGAGTATACTATTTGAAGTAATAATTAACACGATAATTTACGTAAATATTCCAGCGACTTATTTTAGTTGAAATACATCTACTCATATTCAATTGTTTGAATGCATCTCTCAACCTTTAAATTTTTAATATACTATGTACATCTAAAGTCGATTGCAAGAAAGATTTAAATATTTGTAAATTTCTATTATGTTGTGGTTGCGTATTCAGGGCCACATGGGCAAATCGGTACTTGCCCAGGGCCCCAGTCTCGAAAAGACCCCCCTCTCCCAATCTCAATTGTTGTTCTGAAATATTTTTTTATGCCAGAATTTTATGAAAAATAAAACAAATTTCATAGATAGGGGACCCAAAATCATCAGTGCCCGAGGCCCCTGTTGGTCATAATCGGGCTCTGTGAGTATTATTGAATTAGTTATATAACTATCATTTGAAACAGGTTTATACAGTTCATTTTAATTAAAAAATGAAATTTCTTAATTACTTTCTGAGAGTGAATTATACAGTAAATTCATATATTGTCATTATCTATTGCATTATATGTTTTCTGACTGTTGAAGAAGACAAAGCAGTATATACTATGATAGTACAAACAATTTTCTGAATATGTGAAATTAGTTTGTTATCCAAGTTTTCAACAAATTTGCCACTTTTTCGCATATTTCTATAGAACTAGCAACATGTTTTCGTTTACATTAATATTTTATAAACATTTAAAATTTGAGGTTTTGATTATAAGTAAGTTTTATGAAATCTTCTTAGAACACAGAATACTTTTATCCAAACAGTGTTTCGAAATATCAAGTTATTCAAAATTTTTTTAATCTTTCTTTGTTATGAAGAAAAGGCCTGAATATTTTTAACTGTGCTTCAGGCCGTATTATGCCAACTGAATTTGCTGCGGACAAAAAAAAAAGTGTTAGGTTATATGAAAAGTTGTAAAATATAGGGGGTTATAGTATTCGTACACTAAAAAATCAAAATTTTAACATTATTCACAATTTAAAGAGGAACGCTCCTTACTTACTAAAAAACAAAAAGCAAACAAAAGACAAAAGTATTCCAATAAACCAAATTATAATATCCAATAAATGAATGAGAAACAGTGAAATTTTTTTTCGTCATCGTTAGTCATATTCAAGCCTCACTTTTGACTTTGATGTTTTCAAAATGTCTTCCAAATGATTGCCAGTCAAGCACGAGCATTAATTGCTTTTGTTGAAGTTCATAATAGAGAAACTTTGCTTACATATGCAAATTCGTAGATTGTCAGCTCGTCCGGGAGGGGGGGGGGGATCCAACTGACCCCTCTTTTCCAAGAGTAAAGTGGTCTTCCCCTTCACTTTTTAAAGTTCAAAAATAACGATCCATTGAAAAATGATGGAGGGAAACCCAGTACACAAACCAAGATAAGGAAAAGAGTACGAGCTAGCAAAAGTTTGCCTCTGAAGGTCATTTAATTAATAATTAGAAAATATCTTGTAATCAGTAATGAAATTAAAATCTAATCATATAGCCCTATTTTACAGAAAAAGAAAAGACAACCAGTTTTACCTGTCTACACACTTGCATTTCTCATGAGCCCAGACCTTTTTCATGCTCTAGCCGCTTATGTGTTGGTACGACACATGGATACACACTGCAGTAAAATGCAACACGGTTTTTAAGTACAGGGTGCCCATAATTAACCGAAAATTTGAAATTGCAATAACTATTCATTGGGATGTCATACTAAAGTAGCATTTGGTGACGCAACACTACGCGGTTCACGATTTATGAAACGACTTTGAATTAATGCGAGTTTTCATTTTGTGCTGTGACGCAGCGCTAGACAGACACGAATTTGCAAGTAGTTTCCAGTAAAAGTTCGCGTCTTTGCAAGCAGTTTTCAGTAGTAAAATGCCGAATTTGGCCATCGAACAATTTTCATTTTCTGCTGAAATTTCGGCCATCTCGCTGCGAACTATTTGTTCAGTTTTGCATAACTTTGATCTTAGTCTTCGCCATATTGTTACAAGTAACGGAAAACACTTCGAAAACTCTGGTGCGTTAAATCGGAATAAGTGTGTACTTATACGTGAAGTAAATATTTTTCTTTTATCTCTTTATCTTAGTTATCAAAGATAACTAAGACTCTTGTAAAATTCTGATAAACGGAATTCTCTATAATCGTGTTTCTAAATAGTCGAATTTGTAGTTCAAAAATTTGCATTTGTGGATGAATTTGCACATTTTCTGAATCCGCGGAAAACGGATCGTCACAATTAACTTATCACAATTATCTTCATAATTAACTTAATCACAAATAACAAATAATTTTTTTCTCCTTCCGTTTAAAAAAAGAAAAAAAATACCTTTCATGAAATTCTGCTATTAAAAAACATTGATTCGAAATGCATATTTCTGTCTAATATGGTATGCTTTATATTATGATAATACGGTTTGCTTTATAGCATACTGAGCACATTTAGATAAATGGCTAATTTCATCTTTTAGTAATCGATTTTTGAAAAGTTTAGCTTTAACTAGCAAAGTCTTTACTGCTGAAAACATTTCAAATGTAAGGTTATCTTTTGCTTGAAGTTGAACTTTAAGATCATTTAAATATGTCAGCACACACACACACACACACACACACATACTTGCATAAAGAATATATCCTTATTATAAGACTCGTCTGTAAGCCCAGGAAATTCTTGTGTTCATTTTCTAGGAATTTTATTATTTCTTCTTTCAAAGCAATGCTCGATGCTTCGATTTGTCTGTAAGACTTGGAATGGTCCGTAAGACTTCACGGATCATTAACTGGGAGATGGCGGGCTGCATCCGGCCCGCGGTTGGTATGTTGTGCAGGTCTGATGTAGAAGATGGGCAAATGATGCGCAGCAAAATCATGTGCATAAATTACCAAATACCCAAATACCAGTATGCTCAGCATCGATAAAATAGTAAATAACTAATTTTATGTACCTTGATTAAAAACTTTAAAGACAAAAATTATCGTTGACCATATTATTAAAAAATAAAATAAAAACTGAACATCCTTTTAAATATTTTAGCTGCCAAACGTGATTCATAACTTCAATTTATTAAAAGCGACAGGCACAGGTGTTGGCACAAGGAATTATGATGACAGCTTGATAGATTTTTTTAAGACCCCTATTTTGTATTACTTTGCTAATTAAACTCTGTCAGATAAGGAACATGATTCATAAAAGCATACGTTGGCATAAATTATACAGACGTCTACTCTAAAGTTTTCGAATTCTGAAATATAAATAGTTCTTATCGAGGGGGGGGGGGGCACATCATTCAATTTTCGTAGCTTGTATACATGTGACATTTTGTAACGAAGAATAAATTTGAAAGTAGCATATGATATTTCTATTTCAGATAATAAGTTATTGCCTGATATACCTCCCCCTGCCACCCCAAACATATGATTTTGTTAAATTCGTTATCGAAATCTTTTTTAAAATGTGTAACTACCTCCTGTAAGCCCAAATTATTCGCAAAATTATAATTGATTGTTAGTGAAAGTAATTTCTATCATTTTAATTTTTCGCTTATTTAATTCTAATAAATAAAAATAGCTTTTAATCTTTCAGACACATTAATATGCTAACAACATACTCATTTTAATGTTTGGTAATGTATTACAAGGAAAACAAAACTGAAGCTACGACTTTCATAACCACACTAGTCCAGCTGAATAGATATGAGAAAATAAATAAATAACTGACTACTTCTTCGAAATTTGAACTTGGAAATTATATATTTCTTTTTCACATACTTAGGGACATTTGTAATCCAGTAAAGTGTAACTGTGAAACACAATCTGGAGTGACTCCACTCGAATTTCCAAACATTTATCTTTACCAAGGGAATTTTGCCAATAAATTTGATTCAACTCACTGTTCAGATTCTGGTGCACTTTAAATAATAATTTGAGTGTACAAGCCGCAATGTATAAGAATATTTTTTTTTGTAGCCCTGTAAAAGTCCTACACGCACCAAAATCCATACAGACACTGATATAAGTACCTAATTTGAGCTCAATCGAATACATTGTATAGACTATAGACCATAGTGCACTTTCAAGCACTTTCAATTTGCGTCTATAGGTCTTAGTGTATTGGAATTCTCTTTTACATCCCTGTACAAAAAGTATAAGACTGACTCACACCAAAATATACTACACAGATTGTGTGGCGGTGACCTATAATATACAGACCCAATTTGATATGAATTGGGTCCGTATATTATACTTACAATCAAAACCTTAAATTTTAAATTTTCATTAAAGATTAATGTAAACGAAAACATGTTGATAATGTTATAGATATGTACTCAGGGTTAAAATGCTTTTAATCACCAAACCATTACGTTCATAAATAAAAGGCAGAAACAAACTCTGAAGCTAAAAAGCAAAAAAATAACCCAGCAAAATCTGAGAATCTGAAAGACAAATCCATAAAAATCATTCACAAAGCCATAAATCTTAAGAAAATTACACAAAAGCCATACAAATACAAAATTCATAAATACATCTAAATAATAAATCCGTTAGCAACCGTTACAATCGCCCAGGTGGTGTAGTGGCTTAAGAACCATTCTAACACGACTTGGATCCAGGCTCGAATCCCGCTTGGGCATGGATGTTAACCCTTTGAAGAGCAAACCATTCCCAATGCTGAGAAAAGGGCAGCCGTTGCCATCGCTCGACTTAACTACCAGCAAGATGGCGGATGACCGAAACGTTCATCACGTGCCACAGATCTAGAGACCCTTTTTTGAGCTGTCGTCAAAAAAGGGTCTCTAGATCTGTGGCACGCGATGAACGTTTCGATCTTCCGCCATCTTGCTGGTAGTTAAGTCAAGCGATGGCAACGGCTGCCTTTTTTTCAGCATTGGGAAAGGGTTGCGCCTCAAAGGGTTAAGAGAGGTGGTCACTCAAAGAAGTATAAACATTTAGTAGCCAAAGTAAAAAAAAAATGCTAAAAAATATTGTGTGCTTTGTTCTTTATGAAATTGCATATTAATACATAATTATACAAACATATTTTTAAAAATTTAATTTTAATAAAATATTTAGAAATTTTAGATTGTTTCATTCTCTTTTCTCTCCCCGAGAGGATACTGTCTCTACTTTATTTTTTATATCTGAGAAAAGAGAATTTACCGATATTCATCATGCATTCTGAATTTGCCATAGTAAAATCTATTTGCTTTTTGGGTTTTCCTACAACCAAAAGTAATCACCAACTTCCTGTCTGAATTGCCTTTTGCATGGGACTTGATCATATCAATGAGCTGCTCTAACAGTAAAATCGCCCATTTCTTAGACTTGCCTCTTCTCTAACCTACAAGCATTACTGCCAACCTTCCCGATTTCTTTGGGAGATTTTCCACCACAATTTTTAAATAGCTTTATTTTAGATTGGATTTTTTGCGATTTATTAGGTATGATTAGATCACAAATGTAGAATGTGGCTCATGTTTATGTCATTTTCGGAAAAATGCCCGGAAATCTTCGGACAGGGAACCGGTACCGGTCGCTTATAGAGGGTTGTGTGGTCTCTTTTAGTTGATTCTTTAAGCAGATAGGGTAAAAATCAGTACCTTGAAAAATTGGGCGTTGGAGGAGGGGATCGCTTAATAGAGGTGGCCATAATTCAGCTTCCCAAATAATATGGGTTCCACAGTTAATAAAGAGTCGCTGGATTGTAACTAAATTTGGTACATAGACCATCCATGAGGTGAACTATTCGTTGATGCTGATGAATTTAAATAATCTTTAAGTGTCTTTTTTGTGTTTGGAATAACATAAGAATATGAGTTATTATTAGGTTGTAACGAAAGTTTCCCGCCACCGTAAATATCGTCAGCACACAGTTCGCGTTGGCGTATTTGCTCATATTTTGTCAAAAGATTTTTGGCATTTGAAAGAAAGAGGCTTACTTTATAACACTGTGTTGTGAAATCTGTAAAAAATATAGTTATCATTAAGTATAAGGTGTCCCAAATGGAACTATCACTCTAGAGGATTAGAACCATCATTTACTTCCATTTGTGTTGCAAAAAGTCAGCTACAATATCAACAAATTATGAGTACAGCTTTAAGTACTATTGTTGTATCATGTGACACTGAGCAGTTTTGGTACCGAAAGTTCAAAATCAGTTATCTAAGGAGTTAGAAGTTAGTTTTTCAGGCAGATATGGCGGAAAACTTTCGTTACATTCAGTAAGAGGCAAATTTAAAACTGCTCAAAATTACCTTAAAAATGTGATTTCTCTTAAAAATTTCAACAAACTTTAGAGTAGATTCGCGAATGGGAAATAATTAGCCGATTTAAATTTTTTAAACATTCTTTTTAGTCAGCCAAATTTGCAAATTTTCCGCTGTGTTACGATTTACAGAGAAAACAAGAAAGATTTTTTTCGGCTGATCCTAATGTACACCTTCTCAAAAACGTACTCGAGAGTGCAAGTTTTTTAAGTCTCTTTCATGTATATAATGTTATTCTTCATAAAAAAAAAGTTAAAAATGAAAAATTAATCAACTCTACAGAGTAATAAAAATAGATAAAATGAAATTTTTTAAAATTACTGATTATTTTTAAAAACAGAACTTCTTACATTTTCTCCATGGATTATAGGATTACAAATAAAGAAATAATGGTTTATATTTTCAAATACTGGTAATTTTGATTAAGTGCTGTGATTAACGTAACATTTGGTAGTTTCAATGTAACATTAGTCACGTCAAAAGACCAATGCTATAAAATCACTTATTTTCGCGAGGCTTTAATTTTCGCGATTTTCGCTAGTCCGGCGTAATCGCGAAAATTAAAGTCTCGCGAAAGACCATTTTTTTTTTCACTTCAAATGATAAAAAAGTAGAAAATTTTCACTTATTAAAATTTAATAATTTACTGTACAGTTACAAACTCTTTCGCGACAAATTTCTTTGTTACAATTATTCCTTGAACATAAAGCAATAAAACAACTAATAGAATGCGCTCATTCACCTACAATAAAAGGAAGTTTCTTAAAATACAAAAGGAGTTATATATTTAGGTAGTTCCGGGATTTTCAACTTTTGGTTCCATTCATATAAAATTCGCGAAATTTTCAGCTCGCAAATCACCGATATCTCCATTTTCGCGAAAATTACGGCTCGCGAAAATAAGTGATTTTACAGTATTTTACTAAAATCAAACTATTACGCCCTTATTTTTAATATAATAAAGCATTACTCTGCATCACTGACGAAAAAGTTAATTAAATTTCTAACTAATCAGTTATAGAAATCTTTTTTTTCAGCTAGAAATGTTACATTAGTTATCATAGAATGATCCCTTAGAAAATTTAGCTCCCATTCGAATACTTCGAGTGGGTGTGCAGGTAAACAGGAGCCCCAATTCTTTTGAATGTACTATAATTTAGATCTTCTTAAGAAGTAAGAGACCTTCTCTATACTGGAACCCAGATCATAGTAATAAAATGTTTGCTTCAAATTAAATTATGTAACTACATATATCTACCAACATGTATGAACATAATCAACCACTTTTCGTAAACAGCAACCTTTTTCATTATTTATCAGAGATATATTTACGTATTATCTTCAGTTAGAATAATTTTGCTGTTCTGTAAGTAAAATATTACTGTTTGGGAGTATTGGTTGTTCTTTTAAGTTGCAGCGATGCTCATAAATAAATTTCCCATATTCATTTTATAGTGGTGTATAGCGAAAAAATTAGTTAAAAAATCCCTTCTACCTTAAATTGGGAATTTACTACGTTTTATTGGGAATAAAATAAGCAATTAACAATTATCAAGCGAAGAAAAGAATAAGGAAGTCGTGAAGCATATGTTTCATACCTCTTCACCGAGAGAAAATTTGCACATGAGCCTCTACAACATTATAAAACGCTACCTGGTGGTGATTTTTTGAACTAATTATTTCCTCAGGTACATCCTTTCCTTCCCATGGTCTCAATAAGGTTTCTTGCAAATTTGGTAGCATTCCGACCGGTAGTTTTTGCTGTACTGTACACCCTCTGAATAGGGTAACTTAAATTAACATCTTTATATATATATACATATATAAAACTCGGCTGTTCGACCCTCGTTAGGGGGAGGCTCCTTTAACCTCCCTAAATTTTTAGTTTCATTATTGCCATAATAAAACGATATTAATTGACATTGTCATTTATCTCTCATCTTTCGTGTATTTCGCCTGGTAACCCTATGTTGAAATTTTTATGATTGTAACCTATTTATAGAAAAATACATGTGATGCATCTTCTACAGCTTACGAAATATTGTAACAATAGATTAAAGCAGTGAAATCAAATTAAATGTAATTATTTTCATAAATGTTGCGAAAATAATAATTATGACAGCAGGCGATCAAACATCCAGACTTGTAACCCCCCTCCCCCCCCCTCCAAAAATAAAACCCTGTAAATTTTAGTTTACGGTTCGCATGAAAAAGTGTAATTTCCAAATTTATAAAACGCTAGTTATGCTGTACATATATGTGTACATACGCAAGGAGATACATGCGCCTAAAAAACAACCCTTCACAAGTGATTGTAACAAAATTTAATTATACTGTTTATTATTCTAGTATATAAGCCAATTTATTCACTTCTTTTAAAAGTATGTCTTTTTTTTGCGCATCTTCCAAGAGAAACTGCACAGCGACACTTTCATCCCTTAAAATGAGAAAAAAAAGTATCTTCTAACCTCCAATGATATTGATGAATGCTTAATAAGAAAAACTCCCGAGAAAACAAACACGTTTAATCCCATCGTAGTAAACTAATTACAGGCTGGCTGAAGATTGTTCTTTAATGAGAGTAGCCTCAATTAAACTAGCATTGTCCTACGTTTAGACGTAAAAAAAAGCAAAACAAAACAAAATGCACCGTGATAAAGTGTTATAGGGATTTCTTCAGAAAACGAGGGAATGTTCGAGAATAAATGTTTTTGTATGATAAATGTTTCGAGAGAGAGGTAATTTGCGTTAATAGTGGAAATATTTCAGACTTTCTTGCCCAAATTTAAGAAACATGTCAAACGATTCAGTTTTCTTTTTGCTTTTGTTATCCAATGTGATATAGAATAAATAGTATGAGGAACTGTGGTATTGTTGCTGTTGTGTTTGGAACATTTATTTTCGGACTTCTGTGCATGGTTTAAAGAATCCGCTTATAAATCCTCGTCAAGTAAAATGGATAACACAATGAAAGTTTTTTACAAGCACAGAGAAAGGAAATCGTGGCTGACTAGAAAGACAGGCTGCGGTGGTGCTGAAATTTTGGTCACACCCTTTTGCCCTCGAAGAGTCATGAGACCTAGGGGGTGTGGCCTTCTTACTGTGGTTATCTCAGATTAAGTTGGCTACACCTCCTAAGTCACATGACACTTCGAGGGCAAAAGGGTGTGACCCAAATGTCAGAACCACAGCCTGTCTTTCTTGTGTGCAACGAAGGATATTCAAATAGCCGGGTATGAGTGGGAATCGGACCCACGACCGTATGCTTAGACAATTGGCGTGGAGTAATACAGACCGTTATCCTCCAAGTCACCGGTCACCGGAACTGTGGTATTTACTGTCTGTTTTCGTTTACCGAAACCTTGTTGTTTTTGTATTTGTATCATTTAATTTCGGATTTACTTGCTTTCTTTCAAGAATCCGCTTCTAAATCCTCGTTGAATAAAGTGGACAATACTGAGTCAGTTTTTACTTGCACAAAAAAAAGAAATTTAAGCAACCAGCGATTGAGTGAGAATCGTACCCATGACTGTACTGTTAAGCGATTAGCTTAGAGAAGGGTCTTAGTCAGGGATTAGCTTAGTCAGGGATCAGCGTAGCGTAATTATATAGTAGGATGATACACTCCCATAGAGAGCAATGAATTGGGACTATTTTGTGTGCTCCTGTAGAAAAACTATAAGTGCTACATACTAGAGATGAGTTCGGGCTCATTTTTTGAAGCCCGAGCCCGAAGAATTTTAATCCGAGCCCGCCCGAGCCCGAGCAATATTATTAAAGTTGGAGCCCGAGCCCGAAATTTCAGCTAAAGACAAATAAAATTAACTACTTTATTAATAGGATACAATAAATTTTGGAGCTTCACACACCTTCTAGTCCCTCGTGCCGCTATTTTTTGAAATAAGTACGTCTATTTATCCCATGAATCACTTTTTAAAATCTGTTTCAAGGAGTATGTTCAACAAAGGAGAAATTTTTCACGAGCCCGAGCCCGCCCGAGCCCGAACGCAATCGTGAATTACAGAGCCCGAGTCGGGCCCGGGCTCGGGCTTTCGGGCTCGGGCTGAGCCCGTCTCATCTCTACTACATACACCATTTTCAATAGGGTACATGGTACAGTAGATAAGAATAGCATGTAGAAATCGTTGCACATTTACGAGAGTTAGAGCACGTACAGACGGACAGACATACAAACCGAAATCAGAAACACTTTTCAACCTTGTTGGAAAGTGTTAATAATACATAAAAACTAGGAGTGACTTTTAAAGATTTCGATATTCTCGGATCTTTGCCCCATCTAATGGGGTAAAGTGGTGGACGGTGGTCGCGGTGGTGGACGTGACACAAAACTCAGAATGAAACCCACCTGCAAAGTTGCCTTTGCTGCAAAATTATTTGTCAGGTTGTGAGGTTGATTGCTATCAGCACCTACAATACTGGTGAAGTATAATTAAATTTTACTCTTTTTTGCTACGAACTGCATGGGAAAATTGTGATTTAATATGATAGTAATCTTTAAAGTATCATCATCATCATTATTATTTTATTTATCGATTTATTTATTTTGATTGGAGAGATTGGTGAAAGATTCACAAAATATGATTGGTGCTCACATTGACAAATAGCGTGCTTTGTCTCATTTTAATTGCCTTGTAGAAAAATATAAGACAACACGCAATTTAATAATGTAGTGGTCAACTAGCTCGTATTTGATAAATAAATAAAAACTCAAATAATTTACTGCAAGGGTTTTAAAATTAGGTTACTCTTGAAAAGCAGTCTCTAGTCTGAAAACGCTCACAAAAGTAGATTTATAGGTTTCCACTCAGATACAACGAATGTAATTTAAAGAGAATCGAGTTTTTAAATGCTTACTACAAAACAGAGGGGGAAAATTGTCCGGAACGTTCATTCCAAGAATAGAACTTCGGCATCGAAATTAGATTTTGTCTTTCTAAAACGATTTACAGTCTTTGTATTTCCAACCCATTAAAAAATATTGATTATCCTTGAAACGACCCACTTTTGTCCAAGTCTGAGAGAGTATTCATGTCAACTTTTCTTAGGTTTGGTTTACGATTCATTAAGTGTGCTTGTCTAAGAGAAAATATTTGATGTGGACGCCGCATGACTCTCTTGTGCGTGCAACCCGTGTTATGTAGTGGCTAAAGAACCGTTCTACAACAACACAGGTTCATGTTCAATTCCCGGGATGGGCTTGGGAAACGGCTCCCAGATATAGAAAGACTTACGACTACTATGTCACTAAGCTTCGACTAATCACTAGGCCAACGAAATCGACGTCATCACTGTCTGGATTTCACAAAGTAAAACTACTTAAAATTGTTGGTGAATTCTACAAATATTAGAAAATATCTTAAAGCAAATATTAAAACGGAAATACCTTTTCATATAAGATTATTCCTTATCATATTATCTAATTAGTCTAGGTTAAAAACTGCCATTTCTCTCAAATTATACTTTTATCTTAAATTATTAAAATATCGCTATTCATAGGTAAATTCACCAGAAATATTTAACAATTTTATTTTATGAAAACGAAACTTTTAATTGTAACCCTATATAAGCCTTATCAAACAAGAAAAAACGCCAGGAAGTATAACCAAAAGATCTCGTGACCCACGGGACAGAACTAGATACAACCAGCTGTGTGCGCAAGTCAAGAGAGCTATGTACGCTCACAAAAATCAAGAGTGGACGAACTATCTTACAAACCTGAACGCAGAAGACAAAACGGTGTGGCATGCCATCAAAAAACTTACCACCAAAAAGTCTGAGATGCCACCTCTGAAAAACGGTAACTCTTATGCATTCAAGAACACTGAAAAAGGCAACATCCTCGCTAAAACCTACGCGACCCAATTTAGCTTCAACATTGATCTCGCCAACAGTTGGTCAACTGAAGTGCAAAGGACTGTCTCTAATTTTGCCACTTCACCTCCGACGTCTACTATCACTCCGGCTCTTCCCTCCGAAGTTGCCATTATCATAAAAGGGCTACAGGTTAAAAAATGCCCCGGAATTGACATGGTAAACAATACCATGCTCCGCAACATCCCCGCTAAAACACTGTTTGCCATCACTTAGCTAGTTAACGATGTACTCCGACACCAGCACTTCCCGGACGCCTGGAAGACCTCCATAGTGTGTCCAATTCTAAAGCCGGGCCAGGACCTTACTGTAGCTAGTTCCTACAGACCCATCAGTCTCCTCAGCAGTATTGGGAAGATTACTGAAAGGGTTATAGTCAACAGACTGAACAGACACATCATCGACGCTCAAATCATGATCCCCGAACAGTACGGATTCCGCGCAAAACATAGTACCGTCCACAAATTGCACAGGGTAATTGAAAATATTTCAGACGCGTACATCAGCAAGGAACACACAGCCATCGTACTACTGGACTTTGCCAAAGCCTTCGACAAGGTTTGGCATGACGGTCTGATTTTCAAAGTTATCGAACTACCGTTCCCCGATAGCCTCATTAAGCTCATTCATAACTACTTACAAAACCGCAGATTCGTCGTCCGGGTTGACAATGCCCTGTCTGACGAGCAGCCCATCTCAAGCGGGGTCCTCCAAGGGTCCATACTTGGGCCCACATTATTCAATATTTATGCCAACGATATTCCACAAAGCGAACATACAACTTTAGCATTATTCGCGGACGACATGGCTATTATCGGCCGATAGACCTACAAGACCACGTTACAAAAAACAATTCAACACCACCTTAATCTCATTCTGCAATGGACTGCCAAATGGCACATCAAACTCAATGTTGACAAATGCCAGGCAATCTACTTTAGGCTACCACCTTCTAGAATTATGATCGACGATAATCCCATCGACTGGACTAGTAAAGCCAAATACCTTGGTGTTACGTTAGATAAGAATCTAACTTGGAAAACGCATATCACTGATACCAGAAACAAAATGACGGCCGCCTTCCGCCGTCTTCATCCTCTCATTTTCAACAGCAAAGTCTCCAGACATAATAAAGTGCTATTCTACAAGTCCATCATTAGACCTACCGCTACTTACGCTGCCCCGGTCTGGGCAAATACGGTTAAATCCAACCTTAGCATTCTTGAACGACGCCAAAGCACCATATTAAGATCCATCAGACACGGACACCATTTCCTGTCTAACCAGACTATTCGACGGGACCTCAAGATCGCAACCTTCAAAAAAACTGTGCACAAACTATCACAACGGTTCTATTCAAGGAACAGAAACTTACCGAATGAAACTGTGGCTGAGTTACCGGATTACGATCCGACGCTCCCAATGTACAGAAAAAGGCCCATGGCCTCTCTCGCCATCCTCCACTGACAACTGCATCGACTATCTGATTGATTGAACTAACGCCCGCCATGCTTAGGGCTTCTATTTAAACACAAGATCAAAGAACTCATTGATCCTTCCACATACTGGAGATAAGCACCTCGAGTGCAGGTACTCCATTGTATACCCCTCAGTCAGTCAGTCAGTCAGTAGCCCTATATAAGAGGCGTAGGCTTAGATGTCATTACATAGGAGGCAGCGCTGGTCTACCTACCAAATAGCTACATAGTAAAGTGACCAGCAATTCCGGTCTTAGAGTACTGGTCAACGCCTATAAACGACAATTGCCCGCGATTTGAAAAAAGTCCTTGTACGTCTATTAAATGAAATATAGTGTTAATGGACTTAATTCAAACTTTATTTGAAATTGCGATCGATACTTCGATAATACGAAGATCTGGCGATTTCTAGCCAAACGTAAGATATATAGGCAGGTGCGAATAGAAAAAACACAAACATTCGCAAGCAACAAAAAAAAAAAAAAAAAAACACAATGAAGAGGTTGTGAAGCATCTCCTTACGCAGATATGAAGCAGGTGTTTCACATCTCCTTACGCAGGGAGAATTTGCATACCAGCAACTATAATATGGTAGGTAACAGGCCATCTCATTATAATTTCTAGAAATGCTTTTTCCCCAAGAAATCCATAGGTGGAAGTTCTCCCAATTTTTTGGGAAGCTTTCTTATTACTAATATTCACTTAGAGGAGTGTGCTTAAAATAAGTCCAAGTTTTTAATCTGAGATAATACTGTTTGAAATTTTGGGGGGAAATCTACCCCCAAAGTCGGGAGTTGGTAGTTATAATAAAATCACTCAAAATAACTGGTGTTTAAAAGATAAAATAATAAAGAAAAACTTCGTAAAATAACCCCATAAGTAAAGTTAACACCACAAGTAAAATTTATGGTGTTATTTAACAAAGTTGGCAGCTGTGCAAATCTCTTCCATGCTATCATTCAGGCTTTCTGCAAATTTGGTGGCATTTTACCAGTAGTTTTCGCTGTACGTCGTTCTGGATAAGGAAGCTTGGTTATGAACCCAACTTGTAGACACCGGCATAGCTGCGAACCTTCTCGATTTTTTCGGGCGATTTTCCACCACAATTTTTAAATAGCTTTATTTTTTTATTAAATTTTTAGTGTTATATTAAGAATACATCGATAGGTAATATTTAGTGGTAAGACAGTTTGCAGCTATGCACCTGTGACGAGAGCGGTGGGGAATGTTCAAAAATTATTTTCCAGGTGTCGGATATTTTAAAAAAATCATAAAAAGCGCTAATAATTCCTTGGACATTTTTTTTTCTCATAAAAATTAATCTTATAAAGTGCTATGCTTTTATGAGGTTTGATACATTACACATGCACAAGTGCATTTTCAAATTAATAAAAATGCAACAATTTATATATTTTTTCAAATTAATTTTTTTAAATTTAATAAATTAATTTGAAATTAAATTTAAGTCCCCAAAATTTATACAACAAGATTTCATCGTATTTTCTCGTTATTATAATTAATCTCGTTATTATAATTCTCGTTAATTTGCAATTTAAATCGAGCCAGATTCAAAAGTCACAAAACCGTTCACTGTGATGTCATGTTAGAGTCACAAGGACGAGCACAGTCAGCTTGTGGCGTCAGTTGGTGACTAGTCACAGTGAAGTAACGTCACTTGCCCATAACGACGTCCGACGTCACTTGACGTCGCATAACGTGGCTGGTACTTACCCGTTCTATAAAGAAACCGTTTCGAGAGGACTGAGGCTTGTTTGGCAGGTTTCGTGCCGGACCCATGGCGGCCGGACCACTCCAACTATATTGGTAAGTGGTCTCTGGACGCGACTTTGCAAACGGTTTGCGCGGATCGAGTCATCATTAATCAGTTTGCTCAATGCGCTATTTATGAAACAGATGAAAGTGCGAGCAGCATACGGATTTCTCCATTCTTCATGTTTCCACCATGCAGACCTATGAGGAGAGATTTAGAAATCCAGTGACTGGAGGTTTTTTTAGCTAAAAGAATTCATGTGACCCATACTATTGCATGCAGAGGTCTTTCCCAGAATGCTGAATTTATATGTTAAATTGATTCTACATGAAAAATAGAATAGCTGTATATTATTTTTAATCGTAAGCAGCTTTGTTTATACGTTTAAAATAATCTACTACAGTGAAAGGAAGGGCACCTTATTTCTACTTCACGACGTAAAAAACTTGATCATTATGGGAGGGGACCAGATCTCTGAACCCCGGCGCTCGAATTTTTTCTCTACTGCCTGCTTGTGTATGTGCAGTATGCCCATTAAAAAAGACTTTCACGGTATTTTGAAATTTTCTTAATTTATAAAAATACACTAAAAGTTTTTAAACCGGAAGCAAAGAATGTAATTGAAACAAAATTTATTTCAATGAAACTGTAACAATACAACCGAAGGATGGTTGCTATTGAAACTGGCCTGTGTCCAAATAACACCGCCACGTTAATATCAAAGCCCATTTATTGCGTACAACTTTTTCGTCAGACTCAAAAACCATCAAAGGAGCTGCAACTAATGAATATCATAATTTGTTATTCATTTAACCAGCACGAGCTTTTTATTTTCTCGTAAGAAGGACATGCCTAATGAATCGTTTTCGAACGCGGAGAAAGTTGGAAAACTGCTTCAGATTTAGACGGAAGTGGGTCACAGCATGGGCAATCAATATACTTTTTTAATGGGTTGGGAGGAAGGAGCAACTGCAAATGTTTCTAAAAAATAAAAATTCGATTTCAATATTCAAAAGCTCTATTTTTGGAATAAACGTTTCGGGTCTTTTTGATGTTTTCTCTCTCTCATTTTTCTTTTATTTTTTATTATTAACCTTTAAAAGCTACGTGTTATTTAAAGTAGAAATGGTCTCTGACCTCTAGTTTTTCTTGAGTTATTAATCGAACATGTTCAGTAAAACACATGAACATGTGTTCTTTCTGCTTTAAAATCTGTACAGCTGAAGCGCGAAGGTACCCGGTTTGGGGCATATCGAACGGAGAGTGATGTAATGTCCTGTAGCATTGAACGATTTTCGCTAGTAATAGTAAGTAAGCGTTAGAACCTCGTATAAAAGGCCCCAGTCCAAGGCACTCCTCCTCAGGCAGATAGATTTGAGTAGCTTTGCCTTAATAAACAATGCAGCCTGTAAGTATTCTTGGTAGTTTGATCTTATTTATTTGTAGTAACATTATTCATTTTTGTTTTTTTCTTATGGGCATCTTTTTATCACCTCTTGCCTTCCAATAACGATAAAAAGGAACGGCGAGTGCAAGACTGAATCTAGTCGTGGATGACGTGAAAGCCAAGCTGCGGTGCTGACATTTTGGTCACACCCTTTTGCCTCCAGGAGACATGTGACCTAGAGAGTGTAGCCATCTTACTGTGGCAATCTCGGATTAAGATGACCACCCCCTACGTCACATGACTCTTAGTTGGCAAAAGGGTGTGGCCAAAATGTTAGCACCGCAGCTTGTCTTTCTCGTCAGCCACGGAATCTAGTGGAATATTCAAAGATCCAAGCAGGGAATCAACATTATCCAAAACAGGTTACTCCTCGGGTCATTTTTGAAGATGATTATTGCGCTTATGATCTTTTTCTCTAAGTTGCATGAGACATACAGCACTACAGTTAGTATTAGTTCAGAGCGCTTACAAATAATTCAAGAAAATAAATTATACAAGATTCCTTTGGTGCATGAACATACTTTAAAAAAACTTGAGATTTTCAGTATTATATGTTATTATTCTTATACATAAAAAAAGTCTTGTTTACGATTCTACCAAGGAAAGATATTACCATAAAAATACTCTATTTTCGCCGCATTTCTTTCTTTCTAATCCGCAGCTGCATCACTCAAGGCTATCCTCAGACGTTCTTGTAATATTCTGGATGATGAATTGGACTTCCGAGACATTCTAGAATGCTTCAGTGGAGACGAGGATTTTTAGTTTATCGATGCCTTACTTTTCCTATCGATATTTCGCCAACCATCGATCATTACTTTAGTCCGTGTCATGTCGCGTTCAGAAAGGATTTTTTTTTCGTTATACTGTATATGTACGCATGTTTGTTTACAGAGGCACTAGGTTTTGATAGGAAGATCCTTGTAAACACGATAAAAAATTATGCATGCGTCTGCACCGATTTATTTTTTGTCTCGTTTCTGATATGTTTGACACATTGCGCAATCCTTAGACAAATTCCATCTTTCTTAAAAACAGTTTTATGAGTTAAAGAAGAAAGAAACGAAGTTAAAGCAGCTAAATTTTCTATCCCACCCATGAATAAGCACACGTTGAAAGGTTTATCTGTTTCCACAAATTTAAGTTACACTCATAACATCTCAAATCTATATTTATAAAATGAATAAAATTTAAAAAAAAAAGAAACAGATAAATTCACTCTGACATAATGCGTACATTTACTGAAAACTTTCTGTAATGCACGCATATGAATGCCCGTAAAACTTACCGGGCACTTCCCATTTATGCCGATGCTCCATATGGACAGAAAGCAGAATTTTTTCGGAAAGCAAAATTGTTCTTTGGATTCAGTTTCTGCCCGCAATCCGCTTTCAGCTTGACTCCATGTCGGCAGAGCCCATAACACATAGCATGATGCAGGCGCCATCTATCGTCTTCATTTTTTGAATCTTTGGTTGTTTCTTTCATTTCATGATTGAAAAGGATCACGAAAAAATAAATGAATAACGAATATTATCTTGCTATAATTAGCTTTTACTTTATGAATTTGATGCCTTTGATTAGAGTACATGAAATTAAAAAAAGTAAACATGGATTCTTCGTTCAAAAGATTTTCCAGTGTGGACAGAAATAGGGAATTCCCAACATTAATTGAAGGTCTTCGAACTGCAGAGATCTATTTCCAATACGTAAACCATTTTTTAAAGAAAATCTTCTTCTTTTTCCTTTTCTTTTTTTTTTTTTAGTTCTTTTTATTGCATTAAAATTTTATAACACAATAATAATACATTCCTTTGAGATACAAGAGCTATAGCCTCTGAGGTACAAGAGCAACAACACCGAATTGCGAGGTCATCCTGTTTTCTACCTGGACCTGGGCGAATTCCTATTGGTTGGCACGACGGAAAATGCGGACAGAAACAGAAAAGTTCAACATTTTCCACACCGTTTTTCTGTTTTGATTCTGCTAGACAGAAAGGAAAAAACCGGAAGTTCGTCGACTTTCTGTTTCTGTCGCGTTTTTAGCCAAAGTGCAGTCCAGGCTTTATAATTAATGGTCTGGACAATTATGTTGGACAATATCCGCATATCAAGGAAGCGCTTATTAGGAGCGGAATTTTTTCTGGAATTTACGTAAGAAAACACTTTCCAACTCAAGTTTTATTTGCGAATAGTCAAATGTCCTTAAGGTGCAATCAAGGAAGCACTACATTGGTTTCACGTTACGTTAGCCGAAATTCATGTCATTTGATAAATTAAAATAGTAAAATACAAAGAAATGTGTTTTAGTGAGACCATACTCATATTCGTGCAAACTGGTATATTTCATCAAGAGGTTTCGTGTTAGCGCGGCTCGGCTGTATACACCAACCCCTACATACAGAAGGCCTAAGAACTAAAGTTTTTACGTCATCACTAGGTCTTCTAAGATGACGTCATCACAGTTTTCATTTCACAAAGTAAAACTATTTAAAATTTCTGGTAGGTGATACAAATTTTAGAGAATATCTTAAGTTAAGGATAAAAATTAAAATATCTTTCTGATAAAAAATTATTTATTATGATGTATTTCTATATCATATTATATAATTAGTGATAGTTAAAATTTCCTACTTGACGTAAAAATAAATTTTCTATCTTAAATCATTAAAATGTTTTATGCGGGAGTAAATTCACCACAAACTTTGACTAGTTTTATTTTGTGAAAATAAATGTGTGATGACGTCACTTTAGTTGACCTAGTGATGACGTGAAACTTCTATTCTCAGGCCTTGTCTATCTAGGAGGTGGTGCTGTATACCATTGCACAACGAATGCTTATTCTGCTCCCTGCTGTTATTGAAAAGGTTTAACCTTATGAACCCTTTCACACCCTGCGCCCACCAATGAGGACACAGGAATTGCCTAGACTGTACCGGATGGATTGATGTCCTAATTTGTGCACATAAAGAAAGAACAATTTATCTCCGAAAATTTACTAATCAGGTTATTTAATTCTGTTCCTTTTAAATAAAAATTGAATCACTATCATCAAAAAAATTATTTATTACAGAGAACTATTTGATCAGGCCTGAAAGGGTTAATACGAGACGGCTCCTGAATTACGAGCTATAGTGAAGCCATGGCAAGTTGCTTCTGTTATTAGCAACCAGAGCTGAGTCTTTTGAAAATATAGAGGAGGAGTGGGTGGAAAGAGCGTCCTACTGTATTTTACGGAGAAGAAGCTAAGATAACTGTATCGCAGGGAAAGAAAATTAACGGATTTGGCTGTTTATCTCCATATGTTTCTCAAAATCAAGTATTTTTTTTTTCTCTGGAAAGAAAAAAATCTGGAATGACTCCACTTGATTTCCGAACACTTGATATTAACAAGCGTATAAATAAATTTAATTCAACTCAATCGGATCTAGTGTTTAGACACTAAAATGTGCACTTAAAATATTTTGAGTGTATGGACCACAGTGTATAAGAAGAATTTTTTGTAGCCCTGTAAAAATTGTAAGGCAAACACTCGCTAAAATTTATGCAGTATGTAAGAGAGTGACCTATAATATGAGTACTTAATTTTACGTCATTCGAATGCACCACTCGCTCACCTTAAATGATTTACGTCCTTAGGTCGTAATATAGTATAAGAATTACTTTTTGCAAGCCTATGAATAAACTATCAGCTCTATACATATCAAAATCTATATGCAGGTCGTGAGACTGCGACCTGTAACATACATACCCAATTTGAGCACAATCGAGACGACTAGCGCACGACTTTGCACACTATAAACACTAGCGCACTTTCCGGAATTTCCGTCCACAGTGCATGGTGCAACACTTATTTTTTGCCTTGTCAAAAAACTCTAACTCCTATACACAGCAAAATCTCTATGACTGTCACCAATATTATCGGGACCAAATTCCGCCGTTTTGATGCAGCTGGTTAATTTTTAAGAGTCAAATTAAAACAGAACTACTGCGATACAATGCCCTATTTTAAATTTCTTTTTGAAGAAATAGTTCATGATTTCATTCCAACAACATTAAACAGTCATAGTGTGCTTAGTATCTAAATATTTGATTTTCAATGTTCTAAGCATCCTCAAAAATTGAGGACATTTGGTCACCCTAGCCAATATTCTACGCGAACCGTACTCAAACTGTAACAGTTCTGAATTTTAATACTCTCGAACCTTGTTAACGTGAAGTCGTTTAAAATGAAATTTCGGTTTACACGGCACATTCTCTTGTTCCTATCCAAACCACAATTGTTTATTTTTCGCAAGTTAATTTTCCGAATAACTTGAAATTCGGTTAGTGCGAGACAACTTTGGCGACCCTTTAGATTTCTTGTTAACGATGTTCTCTTATAGTTGAATGGTTTGAATGGAATGGTACTGGTCTGGACTTCAAATTCACACACATCACATCGTATTTTAACCTTATCGAGATTTGGGTCGGCATGGCAATTATATATTTTTACAGATAGTGTAATGTGTTAAATTTGAAGCAACTCAATCTTTAGTAAAAAATTGTAAGTGAATTCAGTTTTTATTTAATATGCCAGTTCCTGATTATTTCACTAACTAGAAACATCGATAATGGGTCGACTTCAAATAAACAACTCGAGTGGTATTGAAATAAATGAACGTATTAATGGTATTGAAATTATATATTAAAAATAACGTATATAAAAGGTACTTATCTTTCAGCGCGAACATTTCTGGTGAAAATGTTCACCCTTTCTCAACTGAGCGTACTCACTCTTCTATTTCTGCAGTAGGTAGAGCATTTTTACAGTTGAGGAAGGATGAATATTTTTCACCCGAAACGTTTGTCCTGAACGATAAGTTTCTTTTTTGTGTGAGTGTTATTTGTCATGGTTTTATTTATTTTTTATATATTAAAGGGCTAATTCTTTATCGGATGTTTTTATCGGATGGTTTCTGCTCAGAATTCGTCACAGAGCGAGACTTCGCATTCACATGTCCACTCATACACTTGCATAATTGAACATCCATATATTAATAAGACCACACGAACAATTATGATAAAAAGCATTTAATAAGCGGCAATTTTTATACAAATTTACTGGATATAATACTGCTTGGTAGATTATTTTTTCACTTATTATTTTATAGTTATTCCTTTAAAAATTTCTGGTATCACAAGCCTTGAACAGATTTAAAAAGCAAGAAATTATGTTTAACCTATTCGTATTCCCATCATCATTTTAAATTTCCGCCCTCGTAATGAAGTCTCAACCTTGTAACTAAGTTTTAGAGTTCACAACGAAAGCAACGTCTAACATTAAAATAAATTATTCTTTTTTATGTTATCAACTTTAGGTATATCCAGTATAAATAAATTAATTTGCATGAAAAACGAACAGAAAAACATTGAAAAAATGCATATTTAAATAACATACTCTAAATAAGCCCTTTTTTGTCATGAAAAGTTTTTTTTTTCCTCTGAAAAGGTGGAGCTAAGCAATCAAGGTAGGCGGTCCCTAAGTTCAGTGGCGAAAGAGTTGTTACGAGCAGGGCAAGAAGGTCATTTGCCCCCCCCCCCCTCCTTTCTGAATTTCTAAATGCCGTTTAAGCATACACAATTTCATTTGACCATACAATGGTAATAGTCCAGTCATTTGGTACAAAAAAAGGGGGGTTACCTGGAAAGTTTACAAAAAAAAAGTGTGTGTGGAAAGTGTACAAAAAAAAGGGGTTACCTGGGAGTTTTGAGAATGGGCAATTTTATAGATTTCGATGTGCTCTTTCTGAATTTCAACTTTGCCCCCTCGTATCTTTGCCGCTCGCGCCGCCACGTTCGAAAAATGGTGCCTAAAAGCAGTTTTTTGACAATATCTCCTTTCCGACTCATTTCACGACAAAAACAATTACAAAAAAAGAGAACTAGGGAAAATTTCCTACAATTTATGTAATTACTTTTTTTTTTGTAAAATCAATAGTTTTCGCGTACGAGCGCCGCAAAGTGTAGTTCAGTATGCGTTTTGGCCAAAAAACTGATTTCCACACCACCTTGTAAGGTAGAGTAAGCGACGCGTTTTTTTTTTATCGTGATATCCCCAGTAGGCCTTATCCACGTGCATTTAACTAATTCAAAATTTAACGCAATCTCCTTCGCTTCGCTCTGATTTATGGCGGGGCATTCGGGGCACATGCCCTGGAACCCCGATTTTCTGGGGCCCCCAAAACTTCCTTTTATGTAATCACTACTACTAAAATTATCTCTCAAGAGTAAAATTCCCGATTACTTACTTCATTTCATCACAAATATTCAAAATTTTTAATTTAATGTCACTTGTAATGTTAAAAATTACCCATTCTATTCGATATTCGCAAATTCGATAGAAACTCCTTAGTGTGCTTCTCCTCTTATCGTTTCTAAGGTGTGTGACGACAGTAAATACTTTAAAAACATTTCAAAACAGAAAAATTCATAAAAGTGATATTTCTCGTGACATTTTACTGATTTGTAAATGTTACATATGGTTAACTTAGGAATGACAATGGGTTTTAACTTAATTTAATTAAGTAATATTCTACGAAATATTTTTGTGCAGGGAGCCCTAAAAGTATCTGTGCCCTGGGCCCCCATGTCTGTAGATCGGTCCCTGCTTCGCTGTTCTTGATGGACCAGGTGTTGCGAGTTCATTGTTCCTCGTACCGATCGAAATGTCACAGCCCGAAATTTCTTCCACATCAGCCGCGATGGGATTATCAGTTTCATCGCAATCCTCTTCGTTCTCGATTTCATCATACGTTTGCTCAAAAATAGTCTCCGATTCTTTCTCTTCATCGCTATTTTGTAATAGAACTTGCGAGTTATCACAGCTACCATTGCAATACGTGCATATAACGGAGCACTTTAACCCAGCCTTTCTGCATCCACAGGCTTTCTGACATCTCTTTCTGCATTTGCAAGAAATAAGTTTTAAGAAGCTTTCCGGAGCTGGGTGCTCGAGTGTGGTGACAGGAATGAGCCCGTCCTTATTTCTTTTCCACTCCCATTGCTCTGCATTTTGTTCATCCCCATACCACTGAACTGGTTAAATTGGAACAACGTGGTGCTATGGCGAAATTATGGGTGCAATATTTCCGAATCGTTACATTTGTAAAACAATTCATTGAGGCAGAAAGAAGGGCAACTGATTTACATCTTGACACTGTCCAGAAAATGATGCCTTATTTTCATGTCAGTGGCCACTTCTTATATGCAAAGTCTGGCTATTTATATTTGCAAGATATGCTTGATTTGAAAGAAAGAATGACAGCTGAAGAATACGAACTTTTCACAATTAAAGGATACTTTACAAGTAGAAGTTCCGACAAATTTTGGTGTGGTACGTGGTCAGATATAACAATTGAAGAATCGCTGATGAGGACGATGAAATGACTTGGCGGTCTTACTCATGGACGAGAGGTCAAGGAAAGCGTGCTTTCCAAGTGGACTTTAGGAATGGTATTCCTAAAGTCCTAAAGTATATGGTGCACGAATTGCAATGGTACTTGTGATAACTCGCAAGTTCTATTACAAAAAAGCGATGAAGAGAAAGAATCAGAGACTATTTTTGTGCAAACGTATGATGAAATCGAGAACGAAGAGGTTTGTGATGAAACTGATAATCCCATGGCGGCTGATGTGGAAGAAATTTCGGGCTGTGACTTTTCGATCGCTACTAAGGGATAATGAACTCGCAACACCTGGTCCATCAAGAACAGCGAAGCGAAGGAGATTGCACTAAATTTTGGATTAGTTAAATGCGCGGGGATAAGGCCTACAGGGGATACCACAATACAAAAAAAATTAAAAAAAAAACCGCGCCGCTTACTCTACCTCACAAGGTGGTGTGGAAATGAGCCTTTTGGCCAAAACGCATTCTCAACTGCACTTTGCGGCGCTCGTACACCAAAGCTATTGATTTCACGAAAAACAGGTAATTACTTAAATTGTAGGAAATTTTCCCTAGTTTCTCTTTTTGTAATTGTTTTTTTCGTGAAATGAGTCAGAATGGAGATATTGTCAAAAAACTTCTTTTAGGCGCCATTTTTCGAACGTGGCGGCACGAGCGGCAAAGATACGAGGGGGCAAAGTTGAAATTCGATTTCCGTCATTTCTTAACAGTCTTAAACCATGCTTTTGTTTGTGATAGGAGAAAAAGCAGAGAAAATGCATTTAAAAACAATCAACAACTTATTGTACAGTACCATAAATTATGCTTGAAAACTCTCATTTAATTGCTAGATTAAACGTGTATTTATAGAATAAAATACATTCAGGTATTAGTGTCGCTATGGTTTTGGTAATTGAATATCAAATTTCGAAAACGGCCTATCTCAAGGTTTCTTTCAAAATTCACTTTTTCTCTTTTTCTTCATGTACACATGTATATTGATATTTTTTGACCGAGAAAGACATATCTAGTCTCCATCCTGGTGAAAAACACCCCATAGTAGCACAACTAGTTCAAAAGACGTTCAAAAGACGTCTTTTGAACATAAAGGGGGTATATTCTTGTAGTTTTGTTTGACAATGTCCATCATAAGGCATAATAATAAAGTGAAACGTAGAAGAAAACTTTTGCTTTTTTTTTGTCCTTTCAAAAAACACGCTGTCTTTTAAAACAACGCAGTTTCTCTCTATTCTAAAAAAAAGTAAAGGCCGCTGTCACCGTTAAAGATTGTTGGCCTATCTCCTCCTAAACCGTGGGGATTTGAGTTTCGACTAAGGTGCCCACAGATTTGAAAGATTCCGAGGAACCTGCTAAGCTGACTTCAATTTCGAAAATGGAATTATTTTAGAAGATATTAATAAAAAACTGAAAAATAAACATAATGGTTGCCAGATTTGTCATAAAATCATTTATTCCTTTGCAACAAAGCGTTTCCAAGTATCTAGAATCGCATGAAATTTACAAACATGAGTTAGAATTACGCCCATTTTACGCCAAAATAAAAACTATATGAAATAAGTAACTCAAAATGTGTTATACAAAGTTGACAATTTTCAAATAGTAAGTTCGCTTAGACAACAGGAGTTTAGAATTAGCGATTATTCGTTTTTCCAAAACAGAATAATTAATATCTTGAAAATGAAAAATAATTAAAATGCAGATTATTTTAAAGCCGGTTCGGTCCAGCTGGATTATTTGCTAAGAGTAGAAATATTTGGCGGCGTTAACTATGCCATTATAGCAGTTATAGTACGCTTTGGATATTTCCTAGCGCGACGAGATGGTATAATTCGTGGTGCTAACTACGCCAATCTGCAAACGATTATGTAAGTGAAAATATAGATAACGGTTTTCCGGTAACCTTAAATGAACAGTAATTATATGTTGAGAGCATGTGTAAATCGCCAAATAATGAAAAGTCGCCATTGGTGGCAAGCTATCCTATCTGTTCCGTAGCTTTTATTAATTTTACATGTACGCAAGTCGCCAAATAATGAAAAATCGCCATGGGTGGCAAATTCGCAAGGTGTCCAATAGGTTTTACATTATTAAAAATACAGCTGAAACAGATGTTCTGATTTTATTATGCTTTAGCTCGTAATTAATATAACTTTTGAATGGCAACATTAAATATCATTGTGTTTCTGAGGAGTGCAAATAATTTTTCCAGCGATTATAAGCGGAGTCCGCACTCCAGGTAGAGTATAGCCCAGGACCCGTGCAACACGGATTCCCATAACAAAATATCTTCCGTGTTATGAGGGGGAGGGGCTCTACTGTAGTGTGAAGTTTAAATTTTTATATACCAATGAACATGCAAGAAACAAGCAATGTGTAGCTCAATAACATTCTATGAAATCCAATCTTCGGGTTTTGTCTGTTGAAATTATGTCTTTTTTACGAATAAGCCTTATTAGGGTCCGAATGCCTCATACGAAAAGCGAGCGTAGCGAGTCTGGGGGCCTTGGCCCCTAGTTACTACTAAAGCTACTCAAATCCTCGGATAAATTTCGAGAAGGACTCATCAGAAAACTTAGACGATCATTTTCCTTCAAGGATATTATTTTGCCTTGTTATAACGTACGCATTTTTGAAAAATGTTACCAAAAAAAAAAAAAAAAATGTTTCAATCAGTTAAATGGTTTAACAGAAAATCAGTATTTTACTGATACAATTTTGTGTCCTCTGTAAAATTTGAATTTTCAGATACTAGCCCTTATCGAAATTTTCAATTCTATTCTATTTTAAATTAGACAGATTTCGATTTTCCTCAAAACTAAGCAAAACTCCGATTGTATTGTCTACTGCCATCGGCGTTGCATCTTCTTTTCACATCTATCTTCAGTATCTTTTGTCATTTTATGACTGCTTAAGTTCGCTCCCATCGATCCAAGTATCATCGTACAAGTCGTTGCATTGCAGAATGCGTTCTTCTTATCGCATCGAGATAAAAAGCTTCATACACGGGGCGCCTTTAAAAAAAGTAAATAAATAAAAGTTAGGGAGAGCAAAGGCAGTACATTTAACTAAACAGCTATAACACAGTACATAAAATGCTCTGGGGCAGAGTTGATGCAAAACACTTTGCCTCTTTCATTCATTCTTTGCATTCATTCTGATAGATGGTGTGGGAAAAAAGTCACAATGCACAGGTAAAGGCATTTATTTCAACGAAAAGTTTGGGTCGAACTCGGTCTTCACTTGTTAACCCCTTAACATTCAACATTTTTGCAGTGAAACTTACAAGTTTTAACATTTCCCTATCAGACGTAGTAAGCAGTATATAAGCTAGGATTAATAAGCATGCTGTTAACTTAACCCATTTATGCCTAGCGTCCCTTTTTTGGGACGGCATTTTCGCTATGAGTCGAAAACGTTATTTATTTTTCCTAGCCTTTATTCATGAGTACTGAGCCTCCACTCAACAAAATATTTTAACATGACCCAGTAGGATGTTGATATTTCGATTTTTATGCATAATGATTTTAAAAGAAATCATCCCTTGTTCAAGAAGTGGACATTTGAAATTTATCTATTATTTCTGTTATCAGTAGAAATCAAAGAAAGTCGCAAAAATATCCAGGCACAAATGGGTTAAGCAAAATTTTTCCGTTTCCTCTATTGTGCCAAGTCAATCATACAGCTCTTCGAATGAAGGTTGAAATTCTATCCACCATATATTTATCCTGTCTTGAAACTAAATTAACTTAATATCATGAACGTATAAAAGAGGGGTATTTAGGAGGTCGGAACACCCTCCTCTCAGGCTATGAAAAAGCGCTAATTTTGGTCGTATATTTAGCTTTTCTATCCATGCAGAATAATATACGGCATTTTTTTTAATTTCATATAAATTTTGAAAGTTTTATATTAATTTGAAAAATATATATTAATTCGCTAAACTATATACTTTCATGATTAAAAATGAAAATTTTCTATAAATCAGATTAAAAATTTTAATGCACTTGAAATTTTTTGCAAAATGTTTATGGTAAACTTGCTGTCAGTCAAATTTTATTGTAAGAATGAAGCCTGCCCCATAGCTGGACTCCTCCTATGTGAAAGCTATAGCTATGCCCATGCTTAAAGTACATCTAAAACTGTCCGGCCTTCAGCCATAGTACGATACAGGGCTGTAACCAAGATGAAATGCTAGGTAGCGATTTAAATGTAGTTCGGGGGGGGATAAATATAAGTATTAGTAGTCGGGGGGAGTGAGGGGGTTGAGAGGAAGAGTTTTTTCAATTTGTAAATTTTATTTATTTATTGGGGAGGGGGAGTATTTGCTTCACAAAATTCCGTAATTTTAAAATATTTATTATTTATTCCACTAATAATTTTTTCACATAATTTTTTCATTGAGATTCACTGGAAAATTCAAGTGTAAGAAACGGGGATAAGCGTGACGTTAATTTTAAGGTTTTACTTCCGCCCTCAGAATCCCTATCCAAGGTAACAAATTAAACTGTAAGGAATTTAAAGGAAGAGCGGCAGTTTTGTGCTTTTGCCTCACTTCGTAATTCCACAAAACTTTCGTATTTACGTTCACATGGTGCACTTATGAGAGAGGATGTAAAATCAGTTGACGTTGCATAAATCAGTGAAAAACAACGTCTCTGGATTTCAAGCGTGACTGATGAGATATACAAGCTACCTGTAACCTACCGGTGTGACCATTTTAGTATAGATAGCTATCTCCTGACAAGATGGTCACATGAGAAACTAAAATGGTGAAAAGGGGTTAGACTGAAACGCCAGCACCTCAGCCTGTGTATCCCTTCAGCCATGATTTCCAGAGTAGTTCACGAGATATACAGACTATGGTGCTGATGTTTTGGTCACACCCCTTCGCACTAGAAGAATCACGCGATCGAGAGAGTTTACGCTGCTGTAATAAGAGTTGCCAACTTCTCCGGAATATAATTAACCACTTTTCTTATACAGTAATTTTGGACTTAGTTAATGGGGAAATTTAATATTAATTTCGAGTGTTAATTATTTCAAAAAGTTTTTATAAAAAATTACTGTACGCAAAAAGTGGTTGATTATATTTTGGAGTAGTTGTAACTCTGCTATCATACACACCGAAGATAGATTTAAAGAGCCAGTCCATGCAATTCATTCAATTGAATGCGTGCAGTGGACCAGATGTTCTAGCAATATCAATAAGAGCAAGCACGTTTTTAAATATGATTACTTTTTGAATTTTTTCCCTTTCTTAGGCTTAAATATTTGTAGTTAGATTACATTAAAATTTTATTGTTATAATCTAGTGGTGATTCAGAATCATGAAGATTAGTTGCTAGCAAGCAGTAAATGAATTTGTAATACTTTGGATAATTCTGAGCATTGCGAAAAGGGCTCCTCTTTTTATTTACAATTCAGTTAAGCGTGATAGGTCATTGCAATAAATATTTTCCAAATGTGTTGAAAACATTTTTGTTCAAAATATATTTTTCAAATTGTGTTGATTTCTTTTACTAAACATTTATAACTACGATGAGATACATATACACTAGAATAGCGCACAATCAACGATTATTTAAAAATCTTTCCTGACTCCCTGCTGAAACGCAGTCGAACAATTTTCATATCCGGAATGTCACTAGGCCTTTGAGAATAGATTGCCATTAGTTTCAAATTAACACAGCATGGCGAAAACCACGGAAACCCAGAGGCGAACAATCCATCATTGCAACCCCCACAGAGAGCGGATCTTTCAGAAGATAGGAGAATTAAGAATTTTTGTAGAAATGTGGACGCCATATTTTCTTTGATTACTAATTTATTTATTATTATAAATATTAAATCTTCCATTGAAAAAACAGTAAACATTCTGAGCAATCCTTGCTTGTTTTTAAAATTCGTGTATCATAATTAGCAACCATTTTACAGCTGTTCAAACACAAAACAGTGCTTTTTCAAACTTTATTTGCATATTAAAAATACTAGAAAAACTTGTATCAAAATTTTAGAAACGACATTAGAAACATCAACTAGCTAAATGGGGGGGGGGAATCGAGACTGAGTGTTAATAACTGTCGATGTTATGAGATAAAGAATTTTTCTCATGGGATTACATGGGATTTCTCAGATTCGTTTTTGCTGGACGAGAATCACCTTAGCCAATTCGCCTTCTTTGGCGGGGCGAGTTTTAATTCTCTACTCTACAGGGTTAATAAAAGAGCAGCTTTAGTTTTCAGATTTGCACAACATTGAGCTGAGCGTATTAACTGTGTGAAAAGATAATCGCTGTCTCCGGGTTTGTAATCGGAGCAATGTGTTAAATGTATTTTAACTGTAAAAAATTGCCCTGTTAAGAGTTTATGTTTTGATTCATTAAAATGAATAAAACAATTATATCAAACTAATGCATTATTATACTATTACATCAATTATATAAATCAACTATAGATTAATTTTTCTTTCTCTTTTAGGTCAGTTTTTCTTCATATAATTTCCATGAACTTTTTAAAAACTTCCTAGGTGAGTACTCAGTGTAATTTTGTTTTAAAATCAGACTGAAAATTTCAAGCATAAACATAGAAAATATGGCGGTATATACTACATCTCCTGTATAGTTTTAACCACATCTTTCTAGAGACAGCCTCTAGAAAACGATGGTTTTAACTGCCTTTAAACAAAAGTATGAGTCCAAAATATCTTTGAAAAAGACTCAATATCCAGCGCGTCCCAGAAGCATGGCGACAAACTTCTAGCGCAGACAGAACACATAAAAAGGATTCAAAATTATTTAGCAATGTGTGGACATTGTTTTCATGTACTGACTAATAATCACAACACAGAATATGTTTAAGTGTTAATTAATTTACCATATCAAGTGTGTTAATGGCTCCGAAGATGCGGCATTCAAAATTAAATACTATTTACGCCAAAAAAAATTAATTCAGTATTTTTTATGTGAAAAAAAAATAATAATCAATTTTGGAAAACATTGTAAGAAATTTCTGTAACACTTCAACACACTTCGTGAAGTGATTATTAGCCAGTGTATGATTTTTTTCTTTTTCTTTTTTTTTTTTTTACTCCACAATGTTATGTGAAGGACGGGATCCCTGTCATGTGTCCTACCTTTTCCTAAATGTTTGCCGATATGTTTTTGGGATACTCTGTGAACTCTCTCGAGTGAGTACTGAAGTATTAAGTTAAACTTACTTTGTCAGTTTCATTTTCTTCCATAAAAGTGAGTCATGCCATATACAGGGTGTCTTGAAAGATCATTACCCAACTTAACATACCATGTCTGTCGTACCATAACAAGATTTGCACAGGAACTTGTATCCGGAAATGCAACTCCACCGCTACAGGGTGATGTTTTGAAGGCTTATGGAAGGGCTCATTTCAGTCTAGGACGTTGCCAGAGCTGAATGAATTGGTTTACTAACTCAGAGTCAACTGATATTTATTACATATATGGTACCGCCATAATAAACTTCGCAACAGAAGTAATTATTTTTATCAGGCGATTTCCGAACACGTGCAGATTTGTCTGACGTGCGGAGCCAGTCATTCGAAAAGATGACATCGAAAAAGTAACGTGAACCAGTATAAGTGAAATGAACTTGCAGATATGCAACTAACCACGGACTTGGATGTAGGACGATCATCGACTAACGGCAGACGGGCGAAATAGCGTCAACCACTCAAAGGAATATTCTCGACCCGTTTTTAATGATTATCTACATAATCGCCCTCTCGCGAAGCACAAATACGAATGATGATGAAATACTACTAACGCATGCATCCGAACAACAAACGTAATGATAACGACTCACAGCGCTATCTTACAGGCAAATTCAGGCAATACGTAGTTTCGGATTCCGCGCATCTAACTTAAGGTGCCGCAACGTTGAACACAAAGCGCTCCCTACACTGTCTTGTGTTCGTTTCGCCCACGCTTTCCTATGTCAAATAGTCTTCTTTTCCTATTCCCTACCAAATATTGATGATGAATTTTTAATCACCCTGTATATGGGCTATAACATTTGCCCACTGCTCCGGAATAAAACTGACCACTTTTTTCAAACAGTAATTTTTGTGTTATCTTATGCCAAAATCGGTATTAAATTGAAGGTTGTTAAGCAAGTTTTTTCATTGCAACTTTTCAAACATAAAAAAAAATACAATTTGCTAAGAGTGGTTAATTACATTCAGTAGTAATTTTGCAAACTTTTAACAGTGGACAAAAATTCTCATTTTTGTCACTATAAATACAATACGGAGACCCCCCCCCCCCGGTAACAGTGGTAGATGCGTTACGTGATACATGAATCCGTGTTGTACGGGGCCTGAGCTATACTCCACCTGGACTAAGAACTGCACGGTATAATTCTGCAAAACTATCTCGCACTCCTTAGAAACATAATTATGGTTACTGTTACGATTCAAAAGTTAAATTAATTACAGAAGTTAAAACGTTATAAAATTAGAACATCTGTCTCATTTTACCATGCTGTACGTGTCTCGTTTAAGGTTTTATACGAAAACAACCGCAATTTTTTCACCGTGCTCTAGGTAACCGTCTTATAGGGTGTCTACTGTACACGATGTCAAATCTTTTGAAATTAAAAAAAAAAAAAAAAAAAAAAAAAAAAACCAGATATTCTGCTCTATATTGTTCAATATGGGTTTTTCAGATTTACGATTCTTTATATATAAAAACTTTATATATAAAATCTGTTTACAAACATTACTAATGCTCTCAAGTAATTGGATTTTAAACTTGCATTGAATAGAGAAAACAACAACTACAAAATGTAAGTTAGTATGTTTTCCCTTAAACTGTAATACCGTATTAGTACGAATATAACGCGACCCCGAAATTTTTCTTCAAGATAATAATAAAAATCTCTATTTAGGCCTCGAATTTTCTGTGTGTGTGAGGTTTTTTACGGGAAATGATCAGTTAAAAAACATCTCGGTATATTCGAACTAATACGGTAATCTGCCACTGTAAGTTTTTATTAAAATCTCATAAAGTTTGTGTGCAAGATTGTAAGATGTTGGTGAATATAAATAATGTTTAGGTCTTATTTTTTGCGCTAGAAATATTTAAGAGTTTGGACAATTACATTTAGTGAGAGGCAAATTTGAAAAAAATTTAAAAATTACAGCAAAAACGTAATTTTTTCGAAATTTCGGCAAACCTTAGAGCAGACGCGAGATCTGAAAACATAAAACGATTTACTACATTTTGGACATATTGTTAGTTACCCCAATTCACAACTTTTCCAAGGTATTACAAACTGAAAAAAAAAGTTGAATTAATGCCCATTGTGTCACACTTCAATTTTTGTTGTTTTTTATTCCCCATGGCATACCGGTTATCTAAACTGCACGACTAAAGCAAGAAAATTCTTTATTGTTTCACCCCCACGTCCCGAAAATAATAGTAATAAAAATAATAATGTGTGGATTCTCTTAAAGGCATTAAACAGTCCTTCGGCTCAATCTTGTACTTCGAAAAAAGGTCATGTGATTTTAGTGCATAAATACAAAGAAATAAACTATGTCAAGCTCGTGAAATTTTTTAGAATGTTTCTTTACAAGTTGTACTTTACATTGACATAAACAAAAAGCCGGTATCAGTTACGAAAGTTTTCGAAAAAATTCTTGAAACTTTTCATACTGTGTCACTCATGGAGGAGTTTTCCTGTGCAGTTCAAGAATTTCTTCTGAAAGTTTCATAAAAGGTACTGTTTTTAATTTATTACAGCATGCATAAAGCTTATAAAGAATCACTCTGAATTTTTTTGAGACCCTTTCGCAATTCATTTCTTTCAATTTGTGTACCAAGCCTTTTCTTTTTAGGAAATTAATGAAAGATATGTCTACATCTCTTCTATATATATAAAAGAGAAGAGTTTGTTTGTTTGTTTGTTTGTTTGTTCACTATACACGTTCAGACATTTCGACGGATCTGGACCAAATTTGTCACGCTGACTAAATAGGACGAGAGAAAGCTAATGCCGTAAAAATGAAATTAATCGGATTAATAGTTTTTGAGTTATTTTATGTTTTGTAAGGTTTTTGGCCATTTTTCTCGCATTTTACGTTATCGCCAGCTAAATTTCTGTCCGAATACTATATTTTTTATATCATCGGAATCTACAGAGTTTACTTTTTCAAATACAATTTGTTTCAAAATCGTACTTACATTTGCCGATTTTTGGGAAATTTTTAAAGGAAATCCTGTTTCGAAGAAAATGTACGGCTTTTAAAAATATGCTATTTTTTAACTATCGCATCGAAAAACCTAACGGGCAAAAATTTTCCTTCCTTCTACCGCTTATTAAACATTTATTTCTTCCTCCTTTAAATTTTGAACCGTGCAGAAATGTTAATTAGATTTTTTTTATATGGTTTTTTTTCTGAAAAGATCGCAGGTTAAAATTCTCTGTGGACTGCAAATTCCGCAAAATGAAAGTCGAAAACTTCCCCCTCTGGTTTTCAAGGTCGCTTCAACTGTGGGAAGCAGCGGGAAATCCCGTGTCCCTTTTTTTATCATTCCAGCGGGAGGATTCACATTCCTTCCCTATATGTAAGGTAAATGGCATTTCTCATTCATTGCACGGGCAACGCCGGGCCACGCTGCTAGTATATTTTAAAATGAAGTCATCTAAAGTCGACAATTCAACTGAGTTATTTTTATGCACTAAGAATCTCAGGTATCTGCTGACAGAAGACAGAAAAGACAAGAAACAAAACATATAACTTAAAAATTAACTTAAAAATTAAACTTAAAAATAAATAACTATAGAATAAATTATATTTTATACTTACTCTTTACTGGACTGGAAATATTCCCTTAAAAATGTTTCTTTTTTCGTTTTTTTTTTTTTTTTTTTTTTTTTTTTTACGTAATCAAAATTTTACCTGAATTGAAAACACACCCGGCTGTAGTGAAAGCATATTTTAATCCTTATTGATCCCTTCAAACGCTGTTAGTTTATACATTAAACACCAAAAATGTGCCGTTTTATAAATCCGCAATTCATTAATATTCTGTTCTTATGCATATTATTGCTGTGAATGAACTAAGAGACACGATTGAACTTTCCTTAGCAATTTAATTTCAACTCGAGTTTCTAATCTGGAAATTAATTTTTTCTCAAAAATACTCCTTAAACAATTTTAGTTTTAGATGGGGTGGGGTGTATTCAACATACAAATATTTTTAAAGTCCTGTTAAATATTTTAGTCACTAGTTTAATTAGACTTGATTATTACTATTTTTCTAAACTTTCTTTTTTCTTTTAATTTGACTGACTGAAATTAAAACTATTTTTTTTTCTTATAATATGAGCAAAAACTCGGATGATATGTACAGAAATTATTTGATTTTAATATTCTTCACAGATTTTATTTTGCGAAATAATACCGCTTTGAAGTCATACGCTTTGCCAGCGCTTTGAAGTAGCTGGAAAAATAAAATTATGTTTTAATTAAATCAAAGTTTATAAAAAAGAGTCCCTTTTATTCCTTTTCCCATTTCAACTTAATTTTTTTCTTTTCTTTTTTTTTTTTTTTTAAGTAACTTGGTTAATTAGAAAGAACGTGACATTATAACTCAGTCAGAATTGAAAAATGTATTAAAAATTCGAAAGGAATTAAAAAATAGTGTTAAGTCAAATTGAATTTCTTTTCCTTGAATTAGCTCATTTATTGTTTTCATCATGATGCGTGAAGATGTGGAGTTGTTATAGTTTCAAGTTCATCGTGCTGCCATTTTAATTAAGTGAAAAGAAAAGACTTGCTGTAAGAAAATATTTAAGGCAATAACGACATGCTCTCTCATGTCAAAGCATTGATAACCAGGAGAAAATGTTTCAGTTATTTGTCAGGTATGCTTATAAAATAAAAAGCAAATTCAATTAGTTTGTATCTGATAATCAACTAGTATTATATGAGAGCTTTGATCGGAAATCGATGTCAATCCATAAAACTAATTTGTTCCGAAATTCCCTTTTCAATAAGATATCGAGTAGTTTCAAAATCTTAAAATATTGATTTTCCGTTAATTGATAACATGTTTTTGAAAAAATGTCTTTTTAGAGAAGCGTTTTCAACGCGAAATCGGAAGGAAAAAAATTCTCTTCGAGAACTCTCATTTACATGTTTGATATACTGCACATAATGAGAGTAGAACTTCCGAAGTCCTTGTTGTTTCTAGTATTTCTCTTAGAAATATTAGAAACAGTCCTTGTTGCTTCTAGTATTTCTTTTAAAATATTAGAAACAATAAACATACGTTTAGAGCAAGTTGACTTAATGTACATGCTCCAATAGTGGGCCACTTAAGAATATTTCACCAATTATCATCTTAACTTTAAACCAATTTTGTTAATCTATATTTTTTATGGTTGTTCCAACTCATATCTAACTTAATTACCATCTAAAATATCAAAATAATTGTGATTTTTTAATCAAAATAATTGTGATGTATTTAAAAATAATAAAAGCTAGACCACTTCTATGCACCAGAAGTGGGCATATCAAAATTTTGATGAAACAATAGTAGGCATACCAAAAGTGGGAGATTTAGGATCGTCATTTGGCCAAGGAAAATATGAATGAATTTGTTATTTATAGAAATAGTAACAGTACATTACTATCATACACTATAAAACAGAACATTAAATATGGCAGATGAAATGTTTTATTTATGGATTCTAGTCACATGAAATTTACACTTTTTTCAAACACACAACTATTATTAAAGGCGTATGTTAATTCTCCATCTTTCATTGTAGGTTCCGGTTTGGGCATTAAGGATACTAAATTTTTACTCGTTATGTTGAATAAATCGTTTTCAACTATCACAAAACCTTTCTTCAGCGACATTTTAGTCCATGAACATATACTGCTTCATCCTGTATTTCCTAATTTATGCACAAATAGACATATTTCCGTAGATTACTTTTACCTTTTGTGATGATCGTAAGAACAAATTGTACCTTTTTTTCAGCTCTAATTTGTCTTGTTCAATCCTCACTGTAATGTATGACAGAACCGACAATAAAAATGAACCTTCCAGACAGTAGCGTAGCCAGGATTTTATTTCGGGAGGGCTGGGTATCAAATTGTAAACTAAAGTTCAATTGTAAGCTGTGTATCAAACTGTAAGCTAAATAAAGGATCCCATTTCGGGGGAGGGGGGTGCAGCCCCGTCAGCCCCGCTCTGGCTACGCCCCTGCTTCCAGGAATGCTCATAAAATGGTGTCTTACTATTACAAGCGTGACTGACGAGATCCATTGACGGTGTAACCATTTTAGAACGGTTATCTCGAACTAAGATGGTTACGACCCCTTGGTTACATTTTTCAAGTGTAAAGGAATGTGTCTAAAATGTCAGCGGCGCAGATTGTAAATTTCGACAGCCATGATTACAGGACATTGGAGGGTAATTCCATATGAACATGGACATGACCATGAAAAAAAAAATTTTTTTTTAAATAAATTGTGTGAGAAATTATTGCGAATTGTTGTAGCTGTGTTGATAACAGTATTTTGTGTAAACTTTTTATGAAAATGACAACGCTTCGAAGTCAGACATAGAATATTTTATTCTGTGCAGCGTTATATTTCAGCGAAAAGACATGTTGTTTCTGTAATTTTGTAAATTTTACAATTATATTTTTTGATTATTTCTAATAAATATACTCACAAGGTTTATAAAAATAATAAAATTACATTAGAATCAAAGTAATTATGTATATATTATTCCTAAATGATTTTAGTGTCTAGCAGACGTGAATATGAGTTAACAAAACATACTTATGTTATCCTTACAAATGTAATAATACATTAGTAAGGGCTATATAAGACAATAATTAACTATTATTTGCTTTAAAACTTAATATTCTCTTCAATTTTTAGCCATTTCAATTATAAGAAAAGCTTTAAAAAGGTAGCACCCAGTTTTGTTGTGTTACTTGCATAAAACTAAGTGATTTCAGTTGTTATTTGCATAAATATAATATATTTAAGTTAAGTTAAAGTAACTTATCAAGTTCACATATACACAGGACAATTGTTAGTATGATTACCCCACTTTTGATACTTTTATGGGCTATTTTTTATCCTCACAAGTCTCAGTTTGTAACTAAAGTTCACACAGAAAAAAAATTAGAAAATGACGAAAGTAAAATTCATCGATTGCTATAAAATGCGGCCCATAACTGCGTACAATCATAGTTAAATCTATACGATTTGCACATTGTACAATATATCTGAAAAGAAAAAGGTCTCACCAGTTGCCGCGTGCATAGCGCTCTGAACTGGGAGACAGAAGATGCCTGGTTAAAAATTCAGATCGTGTCCATCGACCTAATCGTTCAGAGTTTTCCGTGGTTTTCTCCGAAACTTAGAGTAAATACGGTTTAGGACCATTTAGAAAGAACCCCACGGAGGGCACTCCCCACATTTGTCTAGATCACTAGCGCAGTTAATTGGCAACTCACAAACTGAAGAAAAATACCACTTAACAAAATTTTGCCTCACATGTTTTTAAGCTTGCCATTATGTTCTTAATAAAGAAGCGCAAAGGTAGAAGAACAATTTTAGACCAGAATAAAATTATGTATCTTTAGTATAAAATTATGTCTGACCACATGACCAGTATAAAGTTATGTTTGACCACATTATTCAGATTTTACCGAATGCAATCATGAAACAGACCAGAAACCGCTTGCACTACGAAATTAATGAGGAAAATTGATGTGTTTGAATGACGGTAATTGTTTTTATTATTATTATAAGCAATATAAGCCAATCTAAATACCTGTAAATGATAAATAAATAAATCTCAAAATTACATTTTATTTTCCTTTTGTAGTCATTCTTAAAATTCATTCATCTATGTTGTAGCATGAGTTACTATACAATATATTTTAATTCAACAATCAATTTTTAAATATCCCATACAAAATAAAATGATATTTTGTGATATGAAAGGTACATACGAACTACTCATTAAGATTGTAGCTGTTAAGAATTAGAATTTTAGCAGAAATACAGCTTTAACTTCTCTGCCCATAATTCAATGTCTTTTTTTGCCGCGTGAGTTAAAAGGCAATTTTAATTGATATTTCAAAAAATGAATTCGTTATAAATAGATTTTTAATGAGTTGTTGAAAAAAAGGAACTATTTTGTAATCAGTAAAAATTTTGTTGAAAGAAAATAAACGCATTTTTTATTATTACACCATGCTTGAAATTGCGATAAAAAAAAAAAAAACAAAAAAAAATGTATCATGAGTTACCGTGGAGTCACCCTGGACCATTTGTGATAATTCTTTTTCCATCACAAGGCATTAAACAGGACGTATGTGTGTATGAATGTGATGCCATACACAACAAACAAATTCTCATTCGTTGGGTATAGATGCAATACTCGCATTTTCCATATTTAAACTCAAATTCTAGCTTTACGAGAATGATGGCAGATTTAGGACTATGTGCATGTAGTTGATATGGCAACGAATACACCACACACAAAAATTATGCAAATATATCATGTTTGTTAAGTTTTCCGCATTTTCTTAAGAACAAACTTTCTAATTGAAGAATGCGAGTTTTGCATCTCTTATCATTTACCACCACAATTTTTAAATAGTTCTATTTTAAAGGCGAAATTTGGACTTCCTCAGGTTTAGCATTTTCGTGCCGACTGTCACTTATACGTGCTAGAGATGGGCGGTTCGACTCATTTTACTGATTCGAATCTCGACTCACTCACTGATTCGAATCAGTGATTCGAATCTTGAATCAATAAAACAACTAAAGAAATTTTCCCTCTCTCTGCGCCGAAAGCCGTACTATTTAAACACCCTTCACCCATTCATCGGGTTTCTTCTCCGCTGAGTTCTCGGGCAGTTAGCATCTCTCTCTCCTTGCTCCAGTAAAACTAGTGTTTAAACTGCCCGAAATGAAAATACAGGGGAGCTTCGTATGACCCCCTGGGCCTGTAAGATTAAAAGGTTAAGTTTGGTGTCAAAGTATTCGAAATTTTATGTATCGATGGGGGTGTAAGTCTAGGGGGGGGTCGAGAATCAATAGAAACACGCTCCGATGGATAGTTTCCGAGATATACGTTAATTAATTATGGTAATTAGACTAATTAACCATGATTGAGGCTTAAAAGGACTGCAAGCATGTAGAAATTGGCTCTGGGATGGTTTCCAGACTTTGGAGTTGCCGCCGGAGGAGGCTAGTGTTTAAAATGCCCAAATTGAAAATATAGGGGAGCTTCGTATGACCCCCTGGGCCTGTAAGATTAAAAGGTTAAGTTTGGTGTCAAAGTATTCGAAATTTTATGTATCGATGGGGGTGTAAGTCTAGGGGGGGGTCGAGAATCAATAGAAACACGCTCCGATGGATAGTTTCCGAGATATACGTTAATTAATTATGGTAATTAGACTAATTAACCATGATTGAGGCTTAAAAGGACTGCAAGCATGTAGAAATTGGCTCTGGGATGGTTTCCAGACTTTGGAGTTGCCGCCGGAGGAGGCTAGTGTTTAAAATGCCCAAATTGAAAATATAGGGGAGCTTCGTATGACCCCCTGGGCCTGTAAGATTAAAAGGTTAAGTTTGGTGTCAAAGTATTCGAAATTTTATGTATCAATGGGGGTGTACGTCTAGGGGGGGGGTCGATAATCAATAAAAACGCGCTCCGGTGGATAGTTTCCGAGATATACGTTAATTAATTATGGTAATTAGACTAATAAACCATGGAGCTGTTTTTTCTGCGATGAGAGAAGAAGAAGCTTTCCGAGAGAAAGCAGTAGCAAAAGCATCACAAGCTGGTATTGATCTCAGGATTTTCTTATCGCCGGCCTCAGAGGCGTAGCCAAGGGGGGGGGTTAGGGGGGTCATAACCCCCCATGAGGAATTTTTTGCCATACAAAATGTATATTCTTCACTACATTATCATACACACGTATACATATATATGAGTTGCAGTAGTCATAACCCACCCCCCATGAAAAATTTCTGGCTACGCCCCTGGCTGGCCTGTATTTTTGCCCTTCATCGAATTCGAGATTTCACTGAAATGAAAATGGGAATATCGGATATTTGATGTTGAAATAAAACCGATATGTCGATTTTTGGCTCAGTCCTACTGAGGGGCTGCTGCCCCCCCCCAAAAAAATGGGACCCTTTACTTAGCTTACAATTGAACTTTATCTTTAAATTTGATACCCAGCCCACCCCGAAATAAAATCCTGGCTACGCCACTGTCAATAACACTAACTACGCCACTGCTTTAGACCCTATTTTGTATTTCTCTGAATTACGAAAGAAAATAAAATCATTCCCCTTAAACGAAAAACAAGGTAAAAAAAAAAAAACGAAATCTGCTGCAATAAAGCGAAATGTTATTTTGCTTACTACAAAGTCCTTTTGTGAGAGCGCTTAATACCGCCCCTGTATCCTTCATTAAAAGTGACAAGCACAATCCTAACTTTATTTCATTCTATTTCCCTTCACATGAAAATCCGCCACCATGTAAACTTAACGTTCCGTTTTTTTTTTTTTTTTTGAGGGTGGGGGCAGGGGGACATATATTGAAGTTAAAAGTAGAAAAGGGATGTTTCATTAAATTTTAAACAAATATTAAATCAGCCAGACAAGTTGGAAGGAGGGATTTTCTTAATTTTTTTTTCGGGGGGGAGATTGACCCCTCTTGCCCTTAGGAAGTAACGCCTATGCCCCCCGCCAAAAGCAAACGATGTTCGACCCACTCCACACCCACAGACAGATAAAACTTTAAATCCGACCTCCAACCAAGAAATGAAACACCAAAGATTCGAAAAAAAAACTTCAATTAAATGAAACATCCTTTCAACTCTTTTCGACTCCTTTCGACTCTGAGTCGATAGAAGATTCGAAAAAACCCCTCCAATTAAATGAAACATCCTTTCAACTCTTTTCGGCTCCTTTCGACTCTGAGTCGATAGAAGATTCGAAAAACTAACGAATCTCAACGATAGTATACAATCAACGAAACAGAGCGAAACACTGAATCAGTAAAGATTCATTGCTGCACCAACTCAGTGACCAACTCACCCACACCCACTCATTTATTGTTTCAAATCATCTATCGACTCAGAGTCGTAAAGAGTCGAAAAGAGTCGTAAAGAGTCGAAAAGAGTTGAAAGAGTAAGGGAAAATCTCTGGGAACGGCAAAGGGAAAATAAGTTTTTCTTCCCTTCGCACTTGGAATGTATTTCCCTTGAGGGCTTGAGATTCGAATCAGTAGAGAGTGAGTGTAAAGACTGAGCCACTCAGTACCAAGATTCGAATCACTGATTCGACTCATCGAATCATTGGCCATCTCTAATACGTACCAGTAAGAAACGCACTCAGTTCCCGGCCGACACGCTGGCGTGCCAGAGCGTTTCCTCGTTCACCCCCGGCCGTCACGCAATTGTGCCAGTGTCCTGGAACGTTTTAAAAACTATAACTTTTGGCAGGAGATGGCATTGTATGTCCATGCGGTTATAGATACATGTAGATTTGACCTACTCAGAATGGGAGTAGCATGACTCACATACACGTGGTTTTTGATAATATAAACGTAAGTTGAAAGGAATGTTTCTGAATGGTATACTTTATGACGGCTCTATAAATTCGTACGTGGTATTTCTTTATAGTAAGCAGGGAGTTTTATTTTCGCTACAGCGTTGGGTAGTACGGTTTGCAGTCCAGTTTTTAGTGGATAATTAGATCTAGTAGACGTGGATTTTTTCTCATTTTACAGTTAGAATGTCGAAGCTTCGAAAGTGTTAGAGCTTGAAATAGCAGAAATGGCGCAAATTATTTGAAATTATGAGATATTGATTCTGAAGCAGATTCGGATAGTAGTGATAGTGACACTATAATATATTCTGATTGTTCTGTTCATGGATTTAGGCTTAATCGCGAAAAACTCTCCGGCCCTGGACAAAAATTTGTGAAAGAGACTGCCGGCCTCAGCGATAAGCGCGCGTTTGCGCTTCCCGTCGCGAAAGGGTTAGATTGATAAAAGTAATTAACCATAGAAAACGATCTTGCGAAAGCATCGTAGGAGTTGCCTGTTGTGCATCTGTATTCAAAACAAAATGCTAATATCCTGGGACACTATGAATTATAATATCTAAGACCTTAAAAAGTTATTAAGTTAATTGATAATATAGTACTAGTATTTAGATCGAAAATAACCACACTAGTTTAGAACGTGAATCAAAGCTTAAAATCTGTTGTGGATATTTAATCGAACATGAAATTCTAAAATAAATTTAAAAAATCCTTCCTTTTTTAACTATAACACACGTCACAAGAACCCCACTGGAATTTTGCAGGTGCAATTGCCCAATCAGTGAATGGAGCACATACACTTGTTGACTAGTTGGACAGACCGCCAGATTTCAGAGAGCTCTCTCGTGGGAATATCGCTATACATTTCTGATCTGCCGTAAAAAAAAAGCGGATATCTCCATTTTGCGGTTTATAGTTTAGAGCTATGATTTTCGATTTGATTGTTCGTTAACCGAAATATGCCCTTTCTAACCATAATTTAGTGATTTATTGCGTCACCCCCATTACAGGGTAACGGAAACTCCCTCCTACTAACGGGTTCGACGACTCTTTGGAGGTAGCTGCGATCAATACAGAGAGCAGCTTTAGCTAGATTTGTCTTGTCTAGAAGAAATACATGAAAGATTTAGTGTAAAAAATTTTTAATATAAAATGTATCCATATAAAATTTCTGGTGTGTTCGATGTCATTTGCAGTTTATAAATATGTTAAAAAATTACCTTTGACGTATCATTTGTTAAACTTAATACGATTTACAGTGATAATAGCATATTATCGGTATCCGGCAGAAAAAAAGCGTATCAAACACTAATGCTATTACTCTACTGAGAAGTTCAACGGGCGCTGGTAACCGTAGCCACGCTCAATCGACTTACTAAAATAATAATGTTATGTGCACTGGAATTAGCCGAGGGGGGATAGAGGGTCACCCCCCCCCATTGAGGAAATTTTTACCATTCAAAATGTTTATTTTTCGCTCCTTTATCACCTACACGTATAAATATAGAGTTCTAGTAGTCGTATCCCCCCCCCCCCTCATGAAAAATTTCTCCCTACGCCACTGGTTATGTGTATCGAAAAGTACTGTCCGTTTTTGCATAGTATTCAAATAAATTTTCAACAAGTACTGAATTAAAAACAAGCTGTGCCTAAGCATAGAACTCATATTTGCTAAATTTTAAGCGTGATTTTTGTACATAATATTTGTTTTTCTTTCAAGAAAAACAGCCACTCTCTCCCTTTTTTCATGTCGATCCTCCTTGGAAGATTATACTCGAAATTTTCTAAAATAGATTTTTAGGTATTCATGAGTGTTCCATTATACAGCTTGAATTTTATGTCCATTTCTTTCTTTTCTTCTTCTTCTTATTTTTTTTTTTTTTCTAATCATGCAGGATCTCAAATGTGAAAAGAACGTTTTGAACCCCTATCCCCCATATTTTTGTTTGTATTTTGTGTTATGGCAAGCCTATATGAGAGGCATCTGACTAGGCGGATGGGGGAATTGCCCTCAGCGGGTGACTTTTTAAGGGGCTCTAACGCGTATTCACGTTACATCCGCAGAAAACCGCCTAAAACTCCAGACACAGATCGAGAGCCGCACAATAGGCCGGAACCCGGGACCACCACTCATCAGTAATCGGCCATGTTCAGGCCTATTCTTCATTAGTTATGAATTTTGGAAATACTCTCCAATCTAGCACCGACGCTAAAACACTCACACACGTACATTCACGGAAGCTTTTTCGTCACAGAAATCACGGATAAAGCTCCTCTGCGAGCAGTGTTGAAACTTACATTAGTGCGATAGACATGGTTTATACAGTGATTACATGTTGCCAAAAGGTGCATTTATCAGATATCAAAATTCCTCTCATAGCTCCAGAAAATTCTTGCGAGGTATGGAACCTGAGAACTTTGTGAAAGAGGGAGATATACCAATTGCGATTTTATTAAATTTAGATCCCGAGACGAATATTTTGTTTGAAAACGCAAGTTTCCAGACCCACAGCATATATATAATCTCTGACATACCTCTAGGCATTTAATGCAAATGGTGAGTTATAGGAGTAGTTAGATGTATTCCCATTAAAAAATTATAAACCTAATTATCTCATGCCATTATTCTTTTTAACATTACTAATATTTCTAGTATATTTCATTAATTTCTTTATTGAATGTTTAATTTTAACTTATAGCTCAACTTTTTTTATTTATTTCACTCTTAATTTATTTATTAATATTTAATTTTTAATTTTTGTTCAATTTTTACCTAAAATTCTGGCAACATGTATTTTTTCCTATTTAATTGGCAACAGCCCCGTGGACGAGCCATGTTTTCATGCTTAATGAATGTGGCTATGTCGTCTCCATTTTTTTATTTTTTATTTTTATGCTTGCTTTTTAACAGGATAGCCCTCGTAGTTACACATTTAGCTTTCTTTGTGCTAAGTAACTACAATGAAATCCGGTTATTTTGTATTTCTTATCGTATTAAGTATTCGGTTTGTGGGGACTGACGATTCTTGTTACCTTTTTCCATTCCGATCCGTTCTTCATCTTTCAATTTGTCCACATAATCGTTTTTCTTTTTTTGGTTTCATATATTTTGCTCTATTTGTATATGTTGTCTAAGTATGAATGTTTTCCCTAAATCAAAACATTTATTATCCCATGGATATTTAGAATTTTGTATCTGCTGAGTGGATGCTACACTGATTCGTAAGTTAAGCCGTTTTACAGCATAGTTGGCTTCTTTTAAACTTAATTGATTGGCATCTGGTTAAGATATTCATTTTCAGCGCGTGTTGCCACAGCCTTCAATCTCTTGGTGTCTCGCCAGTGAACTCCGCTTTTGTCTACGTTATAGCCAAATAGGGTTTTGCTAATAATTTCAAAATTCCACTCAACATCATTATTATTGGTTTTATTACAACTTTGATTTGCATTATAAAAATTTAAAGTATTACCTTTGCATTCAAAATCATTATTTTGAACTTCTGACAGCAGTATTACAAATATTTTAATACGTATCATCTATTTGTATATCAATACATTTAAATTTTGAGAGTTACTGTACTTTTTATCTTTTTCACAATCATTAACAACATGCAAAGTTAGATGATGAGAAATATAATTATTTTCATTTAAAATTTCATTATTTTGAAAATTTTCAAATGTTTTAGAATTAATTTCCAGATTAAATTGACTTATGGATTCTAGTGATAATAAGCAATAATTTAAATTTGTATTTATAAGATAAAATATAAAGCTTTTACAACTGTATCTAATTTAGTTCTAGTTCTTACCTTGTGTTTGATTAATTATTCCAACTGTTTTTTTTCTTTCTACATAATTTAACCAATTGATAAATTTTTGTGGGATAATATTAATTTTTGAACCAGTATCTAAAACTCCGTATATTGTTTTTTGATGTTCAGTTGTTGTTTCAAATTGATGTTTGCCAGTAGTAATGGTTTCTGTAGCTGTCAGAAGTTTTCTCTTTGCAGCCCTCACACTAATAATGTTCACAATTGTGAACTCTCTCAAAACTATTTTGATTGTGTTGGTGGTTTCCCCACCTTTTTTGTTTTCTGCCCGTAGGTATTTGGTTGTGGTCTGTTCTGATGGTGCAGAACATCAACAAATATAATACTGCACATTTTAGCACATTTAGCATAGCTGTCAACTTTTATGGTGTTTTTTTTTTTTTTTTTTAGCGCTTGGGTGCTATTTCTTTCAAGCGCGGGATTTTGTCTACGCGGCGCGCCGTTGTCACTTTTCCGTTTGATTCATGTTTTCTGCAGAGTGATTTGATATTGCTAACGGAAACATGGACTATCCCTTCAGATGATTTTCAAATACGAGGATTCACTTTGGTCGAATGGATAGACAGTGGTTTCCAAAACAGAAAGCCATCTGGAGTTATGATTTTTATAGAGGAAAACTTTATAAAAATCACTTTATAAAAAGAATATGAAACACTTTACCCGTGCCTACACGAGCCAGATCAATGGTGTTCAAATGGTCATTGCGTATATTCTAGATAAAGTGAGATTTGCAGTTACATACGCTCAGGGGCGTAGCCAGGGGTGGGTGGGGGATATCGGGATATATCGTCCCCGAAATTTTTGTATAAGTGATGAAATTCCGTCTACTTATACACATATAAGTCCATATCCCCCCCCCCCGAAAAGTTTTCCTGGCTACGCGCCTGCATACGCTAGTCCTCGAATTTCTTATGAAGATAAATTAGACGCTCTATTCGAAACGTTACTGAAGGAGGATGATTGTAAGACTGTTTTAGTAGGAGATTTTAACATAGAATTAAATTCCGATCAAGGATCCGATTTCATAACTGAAATGGATACTTTAGATTTTCCAATACGCACTCATCCAAAACATTTCACCACTAGGGGCGAAACAACAATGGATGCAATTTTCAGCAACAAAATTGATGCGAACAGGAGTCTATATGATCACTTACAGTTATCATTTTGCTCTATATGGCAGAATTGATTCAATAGATTTTTAAAAAATATCTGAAATTCTTCCAGCCGAATGCGTATATAAAATCTGGAAGAATTTTAGATTTTTTTTTCTTTTTATTTATTTATGTTTTTTTCTGAAGATTATTTAGCACAATTTTTGCCACATAACTCACCAAGTGTACTACAGTAACTTTCTTTAGCTTAATTGGAGGTTAGACGTTTGACTAGGTACTCCTATAGTTATACTTTCAGTCAGTCAAATCGACACTACATTAATAACGAATCGTCTACCGATAAAAGCATTAAAGTTAGCAGGAGTGTATTGTGCGTTGCGTGTATAGATTAAGTGAATCGAAGACCTGGTACTTAATTATGCACGAATTTTCAGTTATGTGCGAAATTAATTACAGAAAATAAACATGGCTATTTTGGCTAATACTAATAACTTAACATTTTCGAATAAGTTATTTTATGTGCAAACGTGTTTTAATCACAGTTTAATTTTGTTGCATTAACAGAACCATTGTTTTAATTTTTACTTGTTTAACTATTCTATGTGTAACATTCTACTATCGTGACGCGGCAAAACTATCTTAAACTATCTAACACTTTTCCCTGTTTTCAGTACAGGGTTCAACGCAACCTGATCTTTAATTTATTTAATGAAGCCAGAAAGATTAAAAAAAAACTTCGTTTTCAATTTAGTTGTGCGATCAATCCTTGCACGACAAAAAAGATTTAACCTAGTTAAACAAGAATGATGGATGGTGTTTGCTAAGTTGGAAAAGGCACAAAATCCTTTAAATAAAAGTCAAAAGTAAAATTCAGCCGAACTTTCTTTTTTAGCGGTCTTAAACGTAAAACAAATGTATACTGGGGTCAAAGTAGCAATTTCTTAAAAAAGGCCAGGAAAGTGTATTTTAGCCCTTTACAGCAATGTTGAAGTTTATGACTTCGGAACTGGTGCAAATATGCATCAATTACCACAAAATTTCCATAAGATATAGATGTGTTCATTTAATCTGTTAAAGAAAGGACATGTGGCTTTTAATAACTCTTTTTACAGATGTATACAGACACAAAATACAAGTCTTAACGAAGGAAAAAAAAAAGTAAGCCCTTTCAGGTAGTCACTTCTAACCCAGAATATATTACCGTAAGGTAATTTATCGTTTAGTTATAAGGCGGTCGATGAAAAATGATGAATATGAAAAACACTGTAAATTTAATATATACGCAATGTTTATCAAGAGAATATGCTGTATGTGAAGAAAATAGTTTAATTTTTAAGGCGTGAAAAATGTCAAACTGTGTATTCATGAAGACTATTTAGACTTGTTGCACAAATTGAGAATTTACTTACATACGACGTACATTTTGTGCTGAGTTTATTAATCTCACGTAATTTCTAATTTATGGAGTTTTTGACTACAGCTCCTTTAATACCTTCTGAATCATTCCTGCTTTGTTTGTTTCCAGCCATGTGATCTACGTGACGTGGTCGGAAACAAACAAAGCGGTAAAGAACCAGTTCGGTATGTATAGTAGTCTTATTTTTGACTGCCGTAAAAGAACTATCAATCGATTCAGTTAGGTCTCTTGCTAAACTGATTCTAACGGTGTATCATATTATCTTACGACGACCTTGAAAGAAATATTTTTATTCATTTACATTGGATCTTTATGGGCAAACATAATCCTGTGTCATGAATTCTTTTGCATTTGGAATCCTTAACATTTTCGGTGCATAATCTTACGAGCTTCTCCAGAAACCAGAAAAGTCCCTTTCATTCCTTTAGTCACCAGATCACCATTGGAATTTCAAAAAATGTTAACTAGACGTATGTCCCGCGTGACTACCCATTAGGGTAGAGTGAAAATGGCCAAAAAAAAATTTTTTTTTTTAATATAGCCTGACTCAACAAATGGTGCTGTATGGAAAAAAGTCACAGAAAAAAAATTCTAGTCCATTCACTGATTCTCTTCGGGTTCCACACTGGGCTCAAAGAAAGGAATGTTAACGTAAAAAGTAAAAAAATCAATTTTTTAAAATTTATTTTAATGTTACAATAACTTTATTTTCTGACTCAAAAACAGTTCTGACTACTAAAAAGAAACAGTACGGCAATGTTTTATTGCCGTTAACAAACAAACAAAAAATGAAAGAAGAAAAAAAAAAGTCACTAACTTGCAACCGAGCGTCATAAGTTATGGGGTATATTTTGAATACATAGTTACATATTACTTCATTTTTAAAGACAATTAATATTTAAAAAGCACACTAATACAGAAAAGAAAATGATACCAAATTTACCTTTCAAGTATTATTGACTAATAAAACGCTTTACTTTAATCAGTCTTCAATTTTGGAGTCCACATGCCGGGCAAAATAATGAACTTTGGAAGTTCCTTTCGTGATTTGATTCCACAACGAATGTATCCATCTCTGGCTTTTGCTTCACGTGTTACCAATGATGCTTGCGTTAGTAGTCATACATGCCTTTCTACTGCTTGCGAAGGGCAAGGGTTCTTCTCTATTTCAAATTCTGAACCGTTTCTGATCATTCTTGCTACGTCTTCGTCATTGAGGTTCATGGTAGCTGGTGGTTCCACAGGATTGTCCGAGTGAATCATCTGAAAATACTACTCTGCTTCGCAATTTATATTAAGAAGATCAAATTGGCATATTTTCCCCTTCCAGTCAGTTTTTCTTGGTTTTAATATTCTTCTTAGGTCAAAATCTTGAATATGTGATCATTCATCAAACAGCATTGCCAACAGAAAATTTTCAGAATGAGCAAAATAAGAGTTCCTCTAAATAACTTCATGAATGATTCACTTAAAATCTTCTGGGAAGAATGAACTTCTTTTCATTATTCCGTGCTCCATGAGTAGCTCCTGGGATTTTCTTTATTTCAAACCAGGATGGCACGTACACTTTCATCACATGGTCTACTAGGAGTTTAAAGCATTCTGTTGGTTTGGCAGTCGTACAGGCGCAGTATTCAGTTCGCTGTAGTGAGTCAGCTTGAATGAGATATCCTTCCTGGACTTCTGTTTCCCAAATCTGGATGGCACTGTCTCGAGCATACTGCCCTAGAAATATCGAAGAGGTACTTTTGGTCTGTACTGAGGTCTTTTTTATCAATTTCAGGCAGAGTAACAGGAATAGAAACAAAATTTGTCACAGCAAACGTTTCATACGTTTCCAGAAATTTTCCTATTGTTCCAGAAAACTGGTGTGGCCCAGATGTCTTTCCGTCAATCTTATGGAAAAGGTGGCGAAGAGGTAGTTCATTAGTATGCAATAAGCATACAAAACTGTGCAATTTATGGCCAACAAAGATTTCAAGCTGTCTAACTACGCCATTTTTCATCCCATTGTTGATTTTCGGTGCATCTCACCCAATGGCAACAAGATCCTAAAGTGCAATCTCTTTCTGTGTAACAAAGTTGATGATGCTGCAGGTAATATCAGTACTAGAGCCTGAATGCGGAGTCACATGTCCTATGTGAACAGAACCAGTTTAACATAACAATATGATCTTCCACAGATACTGTAGTATATAAAGAGCTTCACTTCTTACATAATAGTTGTGTCCTTTCTTCCATCGAAGTATATGATGTACAAAGACTGTACTACTTGTATAGAATTAAGTTGTGATCGTATCTTTCATTCAAATTTTTAAAAAGAGGAATTACTTCTTGGTGACTTACCGCAGGCAAGGAGGCTTTCTTCCAAATTCTTTCAACGTCCAAAGAAATAACTTTGATGATCTCTTTTACTAAAGGATCCTTTTTGTTCCCCTTATTCCACAGTTTATCATTTTTTGTGATTAAGAAATGTTTCATTAAATCAGAATACGTTGGTGGTAACACTGTCTCTTTCAATAGTACTGGAATTCCGAAAACACTACAAAACGTTTCACTTCTAGTTGTGGTCATATTTAAATTCAAAACTCCGTATTATTTTTTTGTCAAATATAAATCAAAATTTATAAAGCGTATTGCTTCAATCTTACAAAGGAGAAAAAAAGTGGTTGAAACAAATGCAATCGCAAAAACGAATCATTCCACACAATAAAAGTGACGTGCCTTATTAGGTTATGATATAATAATTAGATTAGAACACGCGCTGCCATCTAGTAGATTTTAGAGTATAATTTGCTTTTTTTATGTACAAAAAAACCATTTCTGGATCTGATATCTGGAAGTAACGTTTCAATAAAACAATTTATTAATGAGAAAGTAATTCATTAATTTTATTTTATAAATTAATGAATTATTTAGTAAAATATTAAATTTAAAAAAATATTTTTTGCATAAAACTCATTAAAAACTTGAAAAAAAAGCCAATATAAACATTCACTTGAGGTGTGGAACCTCAAGATGTCAACATTTTAAGCTGAAATTTGGAGACAATTGGTTTCAGCTAGTTTGGCACCATATAATGACTCAGGCAATGTGAATTTCGAAAAAAAGTTTTTTCGATCCACCCTACTACCCATGCTCAATCTCAAGAGAGCCAGGGAGTTTTTGGCATAAGAAAACGTGCTTATTCATGGCAAATATGTTGAAAATTTACCACCGCAGTAGAACCTCTCGAAAATCGTTACTGCCAACAAACCCGCAGCATAATTAATCAATTTTTGAAAACCATATTTCGTGTTTTTTTTTCTATACTACCAAGAGCAGCTAATATTACGGGTACAGATTTCGGACATACCAACACAAAAATTACTGTTTACAAAAAGTGGTTGATAATATTCCGGAATTGTTGGTAGTTATAAAAATTATGTTACTGCTGGTGGTACAGCATGTGTGAAACTGTAAAAGCATCAGTGGGTCTATCCTTCGTTGTAGGGCCCCTAGAAAGTAAAGCTAACGCTGGTCCCTTGCGAAAAGACAACAACAACAAAAAAAAGAAAATAAAAGAAAGAAGAAAATCTGAAACACTTTAAGATTTTTAAATACGTACTAAAGTGCTACATATTAAAAGCGCATCATAATTTACGCGTCGTCCCTATTTTTCTTCCTCGTTCCATAAGTTTGAAAGTGTATCATTATTCATGAGTGTGCCATATTTTTCTTCCTTGTTTCATAAAACCCATATTTGGAATCGAAATCTATCTTAAAATCGCCTGCTGAAACTATTTTACAATCTTCGCCAACTATATTACAACTATAATACTTCCCCGTTTTAAATATTGTTTCGAATGTTCATCATAATCCATGAGTGTGCCGTGTTTGTCTTTCTTGGGTTGATTCCTACTTTAACGTCGTGATTCTCGCCAAATTGGAGATAATTAAACGTATGCATTTACCATGACGATGTTTTTGTATTTATGTGGCAATCGTAATTTAGAATTAAAATGGCAATTTGGAACAAGATGTATAAGTAAAGTATTCCGTTACATTTTTATTTATTTTGGGTTGCCAATTAATGTAGTTTTAATAATTAAGTGTCTTTAAATTCCTTAACTGGTGCGTTTATCGCTACTTTTTTCGCTTTAGTTTTCATATAGTTCTTTTGGGAGCGTCGAAACTTGTGCATAAGTCCTAGAGACCAATAACTGCAAAGTGCGGCAATTTTTTAGGTTGGCGAAAGCGGGGGCGTTAAAATAGAAATCAACTCTTGCTTGTACCGTAAAACACATCTTTGGAATCAAAATCTATCTTAAAATCGCCTACTGAAACTATTTTACAATCTTCTCCACGCATATACCAACTATATCCCGTAGACATTTTAAATACTGTTTGGAATGGGCATCATAATCCATGAGTGTACCGTGTTTTCCTTCCTTGTTTCATAAAGCACTTCTTCGGAATAGAAATCTATATTGAAATAGCCTACCAAAACTGTTTAACAATTTTAGCCAGGCATAGTGAAACTATACTTCACCTTTATAAATACCATTTGGAGAAGTGTATCATAATCTATGAGTGCACAGTGTTTGTCTTCTCTGTTCTATAAAACACTTCTTCGGAATTAAAATCTATATTAAAATCGCCAACTAAAACTGTTTAACAATATTCACCAGGCGTTTTCTAACTATACTCGAAATATATTTATAATTAATTGTTGCGTTTTGGCACCAAATTTAGCGATCAATTATCAAAAATTGCTGACCTTGTGCGACTTTCAACATTTTATAAACGCCCCTCCCCCTCTGGAGAACCAGGGGCGTAGCCAGGGGGGGGGGATATCGGGATATATCCCCCCCCCCGAAATTTTTGGATTAGTGATGAAATTCCGTCTATTTATACACATATAAGATCATATCCCGCCCCCCCCCCCCCGAAAAATTTTCCTGGCTACGCGCCTGTGGAGAACACACTTGAAAATATCTTCACCGCGACAGTTCATATCTAAAAAACTTGTCCACAAGATCGCGTAGACAAAATTCTCGTACTAAGCGAAATAGCACCCTAGTGCTAATAATAGAAGCATTGGTCCATCATTCCGCCCGTCCTATCGGAAATCTGCTACTGCTGATACCTTGATAAACAAAAACAACAAAAAAAAGAGATATCAGTGGATTTGACGATCGTTGCAGGGGAACCTTTCGAAAATAATCTATCTCTAGTCCTATGCTAAAAGAAAACAACATCAGTAGGTCCATCCGACGCTGTAGAAGTGCCCTGGAAAATATGCTATGGCTTGTTCTATGGAAAACAAAAAACATCAGTGGCTACGACCACCGATATAGGAATCCCCTTGAAAATATCCTACCGTTGGTCCTATCCAAATAAAAAAAAACGAAAGCGTAATTGATTGTGCAAAATCAAATCTGCGTCTGCCGATCCCTTGATAAACTTTAAAAAAAAAAAAAAAAGATATCAGTGGATTTGACTACCGCTGTAGGGGAACCTTTCGAAAATATTTTTCTCTAGTCCTATGCTAAACGAAAACAACATGAGTAGGTTCATCCAACTCTGTAGGAGTACCCTCGAAATTATGCTATCGCTCGTTCTATGAAAAAAACAAAAAACATCAGTGGAATTGATTTGCATAGAATCAAAGCAAGATTGACGTATTTGCCGTTACAGGAAATCACGAAAGCATCGCACATACGCTTGTCAATAATGCCATATTACTTTGTGTAACTCTTGCAGCTGCGAGCAAATCGCAGCTTCCATCTTGAACTTCGTCAAGCGGAAATAATCACCGAAAATTAAATGGAGGTTGAATAATTATATATAAATATTTTCTCTGTTAAATTACTGGTGGCTTTTTATGTTACAATCGGGGACGTCGTTTTTAGGGTATTGCAAATTGCATTAGCCCTGTGATCGCTTTTAAAAAGAACAAAAATGCTCGAGCAGCTGCACATGGAAAAAGGGGGGAAGGAAGTTGGCTCTGTGTTAACTTATTAATTCCCATTTTTGGGAGTGAATAAACTTATTTACTTCACTGCATTCACAAAGATTGTCTCAAATTTCATACAAATTCATCCGAAAATATCTCTGAAAATCAGCGCTACTTCTGCTTTTCATATTAGTCGACATTGTGATACTAGGTCAGAGTCAACCTTTGTCAATTATTTTATTTATTTATTTTCCCAACAAAAGAAAATGGCGAAAAAGAACTTTTTTGATAGTGTTTGGATAATATTATTAGAAGCAACTTTATCTTTATATATAAGGCTGTTCTTTTTGGGTTTTATGAAACTTTTCAATATTTTTTAAAAGAATTTAATTGTGCTTGAGCATATATGAGCAACCTCCAGTATATATGGACAACCGGCAACCTTAGATATCAAAACCCCACATAAAAGCCATGTAAACCATTCAAAATCTTACATTATTCCCAATAATATAGCCCCCGACTTCTGGATCCTATACTGTACTGGGTGAAGAAGCAGTATTAATGTTTTCGAGTGTTTAACATTATGGGTTTGTTTTCAAAACTGTTCAAAAATCCCGTGAAGCCGACCTCGTTTGAAAATGAACACCCTGAAAAGCCAAAAATAAACGATGGATACAGAACAAAGTCTTCAAAAAGAATGTTTTTTCGTGATAGAAATCTGAGAAGAGGAGGAATTGCGTGGGTGTGAAGCCTAAGGGGAAGGGCACAATTGCAAAGAGTGAGTCTTTCTGATCTCCTGGTTATCTGGTTGCTGAAAGCATTGGAACTAAAATCAACGCTTTGACTAGCATGAGATCAAGGTAGAACACGAAAAGCGCATGCGCTTTCAACGTCTTGCTTATCTGCACAAACGGGCTTCACTGCCACATTGCAACGTCTCGGTATCTGGTCATTCGGGATCGAGGGGAGGAAAACTTAAGGATTCTCACAATTCATTTGATTAAAGAAATTTTTCTGCTTTTGACTGGGCGTTAACACACGACTTTACACATCGTGAGAAAACGCCACTGGTCATAGGAATTGTTAAATAAATAAATACGTATATACATGTATATATATATATACACACACACACACACATTGTATCTTAAACGTTCCCGTAATCTAATTTAAGAAACTCATTGTCCAAATGTTTCTTTTTAATATTAAATTTTCTCGTCTACTTATAATTGCATCGCATCAATTCTTTACTTTTTATCGTTTCATTCTTTTAGCTTTCAAGTTGCGCGAGAATAGTTCTATATTATTTTGTTCTTCATGATCAAGTGAGTTTATCACACATTCAACGAATCGCACTGCCAGAGGTTTATTTTTCAGAGATCGCTTCATCTTAAAAAAATCTTTGGCCACCTCGATCCCCTGATCTGCGTATCTCGGAATATTTTTCTGTGGGTATATTTAAAGAACAAAGTTCACATTGGTTATCCTCAAACAATAGATGATCTGAAAATTGCCATTTACTCAAAGTATACACGAAGCCCAGTGGTGTAACGGTTAGCTTTACCGTCCCATAGGTCCGGGATTCGAATTCCGGGCTGGGCAAGCTCGTTTGAGCCTTTCATCTCTTAGGTGGGTCGATAAAATGAAGACCAAGCTTTCTTGTTAGTTAAACATTGGGGGCTTCACGTCAGGCTGACCACCTGGCCAAGGCATATGCTTCCGCATCCCAGAGCCCATGGCCGCGAAGGCGTGGTTTGGCAGCGCAGGCCTTGGCCCTGCAGTGGGCAGTTCCGCCAATCTTTTTACAAACTATACACGACTTTTAATAAAGTATATACGAAGTCTCGAGAAAAAACGAGTTCAGCTTTTGCCTCCAAGAAAGGGGTAAATATTTTCAGCATTTATTATAAATGTAAGTTCAGATATTTTTTTCTTTTTTTTAATGCGAGCTGTTAAAAGTGCTTTTTACCAAAAAACAATTATTTTAAGCATCGTTTGTAATATTGTGAATTGTAAGTACATGTTCCATGAGTAAGGGAAGCTATAGGACACTCTATACATATATAGATATAAACAGGATGTCCGAAATTAATCGACCCCATTTTAAAGTTGTCCACAGACGGAACTATTATTGAGAAGGTTATGAAATTTTGTGTCGGACATAATGAAGCACTGGCGTAGCCAGGATTTTGTTTCGGGAGGGGCACAGAGAGTGTTGTCCATATTCTAATTATTAATTGTAATTAGAAATATTTTAATTATTAATTAATCTTAAATTTAAAAATTTTATAATTATTAATTATAATTAGAAATAATATTCTAAGTACTAATTATTACTAAAAATAAGATTCTAATTGTTAATTCTAATTATAATATTACTTAATTATTAATTTCACAAAAATATCCTTAAATATATGTGCAAAGATGCTATTCAGTATTAATTTCCCGAATTAATTAATAATTCTTCAATATAATTATCTCTGTAGATAGATTCTTATGTACCGGTTTGTCTGGCGATTATCTCAACCAAATAAGATTTTTTTTTTAAATCCAGGCCCGTATCTGATACTACAATAAGTCTTATTCTACAATAAATATATCTTAAGGAAGATACTGAAAAGAAAACTAAATAAATGATTTTTAAATCTCAATAAACGTCCATAGTAAAAAATATTTCTATGAAAAATTTTCTTGTTATAAACAGGAAATATATCAATCTATCCCGGATTTTCAATCAGCTCATTTGCAGCTGCATATAACTAATACATACAGGTTGATTCAAAATTAGTGTGACCAATTTTAAAAGCGTATAATTATTTATGGTAAATTTTAATTTACCACCTGTTTTATTTTAAAAATTAAACGTTTAAATTACCAATCGAATTACTTTTATTAGTGGGAGTGAATTTGGCTCCGAAATTAGATCCTCAAACCCGAAACGAAATTTTTAAGCTTTCGTAGGATGGTTGCTCAAATTCTGTCATAAATAAAGAATTTAAAATTCAGAAAAGGCATTTTTCTAAACTTTGTATAACTATCTAAACTTTGAAAAGAAATGAAATATGGCTGGCAATCAAGAGCTCCAGGGCGGAAATGTGGACGAAAGGAAGTCATTGGTGAAAAAGAAAAAAAGAAGCTGAAAAGACTTATCGTTGTAGAAAATCCTCTTCCTCAAAGAACTTTAGAAAAGAAACTAATCCCAATTGACAATTTGCTGTCAGATAAAGAAAATTGCCTATAAAAATTGAAGAAACCAGTTTGTCATCAAATATCTGCAAACGCTGTAGAAAAACGAAGAAAACGTTCTTGGCCTCTGTATTCTAACTTCTGCTGAAGCGTTGTTTCGTCTGTAATTCACAACTGGCAAAAGCAGGTTCAATATAATTCACGCGAACAGCGTCGCCAAGACGCAGCTGTTTTGCAGAAGGCAAGTTGGGCGTTAGGTACTGTTGCGGAATTACTCTGCTACTCCTGGGGTTCGTCGTTCTAAAGTTCAGTTGGTGTAAAAAGTTCAAGTAAAAAGTCACTTGTCAGGATGGAACACAAACTTTATTGCTTCTAGAACTTCGTAGAACAATCAGCTGTACACAATTCACAAGCACAATCTAGCAGTAACGTGCTTTTAACAATCCGCTTAGATCAGAAGCTCTCACAAATGCTGTATTTCTCACACAAAATAAGTCCCTTTCACAGGCAAAAATTCAGTGAAAATATTCAAGAGATATCGTACACAATCCCTTAAGACACAGCAATGAAGAATTTACACGCAGCACTTTGAAAACAGCTTCGTAAAGCAAGCTAAAACACGACTTCTATAGCACTATCAGTTCACAAAACAAGCGTAATCTCACTGACAGCTCTTCACACATTGAGCGTTCAACTCGCACTGAACTGTCGGGGCAGCGCGCCGGTTTATATAGAGGAGGCAGAAGCTGCGGACAGCTTCCAGAAGTCAATTTCTCGAGGATTCTACATAAAGCGTGAATTTTGATTACGTCATAGAAGAGAAATGTTAGGTTATTATGCGTTTTTAATGCAGGAAAAACAACTTCCAGGCCCCATTGGGAAAATCGCGCCAAATGACCAAAATGTCGCCAAGCTTGGCGACTTTTGGCGAAATATCGCCAAGCTTGGCGACTTTTGGCGAAATATCGCCAAATTTGGCGCCAAAAATAAGTCCTCAAAAGTGAAGAGATCTAAGCCCTAGGACCAATATTTCTCGAGATTTCTAGAAGCCCCCATAGAAAAACATACGGGAAACCGAAAACTCCGTATCTCGGGTTCTAATTGGCCGATTTTGATGCAACAAAAAGCAAAATTTATCTATTTGAAGCGTAGAATACGAATTTTAAACCATTTTAAGCCCCAGAGCAGTGGGTTGCCCCAAAAATTCGTAACAGTACTGTGGTATGGATGGGAATGTCCTCTCAAGGCTTAATAAAATCATTTTTTGTAGAACCAAAGGTTAAAATTGATGCTAAATACTATCAGAATAAAGTTCTGAAGCACATGATCAAAGAAAGTAAACGTCTCTCAAGAAAACTTTGTTTTACACCAAGATTCTGCACCAAGTCATACTGGAAGGCCAACTGTCAAATGGCTGAAAGATTAAAAAAAAAAAAAAATTAACTTTATTTCTCCTGAAAAATGGCTACTATCATCCCTTGACCGTGCTAATTGCGATTATTTTTTTTATGGGATACATAAAAGAACAATGAAGCCTATGAACCTTAAATAGACGCAAGGTAAGAACACTTTAAGGGCTTTAAAAAGCAATCAAAGAGGAAGTTGGAAAAATACCTCCAAAAATGGTCTAAAAAGCTCTTTTGTCTTGACCTATACATTTACTTAAAGTGTACTATGCTAAAGGAAACCACATTGAAAATTTCTTTTAAATAACTTAATTCAATAAAATTTTATGATGCTCTGAAATTGGTCACGTTATTTTTGAATCAACCTGTATTTTATAATGAAGATCACGCAAACACAAACCTATCATTATTTTTATAGTTAACAGCCACAGAACAGCGACGCTAATTTTAAGAAACGTATAGCTTGAAGAAAATCATCCAAAACTCTGGTTTCTGCAATAAAGTTGTGTGTGATCACTAGATTAAAATACCCTACACAATTCAAATACAATATTAAAATAACAAAGATATGACTTAAGGAGAATCTTCCAAAACTTTGCCCTTCTGTATAAGGTTGCTGACAGAATTAGAATATTATACGTATACAATGAAGGCACAATATTGAAATAACCCAGACAAAAATTCCGAAACTCTGCTCTTTGGAATAAGGTTGATCAGAAGATTAAAATTTTCTGCACATTGCTTACAAAGTACGTATTAAAATAACACAGACGTCACTAGAAGAAAATCTTCGAAAATTCTGGATTTTGGAATAAAGTTGGTTCAAAATATATAGAATTTTTCTACTTAAGCAGTCTTAAAAAATATAATTAATTGCAAATTTTCTACTTGAATAAGTGTTGAGTTGTACTTTATAATTTAATTAACATCTAGATTTAAGAACATCTTACATAATATTGGGAAGATTAAATGGTAAAAATACACCGGATTTGATTTCTTAATAAAAAAAGAAAAAAATCTGATGTGTCCAACACATGACTTCCTTGCACGTCCATTAGATCAAAAATATTTTCGACGCACTTCCTCTAAATTTATTTGTTTGAAAGAGATAAAATATCAATAATAGTAAGGTTTAGCGATTTCTAGCAAAATATTTCGATATCGCCAAGCTGAGTTCAATTTGAAAGATTTCCTTCTGACACTTTATTTGGCGATATTTCACCAAAAGCCGACAAACTTGAGATAGTCTGCGAGATTTTGGGGATAGCCAAAGTAGTCATTGACCACAGACTTTCAATGAATTGAATGCATCCATACACCTCAATGTATTTAAAGTCATTTGGCTCACCCTGTAAATAAATCCTCTGTCGATTGCTGTCAAAAAAGATATGGAAAACAGTTAGATATTAATATAGTTCTAAATACAAAAGTTAAAAAATCTACGGGTTAAAGTTTTAGAGTTATACAAAATACGAAATAATTTTTGGCGCCAAATTTGGCGATATTTCGGCGAAACTCGTCAATGTCGACGACATTTGGCGAGATTTTAAGCATGGACAAACAATGACAGATTATCGCCAAATTTGGCGATGTTTCGCCAAAACTCGCCAAGAATGATGACAAATGGCGATACTTTGGGCATGGCCCAAATGACTGACTATCACCAAATTTGGCGATATTTCGCCAAAACTCGCCAAGGTCGAGGACAGACGGCGAGATTTTGGGCATGTACCAAACAATGACTGTCTACAGTTGTATTATATTGAAGATGTCGATAGACATTAAAGTACTAAAATTCTTTTCGGTGGTCCTGTAAATAAACTCTCCAGTAGATTGGAACCAAAAATTGAGATGCACAACTAGATGCTACAACATTCTTATATATGAAATTTCATAATAGTTTTTGAGATTTGAGAGTTAAATATGCACACACGTACACCAAAAGTCGCCAAGCTTGGCGACTTTTGGCATAGTTCTTAAGGGAGGTACGTGACCGTGGTCGGACCATTACCTAACTTATGTGGTAGGACGGTATTGTGCTTGAAATGGATGAATGCCCCTAAAATTGCCATTGACCGTAATGTATTGTAAATCTTTTGAGTGTACCTGTAGCAGAACTATAAATTATAAAGACACTTTTTTTAATGGTCGAAATTCATTTATCGGTCGGTTTTAGAAATGGTTTAGAATGGTTTAGAATGGTTTAGAATGGTTTAGAAATGGTTTAGAAATGGTCGGTTTTAGGAATTCATTTTCTAACTCTTTACAGCATAACATCACTTCTGAGTCGTTTGAAATAGCCCAATACCTCTAAAAAACGCTTTGATGAATTTCGGCCCATAGAGCGTAATGTATTTCGAATCTTTTGGGCGGTTCTGTAGATAAACTATCCCGTCGAATGGAATCGAAAGGGGAGGTGCACAACTAGATGTTACAACAATCCTAAATATAAAGTTTCGACATTCTACGCCTAATAGTTTTTGAGATATGCGAGTTTAATGAGTTTCGGCCCATTGAGCGTAATGTATTTCGAATGTTTTGGGCAGTCCTGTAGATAAACTATCCAGTCGAATGGAACCAAAAGGGGAGGTGCACAACTAGATGTTACAACTATCCAAAATATGAAGTTTCGACATTCTACGCCTAATAGCTTTTGAGTTAGGCGAGTTTAATGAATTTCGGCCCATAGAGCGTAATGTATTTCGAATCTTTTGGGCGGTCCTGTACATAAACTATCCATTCGATTGCCACCAAAAGGGGAGGTGCACAACTAGATCATAGAACAATCCTAAATATCAAATCTCAACATTCTACGACCAATAGTTTTTGAGATATGCGAGTTACATACATACGCACGTACGTACGTACGTACAGACGGCATGGAAAAACTGGCCACAGTAGACTCGCCGCTGGTCAAAATGAGTTGCAGACGCGTTAATATGATCGTGCATGCTAGCCTACGATGAGATGCATCGAAAAAATTTTTTAAATTAAATTTAGAGGTAGTCAAAATCGGTTTTTATGTCGAAATTTGGCCCCCAAATTTTTTCGGGATCACATTACTTCCTTATACTACGTACAAGGAAGTAAAAACAGACGTACAAAACTTTCTAGAACGGATAAGTTCTGAAAATTATTGAGGGGGGAGGGGTTGTACTCATCGCAAGTTGGTGAGCCATATGTCAGGGGGGTGGGCACTAGAGATGAGACGGGCTCAGCCCGAGCCCGAGCCCGGGCCCGACTCGGGCTCGGGCTCTGTAATTCACGATTGCATTCGGGCTCGGGCGGGCTCGGGCTCGTGAAAATTTTCTCCTTTGTTGAACATACTCCTTGAAACAGATTTTAAAAAGTGATTCATGGGATAAATAGACCGTACTTATTTAAAAAAATAGCGGCACGGTGGACTAGAAGGTGTGTGAAGCTCCAAAATTTATTGTATCCTATTAATGAAGTAGTTAATTTTATTTGTCTTTAGCTGAAATTTCGGGCTCGGGCGGGCTCGGGCGGGCTCGGGCTCCAACTTTAATAATATTCCTCGGGCTCGGATTAAAAGTCCTCGGGCTCGGGCTTCAAAAAATGAGCCCGAACTCATCTCTAGTGGGCACTAGAGATGAGATGGACTCAGCCTGATCCCTAATCAGGCTCGGGCTTGTGAGAAATTTCTATTCAATTCAACGTATTCCGTGTAAACATATTTTAAGAAGTGATTTATGGGAGAAATAAACTTTAATATTATTTGATAAACTTTAATATAACGAATTAGATAGTGCATTAATAGTTTGCTGTTATATTTGTCTTTAATTTGCCAGTGGCGGCTCGTGGGATACAGCAAGTACAGCCGGGCTGCAATTAAAATTATCAGCACATACTTTAAATAATTTATTCTACTAATTTTCCTAAATTCAGATTAGAATTGTGGAATTCCTACGGTAAATTAAAAAAATCTCCGAAAAACAAACAAACAAACAAAAAAAACATATTGTGGCCGGATCGCTCATTCAGAAAAAAAGCACTTTAATCTTCCCGCAATTCAATTGGGAAAATCTTTGGTTCAGCCCAGAGCGCTGAAAAGAAAATTGGCAGTACCGTTGCCATGACAACGGCTACGTAAGCAGCCTCTCCGGCATAGGGAGTATGCAGCTGATACAGCCGATGGAAGATTTTTTAACGGCGGCAGAACTTGAGAACTCGACTAACTGATTTGCTCGGACGAGAAGTGAGGGAGGGGATAAGGAGAATATATGTTTGGAAAACTCTCGACTTTATATTGCTGAATTTATCAAGAAGGTAAGCCTGAATAGACGCTTATGAATGGACAATGACCCATCAAAGCAGTATTGTTTTTAAGTAAGCAAGAACTGGCATTTAGAAGAGATGGCGAGCGAGAAAATTCTTTAAACATGGGAAATTTTAAAGAGCTTTTAAAATTATGGATATCTGAATTAAAACAACGCCTTTTTATGAGAGCATCACTGACCGATTCGCAAGTTTAAAAGAAAGGAGGATTGATTTGACTTATAAAAAATAAGTAAGTTTTCTTTTTTTTTTTTTCTTTTCGTCTCAAGTTATCGGTACAAAAGAAAATTCTAAGGAAACTTCGAATCAGACACGGATTAATGCAATTTTGAGGATAAGAGCGGCTGGTTGAAATTTATGTCCATTTTATGGAAGTAAAATAGGATCTCTTACATTTTTTATGTAATTTCTTTTTTTTTTTTTTTTCCCTCGGTGAGGGCTTAATCCACCAGCTTTCGAATTCTGTAACAAAGATTTTCCAATCCTGTCCGGAGGAAAGGGGGGAGGGGGGCTCATATGCTTCCGGCTGCACTAACAGTTTTGACCACGGGCAGCCACTGTAATTTGCACAAACGGCAAAATTTATAATATTCTACCAATGAAGTCATTGACTTTTATATACCTATTAGCTGAAATTTCAGGCTCGGGCTTCGGCACCCTGCATAAGTACGAAGTTTTAACGTACAATTTAAAAAACAAAAATGAAAATAGGTCTATTTAATTGTTTAACTTAGAAGAAAAATATATTTAATAGAAAGTTACATTTTAAAGAACAACTTAATGTCTTATTTTAGAATCAGAAAATAAAGGTATTAAGCTCCGATTTTGCAGATTAATTTCAAAGCAAAACTGCTGTTCTCATTGGTTGCGGTTTTAAAAAATCTGATGTGTCCAACACATGACTTCCTTGCACGTCCATTAGATCAAAAATATTTTCGACGCACTTCCTCTAAACTTATTTGTTTGAAAGAGATAAAATATCAATAATAGTAAGGTTTAGCGATTTCTAGACAAATATTTCGATATCGCCAAGCTGAGTTCAATTTGAAATATTTCCTTCTGACACTTTATTTGGCGATATTTCACCAAAAGCCGACAAACTTGAGATAGTCTGCGAGATTTTGGGGATAGCCAAAGTAGTCATTGACCACAGACTTTCAATGAATTGAATGCATCCATACACCTCAATGTATTAAAAGTCATTTGGCTCACCCTGTAAATAAATTCTCAGTCGATTGCTGTCAAAAAAGATATGGAAAACAGTTAGATATTACAATAGTTCTAAATACAAAAGTTCAAAAATCTACGGGTTAAAGTTTTAGTGTTATACAAAATACGAAATAATTTTTGGCGCCAAATTTGGCGATATTTCGGCGAAACTCGTCAATGTCGACGAAATTTGGCGAGATTTTAAGCATGAACCAAACAATGACAGATTATCGCCAAATTTGGCGATATTTCGCCAAAACTCGCCAAGAACGATGACAAATGGCGATACTTTGGGCATGGACCAAATGACTGACTATCGCCAAATTTGGCGATATTTCGCCAAAACTCGCCAAGGTCGAGGACAGACGGCGAGTTTTTGGGCATGCACCAAACAATGACTGTCTACAGTTGTATTATATTGAAGATGTCCATAGACATTAAAGTACTAAAATTCTTTTCGGTGGTCCTGTATATAAACTCTCCAGTAGATTGGAACCAAAAATCGAGATACACAACTAGATGTTACAACATTCTTATATATGAAATTTCATAATAGTTTTTGAGATTTGAGAGTTAAATATGCACACACGTACACCAAAAGTCGCCAAGCTTGGCGACTTTTGGCATAGTTCTTGAGGGAGGCACGTGACCCTGGTCGGACCATTACCTAACTTATGTTGTAGGACGGTATTGTGCTTGAAATGGATGAATGCCCCTAAAATTGCCATTGACCGTAATGTATTGGAAATCTTTTGAGTGTTCCTGTAGCAGAACTACAAATGATAAAGACACTTTTTTTAATGGAGAAATTCATTTTCTAACTCTTTACAGCATACATCACTTCTGAGTCGTTTGAAATAGCCCAATACCTCTAAAAAACGCTTTGACGAATTTCGGCCCATAGAGCGTAATGTATTTCGAATCTTTTGGGCAGTTCTGTAGATAAACTATCCAGTCGAATGGAATCGAAAGGTGAGGTGCACAACTAGATGTTACAGCAATCCTAAATATAAAGTTTCAACATTCTACGCCTAATAGTTTTTGAGATATGCGAGTTTAATGAGTTTCGGCCCATTGAGCGTAATGTATTTCGAATGTTTTGGGCAGTCCTGTAGATAAACTATCCAGTCGAATGGAACCAAAAGGAGAGGTGCACAACTAGATGTTACAACTATCCAAAATATGAAGTTTCGACATTCTACGCCTAATAGCTTTTGAGTTAGGCGAGTTTAATGAATTTCGGCCCATAGAGCGTAATGTATTTCGAATCTTTTGGGCGGTCCTGTACATAAACTATCCATTCGATTGCCACCAAAAGGGGAGGTGCACAACTAGATCATAGAACAATCCTAAATATCAAATCTCAACAGTCTACGCCCCATAGTTTTTGAGATATGCGAGTTACATACATACGTACGTACGTACGTACGTACAGACGGCATGGAAAAACTGGCCACAGCAGACTCGCCGCTGGTCAAAATGAGTTGCAGACGCGTTAATATGATCGTGCATGCTAGCCTACGATAGGATGCATCGAAAAAAATTTTTATATTAAATTTAGAGGTAGTCAAAATCGGTTTTTTTGTCGAAATTTGGCCCCCAAAATTTTTCGGGATCACATTACTTCCTTATACTACGTACAAGGAAGTAATTACAAAGGAAAGCACTTAAGAATATTTAATTTTTTTAAAACTGTGAGTAGTAAAAATATTAAGAAGAAAAAATTACTGAGAGTAATTTTTATTTAAAAAATACAGACTTAGTGGACTGTAGATAGATCTTATTTAGTCGTGAGCCGGATATCCGAAAGAGAAGTCGGATATCCGGTGATTGTGATTCGGATATCCGATGATACTTCGGATATTGATAAGTCAGACGGATATCAAGTGCATCCCTAGATATTTCAAATATTCATTTATTCTTACCAGAGCATAGAAAATAGTATTTATAAAGTTTTATAAAACTTTAGAAAATAGTATTTATAAAGTTTTATAAAACTTTAGAAAATAGTATTTATAAAGTTTTATAAAACTTTAGAAAATAGTATTTATAAAGTTTTATAAAACTTTAGAACAGAAAAACAAATTACAGATTTACCCTCTTGTCAGTTGAAAGGTTGGGTATAAAGGAAACATTTCTTAAATTACATATTAATGAAAATATATGATAATACAAATTTTTCAACATACTTAAGAAGATATTATGTCGCATGTATTATGTCATCGTTTATATTATCATTTAAAAACACACAATGAAATATTGAGTATTTAGTTTCTTTTCCTGATGTGCTTTCTGAAGTTTTCTGGAAATATCTGTTCATCTATGGCTTTTTCCGCTTCCTGTAGATTTGAGTCTTCATTGTTAGCAGGCAAACTATGTATAATTTTTGGAATTTTATTTAAAATTTCTCCTACTCAACGGGCACTTTCTTGAGGCCATAATCTCTATTCGAACCCACCAACTGGACAGAACAGCACACTATTCAAAAACACGAGCATCTGGACCTTGGGAATGGTGGGGAAAGGGTCAGCTTGTGCCCCTCCTTGAAATTTTATCCTTAGTAGAAAGAATTATTTTTGTATAGACCATAGTTTAAAAATATTAGGTTGTAACGAAAGTTTCCCGCCACCGCAAACACCGTCAGCACACAGTTCGGGTTGGCGTATTTGCTCATATTATGTCAAACGATTTTTGGCATTTGAAAGAAAGAGGCTTACTTTATAACACCGTGTTGTGAAATCTGTAAAAAATATAGTTATCATTAAGTATAAGGTGTCCCAAATGGAACTATCACTCTAGAGGATTAGGACCATCATTTACTTCCATTTGTGTTGCAAAAAGTCAGCTACATAATATCAACAATTTATGAGTACAGCTTTAAGTACTATTGTTGTATCATGTGACACTGCAGGTTTGGTACCGAAAGTTCAAAATCAGTTATCTAAGGAGTTAGAAGTTAGTTTTTCAGGCAGATATGGCGGAAAACTTTCGTTACAACCTGATACCACAGGTAGCCATGAAAGCTGATAACACTTGGGGATACTTACTTCACAGGGTACAACGGTAACGAGCTGAGGTTATAGGGTGAGGGAAATTTTTAGTATCTCGGGAGTAGGATATTGCCCAGATGTATATTTTTCTGGTGTGTAGGCGTGTCGAAAGTCACCTCGGGTTAGTGATTAAAGGCACTTTTTAACCTTTTTATTGACTTGTTTTTTTCTTCGTTCTCAATGTGAAAAGATCTAGAAAATGTGTATCAGAAAGATTAGACAAATATCACACAACAGGGATTCTCAGACGATCCATTTTTACAAATTGCAATATATATATAACAACTGAAAAAATTTCGGGGGGGGGGGCGGGCCCGGTGGCCCCCCCCCCTGGCTACGCCAGTGTAATGAAGGTATGGAAATTGTTTGAGCTAATAATAATAATAATAAAAGTTCAAATGTTCAACACCAGGGGCTTTTTTTAATGAATTACACATTTAGCATACATTTATGATAATTTACAAATGTTATTACAAAAAAAAACATCTTCAACATGACGGCCATCATTGTCAGCTACTATCTGGAATTCTAAGAAAGCATGTTAAACAACTGACGCAGTGTGTTCATTGAAATGTTAGGCACATGTTGTGAAATGCTGTCTTATAGAGCAAGATCCAGCGACCGCCGGACCTTCGTCATAGTATAAAAGCTGAAACTTTCTCTGCGCATACCCCCCCAACAGAGGTAGGAACAATCGGCCACTATAAAGTTTGGATGATCGTGTCTTTGTCAGGTAACAGGTGGCAAAGGTGTATAAAATTGCCGAAAATTTCGTCATTTCATAAAGCTTAATTTTTTTATATGTTCTTCGCAGTACTAGAAATCACTTTATCCCTTGCCAAACACTTTTCCATCGTGGCAAACCCCCGCCAGACAATCTAAAAGTCTTGAAAAACGTAATTCTATTACGAGCGCGCTCCAAGAAAGTTCGCGCGTAAGAAAATCCAGAAGTAGCAGTATAAAATGTGCTTGACACTTTGTGACAGCTTGACGTACTTCGACGCGGGAGTTTACGAACACAACAGTTTTCTGGAAATCTGCTTTTAACGCTAAATTATACGATATTTCGGCAAAATTTGCCAAGCTTAGTGACACTTAATGCAACATTGAGGTATGCACACGACCGTCACCGTCAGATCATTAGCAAATTATACGTAAAAATATTTGCGAAATAAGTTTGTTTGAAAGTTTTAAACATTAATTTTCAAACAATTTTGTATTTCTAATTACTTAAGCTATTTTTATCATTCTTATAATAACTGACTTTTAGACTTTTGCGTAAAAATAATTTTTACAGCATTGCTTAGTGATTAATCTGAAGATCAATAACAAATACTCTTAATTACATTAACTTTAAATGGAAAGTGTAACAGTAAACCAACACTGTTTCAAATAAAAGTTCTGAAAATGTTACTTTTAAAAACTCTCTGCAAATTTAAAATTAAATAGCAATCTATCTGCGAAAATGTAGTTCCCCTCCCCTTTCTTTCCTCAATTTATTATCTCCTGTTATAAGAATTGTTTCGGAAAGAATTTTTAAATTAAATATACGATTATTTGAATTTTAATGCTAATTTAACATTCAGAATCAATAGCTGAATACTAATCTCTATCAAGTATTCAAATTCTTATGAAATTTTTGAAAAATTAAAATGCCCTTGCGAAGGAAAACGTTGAAGTATTTTTTCACGCCATGGAATCAAGCTAGTTTTAATTTTAATGTTGAAGGAACATTTACTGCAAATTATTTATTCGCATATTTTTGCGTCTATTAAAGTTCATTTTTAGAAGTCTCTAGGGAAGTTAAGAGAGCAGGAAAATTATTTATCATAATTTCTTGTTTTTTAGTTCTTTGATGTCATGTAACATTTTCGCATTCAGATGCTTTCAGTAAAAAATAACGTAAACACTGTGTGATAGTGTCACAATTGATGTTAAAATTCACCCATTTTGAATGTAGCTATACACGAAGCCCAGAATAAATAAAACACGAATAAATAAAAGTTTTTATAAAATTAGTCTTTATTTGGAACATGCAGTTTAATGTTTTCAATATTTAAAACAAAGTTAATTCAATTAGTTTAGACATATTTACTACTGATACTGAAAATAAAATGATTTGAAAAGAAGGCGTTTTCATCTCATAATGAGGGAGGAATTGTTTTAGCACAGTAGCATTCAGAAACAGGAACTGGACATTGTACCTTATCAACTTAAGCTCTCTAAGAACCATGTGACCTAGGGTGTGTGGCCATCTTAGTCAGAGATAGCCATACCCGGGTCACATGGCTCTTAGTACGCAAAAGAGTGTGACTAAATGTCAGCACCGCGCCTGTCTTTCTCGTCAGTCACGGTTCCTAAAATAACCATCTAGGATTAAGCTCTTAAAAGGGTCAACACTGGACCCCAGATAAATATATACATTCTTGTTCTCAGAAGGAATCCCGTATCAGGAAGGTAGGTCTTCAGAACTGCATAGCTAGCCGAAGCTTTTCTCGTAAGATTTTACACTACAACTTTCAAGCAATTACATCTCAAACTATACTTTCGGACTTATTTTAATATGACACCATCTAAAAATATAGTGGGTTTAGAGTCAAAGTTATGGAATTGCATACTTCTTTCTTTCTTCATTAAGACATCCAATTAGCAGAAGGGTACCTCAGGGCTCCACTCTCTTCAATACCTGCGCTAACGACCTGCCGAGAAGAAAGGGCACGTTGCTTGCATTCTTCTGGAATGACAGCACCGTTATCGGTCGAAACCATATCTGCCAACTTTCCCGATGTTTTCAGGAGCTTTCCCACCACTAATTCTTGCCTGGCAATTAAAATAACACCAAAATTTTAATGTAAAATAGCGCTGTATAAAAATTGTGGGGAAAAAGCGGAAAGGTTGGTAGCTGTGGTCGAAACGCATTGAAAAGATGAAATCATGGCTCGACCGACGAAAGCCCCGTCAACATATTCTTTACACTTCTTCAGAATCATTAGCATACTACCTAACGAAATCATCGCACAAATCGCAGATTACGACCTTGACGTTGCCTTGGCATTCCCGCCAACCGGAAACGGCCAAGAGTTTTCCTCACTCCCATCTAAATAACTCTTTCCCCATCACATCACAACTGTTCACTATCTCTGAACCAACTTCTTCATATCCATGTACATATAAATATGCTAAGAAAAACCTTTATCTGCCTTTTGCAGCACATTGTGCGAAGGGATGAGGGCGAAATTCGGCACAGTTCGTATGGAGATGGTTGTGCGAATGTTAAAATTTTTATGTAATATGCTATTGCAACGTAAAAAATTAGAGGAGTACTTTGGCACGCAGTAATTCGCGCCAAGTCGGGCGATGGTTCTATAGTTGTGCCAATTTTAAAATAACAACGCTAAGTTTCAGCAGTACTATAGGGTTATAGTATTAGAACAAAATTTGCAAAAAGTGGAATTATTCCCAGTTTGGTTAAATACCGTTGACTAAAATGTGCTTCAGCCCTGAGCTTGGCGACTTTTTTTTAGACGGTCGATAAGTGTGCGAAGTGTTGTAAATTCCATATATTAAAGCTATGAAAAAACGAACCGAACAGGACAGGTTGCAATCCTTGAGACGCTCCATAGAAACGTGCCAATTCGACAATTTCTTCACAATCTCCCGTCACGCAGTATGGTAAAGCAAATTTTCTCCAAAAATATTATTGAAGAATACCTCAACAATTAATTGGAAATGAAAATAATATTATTAATGAAGTGTATGGAAATATTTCCGAAAACATGCTCTCAGATAACATATTGAAGTTAGTTATAATAGAACCTAAAAATGATGATTGAACTTTTATTAATGCTGACTTAATCAAATATCTAATGAACAGAGAACATATCACCATAGCTGCTATAAAATAATTTGCTATGATGGCAATAAAATCAATAACTATCCAGTAGAGTTTTTGAATTCTTTGACTATGAGTGGTTTGGGTTTTTTTCGGTTAGCCGGGAGCAAGCGAAAAATTGCCAAATAATTGTGATCTTCGTCAAATGTTTACAAACCTAAAGCGATTTTCAGTACATAGTTGTTTATCCTTTTCCATATTTTGGAAGTTTAATTTATTTTCGTATTTTAATTTAATTCCACACGTTTTCCCCAATTCTACATTATGCAACCAATAAGCATATACCCAGCAAACACACACCTGCTGGCGGAGTACCTTGCCAGTGCCTTTCTGCCATCACGTACAGCGCCGGCCCAGCACTGCAAAAAGTAACCGAATCGTACCAAAAGTGGTCGCCCGAGAAGTACCTTGCCAGAAGCCCGGGAAGGCAGCGGCACTCTGCTGGCATACTGCATGTGCCGGCCGTTACTCACAATAAAGGCACCGGCCCATTAAGTTTATAATGCCCAAAATGAAACCGCCGGGTGCCGGCTATTATTAAAAATAAAGCCACTGGCCTGGTACCTCAACAGTGACTACAATATAATGGCACGGTACCGGATTAGTGCCTATTTACAGTAACGCTGCCATAATTAAAATATGAGCCAGTGGCGGATCCGGGGTAGGGGGGCTTATTCATGAACCCATTCCAAAAAAAAAAGACATTGCTTAAGGGTAACATTTTAAGATAAAAAACTAGATACATGAAAAATTAAAAACAACAGCAAAATCCATTAGTACATCATTTGCAAATTATGTTCGCCCAACATTAGTGAATTGTGTGCAGTTTTCACAAACTGCAATTTTCTTACAAATTTTCATTTTCAAAAGAATTTTTTTTTTTATGAGAGGATATAACACATGTCAAAACCTACATAAAATCATTTATAAACAGTTTAATTTCAATATCTCATAATTAAAGAGATTTTATAAATGAGTTATAATATTTTACTGTTTATATATATATATATACATATATATATATATATATATATATATATATATAAACTCGGCTGTTCGAGCCTCGTCAGGGGGAGACCCTCCATGAACCCCCATCCCTAATTTTTTAGTTTCATTATTGCCATATTAAAACGATATTAATTGACTATGTCATTTTATCTCATCTTTCGTGTATTTCGCCTGGTAACCCGATGTTGAAATTTTTAGGATTGTAACCTATTTATAGAAAAATACATGTGATGTATATTCTACCGCTTACGAAATACTGTAGCAATAGATTAAAGCTGTTGTGAACTAATAGTATTTAAATATATGTAAAATTATGTCGCATACTTTTATGTCGCATTTTTGGGACACATTTTTGGTACAATTTTTGGTAACGAGGGTGAGAGATAAAATGACATAGTCATTAATATATAAATCATAATCTTACAGGAAGTAATAATAAATAAAGTTGCTATATGGTTTCACATAACATTAGGGTAACATTTTATTTAGATCAAAAGATTTTTTGTTACCTATTTTGAAAAGAAATTCCTTTATCTACCTGCTGGATACTACATGACTCAAATTTTAAGGAGGAAAACAGTTTTATACACTAAAATATGCTGTGAGAGTATGTACTTTAAAAACAGTAAAACTTAAGATTTACCTGTTATTTTAATCCATAGTTCTCCAAGGTATTATTAAATCCAAGTATATTGTATCCAAGTTATCACGGTAAGGCCATCAAAGTTATGAGCTAACAAATATTTCAGCATTGAAACAGCGTTTTATATAAATAACTGTTCCAAATGTTGAAATTTTACTAGCCTTCTGAAACTTTTAAGAATACCAATTTAACTTTTTCGAAAGCTGCACCTTCCAAGATATCATAAAGAGGGAAATGAAAGACGAGAACTGTTCGTTAACTTGACACAAAAATGCGCCAAATCCGTTTTAAGGAAATTCGCCAATTTTGTAAACATATCTCTGGAGCCGATTACAACCCTTCTGTGGCAGCTGCAGCCGCTCCTTATCTTACACACACAAACTGTAACTTAGGGTTTGATAAACATTTCTTTAGTGTGCATAATATATATATATATATATATATATATATATATTGTAATTATTCAGCTTGTAATTACCAGTAATAACTATACACATATTTATATTAAAATTGTTTTGCTTTTGATGTGAAGTTGGGATCTTCGTTTTTCTCAAATGCTGTGGCAAGTAAAAGGCTCGCCTTATTTTATGTTTGTAAGGAATTTGAATTTAACTTCATAATATCCATTTAGCCCGAACGTAGCTTATAGAACTTATCAAATATATGCGGACAAAAGAGTGAATATTGGGATAGTGAAAAGTTTTAAGGCACTTTAATAAAATCGAATAAACGATATGTACGTTTTGGGTGGTACGAAGTGTCCCCCTCCTTCCAGAGCCGTGCTTAGGGGGTGGCAAACTGGGCCATCGCCCAGGGCCTCTAACTGTTTAATTCGTGGATATCAGGTGATCAAACTTTCATTAACGTTATTTTGTTGACGAAAACCCATATTTTTCGTTTATGGGGGGAGGGATTGAAGCTTTTAAATGTCGATTAAATTAATGCTTTTAAATATGCAGAATATGTAATTTCGTGTTTAGCTTTTCTTTTTTCAAGTTTACAACATGTTAAGTAGCTAGATGCAGGTGTTACATTACGGAAACTTATTGTATTAAAATCTTAATTAATTAATTTAATTTACTTAATTACAGTAGCAGTAGCAGCGATTTGTGCTGGGAGGGGGAGACATGATAAAATCCGCAATAATTTAGTATGTAAAGAAAAGGGAAAGGACTCTAATTTCTTTTCGTCTAGGGCCGCTAAATATATTTTCTCCAGGGCTCCCTAAAACCCTAAACATGTCCTCTCATTCACTACGCTCCTACGAAGAAGGGTGGAACCTTTGTACCCCCGAAACGTGTGTTTTAGGGGTGAACGTAGACGAAAAATAGGCCTCTCGCAAAACAGCCTAAAAGATTTGTCTCGTCTCGTAAATCCTTATATCATAATGTTAAAAATGCTTCTCTCATCTAACAAGATCCCTGTATCGTAATCGTAATGTTAAAAATGTTTGTCTCATCTTGCAAAAAAGGTGTAAATCTCTGTCTCGTCTCGCATCCATCCCTATGCGTACTGCTCTAAATAAAACTTGAAAAATTCGAATTTATGGTCGGTTCCTAGAATTTTTTTTAATGTATCCCTTTTTTGTGGGAATATATATTTTACGAAACTTTTAGATATAACGAATTTTTTCTTGTGTCAACTTTGAATTACTCAAGATTGGCTGCATTTTTATTTGTTCTTAAAACCAAGTATTTAACTGTATTTTGAGTATAATGTTTTAGTTTTTCTAATAGGTTAAGCATGGGTTCAATAGTGGGTTAAGCTCCCTAACAATGCAACAGATTTTTAGGTTAAAGGGTGGGGGGGGTCATGGCCCCCACATTGATTACGGGCCCTGAACTCAGTATCAGAGACGTCCTCCCCCCTTCCATTTTTCTGTCGCATGCTACATTATTATTGCAATTGCATGATTATATTGTTGCGGAATTACTCTGCTACTCCTGGGGTTCGTCGTTCTAAAGTCCAGTGGTGTAAAAAGTTCAAGTAAAAAGTCACTTGTCAGGATGGAACACAAACTTTATTTCTTCTAGAACTTCGTAGAACAATCAGTTGCACACAATTCACAAGCACAATCTAGCAGTAACGTGCTTTTAACAATCCGCTTGGATCAGAAGCTCTCACAAATGCTGTATTTCTCACACAAAATAAGTCACTTTTACAGGCAAAAATTCCGTGGAAATATTCAAGGGAAATAGTACACTATCCCTTAAGACACAGCAATGAAGAATTTACACACAGCACTTTAAAAACAGCTTCACAAAGCAAGCTAAAACACAGCTTTACAAAGCACGCGTACTGAGAGCTCTTCACACATCGAGCGTTCAGCTCGCACTGACTCTCTTCGGGGCGATGCCCGCTTCTATAAATAGCCGACGCAGGAGGTACGAGAGGTTTCCAGAAAAGTCAATTTCTCGAGGGTTCTACATAAAGTGTGAATTTTGATTACGTCATAGAAGAGAAATGTTAGGTTATTATGCGTTTTTAATGCAGGAAAAACAACTTCCAGGCCCCATTGGGAAAATCGCGCCAAATGACCAAAAAGTCGCCAAGCTTGGCGACTTTTGGCGAAATATCGCCAAATTTGGCGCCAAAAATAAGTCCTCAAAAGTGAAGAGATCTAAGCTCTAGGACTAATATTTCTCGAGTTTTCTAGAAGCCCATAGAAAAACATATGGGAAAGCGAAACCTCCGTATCTCCGGTTCTAATTGGCCGATTTTGATGCAACAAAAAGCAAAATTTATCTATTTGAAGCGTAGAATATGAATTTTAAACCATTTTAAGCCCCAGAGCGAAACCCCCATTACGAATTTGCGGGTTGCCCCGAAAATTCGTAACATTGCCCCCTTCCCAAGGACTGCACGTCCCGGGCAGTACAATCCCTAGTTAGGAGGTCACACAAGTACCTACACTGTGTAACAGTTAACAAGATCTTAACAACATAATTCAAGCAAGTAATCAATAGCACAATAAGCAGATACACATTAATAAATAAATAATCAACATAATAAATAATTACACTGTAATAAATCATAAACATAATAAACAAATACGCATTAATGAAAACTAATATATTACAAATATGTACACTAAACATGGCGTAAGTAGTGAGTGAAAGAGAGTTGAGGAAAGAGGAAGAGAAGGGAAAGACAGGAAAGAAATGAGAGATGAAAGAAAAGAGGAATTATGCCATAGTGACCATGGTCTGAGCTAATTACAACCGCGGTAGATGGCTAGCCGATCGTAATGTACAACTCTTGGCTTCGAGTTTGGTGACTTACGAATCCGTACGATGACGTCATTCAGCCGGTTTAGGACTGTGTAAGGACCGTCCCACGGCGATTGCAGCTTGGGAGACAGGCCTTTCCGTCGAGTAGGATTCCATAGCCAAACTTTGTCACCTGCGTTGAACTCGTGTCCCGTAGCCTTCGTGTCGTAGCGAGTCTTCATCTTTTCCGTGTTCAGATTGATCCGCTCCCGAGCAAAATGATGTACATCTTCAAACCGTGCCCGAAGGTTTTCCACGTACTCCTCTGGCGATGAAGGCGCATCTGGAGGGCGGCCGAACACTAGATCGGCGGGAAGACAAAGATCTCTGCCGAACAGCATCTGCGAAGGTGTGAAGCCGGTAGTCTCATGGACGGCACTCCTATAGGCCAGCAGGAACAGGTGGAGTTTCTTGTCCCAGTCCTCTTGATTCCTAGATACCAGGAGCGAGAGGTTGTTCAAAATTGTACGATTGAACCTCTCCACCATGCCGTCGGACTGTGGGTGTAAAGGCGTAGTCTGGGTTTTGTCCATTTCGAGAAGTTGCATAGTCCTTTAAAGACTGCAGAGGTAATGTTCGTTCCTTGGTCGGAATGAAGTTGCAGAGGGGTTCCATATCTGGAAATCCATTCTTGCACCAGTACCTCTGCTACGGTCGTAGCTTCTTGATCGGGAATAGGAAACGCTTCGGGCCATTTAGAGAAGTAGTCAATGACAACTAGGATGTATTTGTTGCCATCCGAAGTTCGCGGAAGAGGTCCCAGGATGTCGAGCGCAATCCTCTCAAAAGGCGCTCCTACATTATAACGATGTAGTCTTCCACGGCTTCGTTTCTTCGGGCCTTTACGGGCGGCACAGGCGTCACAAGCTTGACACCACTTTTCGACGTCGCCTCGAGCCCTAACCCAGTAGAAGCGCTCGCGAACTTTCTGCAGGGTCTTCATCACGCCAAAATGGCCTCCAGTTAAGCCATTATGCAGCTCTTCTAGAACCTTCGGAATCCTCGAGCGAGGGAGTACTAACTGCCATCGGAGCATCTTGCCGTCGTCCGACTCCCATTTACGATACAGGACTCCATTCCTCAGGCGAAGCGAATCCCATAAAGCCCAGTACTGTTTTGTTGCCGGACTGCAAGATGATATTTCTTGCCAGCTGGGCTTATTGCCGGACTTTTCCATAAACTCCACAATAGGTTTGATGTCGCTATCTGCTAATTGGTCCGCCCGAACATTTTCGTCACTCCAGGGATCTTGAGATGATGCCGACGATGTAACTTGGCGGACAACGGGATGTTTCAGATGGTAATTTTTCTCTGCCCTGGAGCAATAGCGACAGCTGTCTATGCAGGGCCTTCTCGACAAAGCATCTGCATTTCCATGAGATGACCCTTTCCGATGACGTATCTCGATGTCATATTCTTGTAATCGCTGTATCCACCTGGCTATTTGGCCCTCTGGATTCTTGAAATTTAGAAGCCAGGTTAAAGAGGCATGGTCCGTTCGGAGCAGGAACTTTCGGCCGTACAGGTAATGATGGAAGTGCTCCACGGCCTTAATGATAGCAAGGAGTTCCTTTCTCGTAACACAATAGTTACGTTCTGCCTTTGAAAGGCATTTGCTCCAGTAAGCAATGACGTGTTCTTGGCCATCTATCTCCTGGGACAAAACTGCTCCGACACTCTCCTTACTCGCGTCTGTGTCCAGGATAAATGGCTTGTCAGGGTGAGGATACGACAAGATCGGCGAAGATGTTAAAGCCGTCTTCAGTTCGTTGAATGCGTCCTCACATTCCTCAGTCCATAGAAATTTCTGTCCAGTCTCGGTCATTTTGTGAAGAGGTCTTGCAATTTGAGAAAAGCCCTTCACGAATTTTCGATAGTAAGTACACAGACCGAGAAAACTTCTTAAGTCGTGGATATTCTCGGGACGACTCCAGTTCTGGACTGCGGACGTCTTTTCGGGATCGGTTCGGACTCCGTGGGCGGATATTATGTGCCCGAGGTAACGTACTTCCCGACGAAACAAATTGCACTTCGATGGACTTAGTTTCAAGTTTGCCTCTTTTAATTTCTGCAGTACCTTTCGAATGTTCTCGAGATGCTCTTCGAAAGTCCTTCCGACGATGATGATATCGTCCAAATAAACGAGACATGCCTCGTAGGAAAGTCCTCTCAACACTGTCTCCATTAGTCGCTCGAATGTAGCAGGTGCGTTGCAGAGTCCAAAAGGCATAACTTTGAACTGCCATAATCCTTGTCCCGTGGTGAACGCAGTCTTTTCACGGTCGTCGGGACAAATTTCCACTTGCCAGTAACCACTCTTGAGATCCAGAGTGGAGAACCATTCGTTTCCCGATAAAGTGTCCAATGTGTCGTCTATCCTGGGAAGAGGGTAGCTGTCTTTCTTGGTAATGTCATTCAGACGTCTGTAGTCAACACAGAACCGGGTGGAACCATCCTTCTTTCGGACCAAAACAATTGGCGAGGCCCAGGGACTAGTCGATGGCTCGATGACGTCATCACGCTGCATCTCCTCTAAAAGTCTGCTCACCTTTTCTTGCTTAGCAAACGGCAGCCGCCTAGGATGTTGCTTGATGGGAGAATGGCTGCCTGTATCTATCCTATGTTGAGTTAAGCTCGTACGGCCAAAGTCACCCGAAGTACGGGAGAAGAGGTCTCCAAATTCAGCTATTACTTTCTCCGCAGCGCTTCTCTGTTCTGCCGTTAACTCCACGTCTTGTATTAATTCCTTCGTCAGGCACTCGGAAGATTTAGCTGTCGTTTGGCTGATGTTCTTATTAATGCAGGTAACAGGAGTGCATGTCGCCAACACTTCATTTTTCTTTATCACCTTCGACTTGTCCGTCACATTTACTACTCTAACTGGAATTTCTGCTCTCGACAAGTCCACAAGTGTTGCTCCCACAAGTACTCCTCTGACGGAATCACTATTGTTTGGGTGTTCGATTAATCCAAAACGGAATTTATTGCTTTCTTTTACTGTTCCAGAAATTATTGAATCAGTTCTGGGAGGTAGAGTGATATCAGTCTGGGCTATTATTTGCTGTACAGGTAAAATAGTTTCATTTTTAATATCGAACGCAGCTATTTCTTCTGAGTCTGAACGAAGCTCATTATTCTTAAAGTCCAAGTTAAATTTGTGCGATTTTAAAAAGTCCAGTCCGAGAATAAAAGAGTCTGTAATATTAGCGACATATACCACATGGTCGTATCTGGCATTTCCAAACGTGATTTCTACTTGCGCTTTTCCGCCCACTTCGATCTTGTCACCTGTCACAGTCTGGAGGGTCAGCGAGAGCGGAGTCCAGATAATCTTCAAGTTCAATTTCTTGGCCAGATCCGTCCTTATGATGGTTACGTTCGCTCCAGTATCAATCACCATGTGACATGGGGAACCATTAACGTATCCCAGTACGAATAGTCCATCACTGCCGCCATTCACTGATGAAATCTGTAAGCCTTTCAAACGGGGCTTTTGAATATCCCTCAGCCTCTGATCCTGAAAGTCGTCTCTTTTCTGTCTTCCTTCATGGGCTTCTCTGGTGCATTGATAATTGCGATCTTTACGACGAGAGTTCTTTTGTGCGTCGCAGTATTTTCGTAAATGCCCCTCGCTGTTGCACCTCCAACATTTCACTTTTCTTGGCTCTGACCGTTCTTGTCGTTCCACAAGGTTTTCCAGGGTCTTTAATTTATTGTCTAATCTCTCCATTTCTCCATCCGTAGGCTCCTGGAATGACACAGCTCTAACATTATGCCGCTCTTTTCTTACGGCCAGCTGAGCTGCCTCTAGCTTCATGGCGAATACGAGGGCTGACCTGAGATCTTTATAATCCGCCAAGATCAATGCTTTCTGAATTTCAGAGTCCAAGAGGCCTTCAATGAAATGTTGCACTGCAACTTCTTCTCGAACATTATCTGGATAACTGCCATAGGCTAGATGACACAGCCTATCTATGTCGGAAGCCAGCTCTTGGAGGGTCTCGCCAGGTCTCTGCATCCTTGACTTAAGTTGGATTCTACTATATTCTTTCTGGCACTTCTCTCCGAATTTCATCTCCAAGGCACTGGCAAGGGCGTCAAAATCTCCTATCTTCGTCGCTCCGATAGTTTGCAATACATTAATTGCATCTCCGCTAAGGGAAGCGGCCAGTTGATTAGCTTTCTCGGACTCGCTCCAACCATTGGCTCTGGCGACGATCGAAAATTGGGTCTTGTAAGCTTCCCAGGGAGTCTTTCCGTCATAGGCAGAAAGTTTCACTGCTGGGCGGTGTGAAGATAACCTGATGTTTTCGGGTAACTTTCCCAGCTTTACGAGAGAGTCCAATTTTTCTTCAATTTTAGCTTCACATTCTTCCCGCATTCTGCAAATATCTTGCTGCAATTCCTTAACATTTTCTTCTATGAGCGACATTCTTTTCTCCATTATCTCTTGATTTTCCTGCACACTCTTTTCGAATTTCTCTAATTTTCCCAAAGCAGTCTCCATTTTCTCCAATCCCAATTTCATTCCTTCTTGTCTGGCTTCAATTTTCTTCTCGTAAATCCGCTTTCATCTGTTCTTGTCCGGCTTCAATTTTCTTTTCTAAATCGGTCTGTCCTGCTTCAATTTTCTTCTCTAAATCCGCCTTCATCTGTTCTTGTCCAGCTTTCATCTCGTCTTGTCCGGCTTTCATCTGTTCTTGTGCGGCTTTCATCTCGTCTTGTCCGGCTTTCATCTGTTCTTGTGCGGCTTTCATCTCGTCTTGTCCGGCTTTCATCTCGTCTTTTCCGGCTTTCATTTCTTGCATCATATTCATGAGCTTTTGAAGTTGTTCTTCCATTTTTTTGTCTAGTCAAAACCATAAACTGGAAAATTAAATTCTTTCTTTAGAACCCCGATTCTGACACCAAATGTTGCGGAATTACTCTGCTACTCCTGGGGTTCGTCGTTCTAAAGTCCAGTGGTGTAAAAAGTTCAAGTAAAAAGTCACTTGTCAGGATGGAACACAAACTTTATTTCTTCTAGAACTTCGTAGAACAATCAGTTGCACACAATTCACAAGCACAATCTAGCAGTAACGTGCTTTTAACAATCCGCTTGGATCAGAAGCTCTCACAAATGCTGTATTTCTCACACAAAATAAGTCACTTTTACAGGCAAAAATTCCGTGGAAATATTCAAGGGAAATAGTACACTATCCCTTAAGACACAGCAATGAAGAATTTACACACAGCACTTTAAAAACAGCTTCACAAAGCAAGCTAAAACACAGCTTTACAAAGCACGCGTACTGAGAGCTCTTCACACATCGAGCGTTCAGCTCGCACTGACTCTCTTCGGGGCGATGCCCGCTTCTATAAATAGCCGACGCAGGAGGTACGAGAGGTTTCCAGAAAAGTCAATTTCTCGAGGGTTCTACATAAAGCGTGAATTTTGATTACGTCATAGAAGAGAAATGTTAGGTTATTATGCGTTTTTAATGCAGGAAAAACAACTTCCAGGCCCCATTTGGAAAATCGTGCCAAATGACCAAAAAGTCGCCAAGCTTGGCGACTTTTGGCGAAATATCGCCAAATTTGGCGCCAAAAATAAGTCCTCAAAAGTGAAGAGATCTAAGCTCTAGGACTAATATTTCTCGAGTTTTCTAGAAGCCCATAGAAAAACATATGGGAAAGCGAAACCTCCGTATCTCCGGTTCTAATTGGCCGATTTTGATGCAACAAAAAGCAAAATTTATCTATTTGAAGCGTAGAATATGAATTTTAAACCATTTTAAGCCCCAGAGCGAAACCCCCATTACGAATTTGCGGGTTGCCCCGAAAATTCGTAACAATATCTTATCTTTTTAGAATGTAATTTAACCTGAAAATAGAGGGTAATTGAAGAGCTGAGTGGATGAATATATTAAGTGACATTTTTACATGTAAAATAGAGATTTCGGGGGGAAAGAACATGTTTTACTGCTGGATTGTTCCTGGTTCTGCCAATCTTACCATAAGGCAGTTTTCAGTGCATGAACAGAAAATAAATGAATTGATGAAAAACTACAGTCTATTGATTTTACACTTGAATATCTAAAAATTTCTAAATTGTGCCTTAACATGTTCCTCCACTCAGCTCTTCAATTATAGTAACCATTTTGCAAGTCTTAATCTATATAAAACTAAAACGACCACAGCAAGTATATTATTTCACACACTAAGATTAAAATAAAGAGTCAATAAATACGAAATCGATTAACTGTTCAGAAGCCAATCTTTTGTGTGATTTCTTTTACATCTTTTTGGTCTGAAAGCGACTAAACACAGCACGAGGTTGGCCATCTGGGCTGCTGTAGGCTCTGATATATATATATATATATATATATATATATCAACATCATAAGGCCAAAGGAGGATCCAAGGATATTATATTTACATTATAGATAAATTACACTATAGATAAAGCCCCACTTAATACTGGGGCTTATACCAGTATTAAGTGGGCTTTACACGAGATAAAATGAGTATTCACGATTACACCCCCTCCAGAAAAGTTTCTGGATCCGCCCTTGCATAAGGCTGAACTGAACTTCTTGTAACTCTTCATTTTCATGACAGTTCAAAAATTTAGTAATAGTCTGACGACCTTTAGCTACTTTTTATAATTTGTCTTTTTGGAACCTTTAACGCTTTGAGGCGCAACCATTTCCCAATGCTGAAAAAAGGGCAGCCGTTGCCATCGCTCGACTTAACTACGGGTCTCTAAAAGGGGTCTCTAGTTCTGTGGCACGCGATGAACGTTTCGATCGTCCTTCATCTTGCTGGTAGTTAAGTCGAGCGATGGCAACGGATGTCCTATTTTCAGCATTGGGCAATCTATCCAGCTGTTCTCGCATCTTTCCATTTTTCAGCAGATACCAGTGCTGTTAAAAATAATCGCGACAATTTTTTTACGGGAAATGTGCTAAATATTAAAGGATTCTCGTGGAGCTATGTCAACCGCAACTATTTTTATAGAAATCAAATCTGTTCTTCGTGACTGGCAACAGTCTAAACGTCAGAGTTTGGTCTTCCCAGAACGGGATCACTGCGCGTTAAAGGGTTAAAGCTCCAGATTCAACCAATCTTATTAAATATGTATGATAAAATGTTTATCATAAATATACATTTTAAATTTTAAGCTACAATTAGCTGTAGAATCTTGTAAAATTTTACTAAATGAAAAAAAATGAAAATATTTTTTTCTACTGTGTATTATGCCATTATAATTAAACAGTTAAAGTATGCAGGGCTGCGTCCGCCCCCCCCCCCCCAAGACTCGGCCCTGGACCCAAGGGTCCACTCAGCCCCACCGTAGTGATTCACCCCCCCTCCTTTGTTTTGGAGGTTCGAATACATTCGCTGAAAACGACCAACAAATAATCTCAATAAATATAGCCAGATCTGCGAAAACAATTTGAATATTCCAACCATTCTAATTCTAATATCGCCTAATCTGAGACAGCACGCGGGAAAAGATGTCTGATATATATTATGTCTGTCTCCTTTTTCTTTCTTTTTTTCCTTTTTTTTGCACCTGCCATAAGTTTTGTCTGAAAAGCAGAGAATCAGTATTATTGAAGAAGAATCTAAATAGCGTTTTTAAATAAATGAGTCTGAACTGAACAAAATATCTGCCTACTTTATCTTTTTGACTATTACATGAAAATACTGTCCCATGGCTTTATTAATTTTATGGGTAAGGAAATAAGTGCAGGAGTTTCCTTAGGGGGTGGCCAGAGACACTCCCCCCCCCAAAAAAAAAAAAATCAGGGAATGTCCAAAAATTTTGAAAGAGTCCAAACGGTAAAAAAGGCAAAAATTTTCACACAAAGACTTCATTCTTCATCATTATTATTTTGCTAACAAAAACGAAATTTCGGATGGGTGGGGGTTGGACTCCCTGGACCCCCCCCCCCCTGTATACGTTCTTCAGTGTGGCAAACTGGGTAACCGCCCAGGGCAGCTACAAAAAACTGTTGAAACTGTCGATCGATATCAAGTAGCCAAATAAACTTCCTAACCTATAACTGAAAACTGCACATCAGTAAGCCGAGAAAAATCACAGATTTTGTAATTTCGTGTGTAGCTTTCTTTTTCAAATTTACAGCATGGCTAGCTCGACTGCAGCTTTTACATTTGAGCGAAAGCAGTAGCGTAGCAAGAATTTTATTTCGGAGAGGGACTGGGTATCAAATTGTAAGCCAACGTCCAATTATAAGCTAAATATCAAATTGCAAGCTAAGTAAAGTGTCCCATTTCGTGGGGGAGGAGGCTGCAGTCCCCTCATCTCCCTAATAATAATAATAATAATATGAACGCCTATCAGAGTTTGATTATTTAAATGAAATAACGAAATTTTATGCTAACACTACGAAATATTTACTGGCCCATTACCTCTAAAAAGTGCTGGCCCGGTACATTTTAAACAGTATCACGCCGTTAACTATGCCATGCATGTTTTAGACACATGGGCGCGACAGGCATTTCACCATTACTGGCAATGTACTGGCGCATATGCATTTTTCAGGCATTGGTATTCCAGTGACTTTAAACTGACGGCAATGCACTGTGTTCCCGGCGTACGGCACTTTACCAGCACGGCGGGTACCCTGCCATCAGTTTGCGGGCAGTAGTGTGTTTGCATGGTACATTTCTCTTTGGTATACTGATATTTTTGTATATCTGGAATTCTGTACACAAATACTATTTTGTATAAGGATTGAAATTTCCGGCTTTGTTTTGGGGAACGACAGTGTTTCAGAAGTTTCCCAGAGAAAACAGTTGGCGGGATTTGCGTCTGGCCAACCGAAAATTGAACTGGGACCGTAGGCAATAAGAGAATTTTAATTCCACTTATAAAATATTCTGGTACTATTTTACTATAGCCTTTCAAAAAACTCATTTCCCAAATATACATGCATTTGCTATGACATTAAATAAATCTCAGGGACAATCATTCCATAAAAGTGCAAGTTTTTATACTTGGTAAGTGGTACGCTTCAGCAAGCAGATTCAGTCATTCGACTGTTTAAGATTTTATAACTCCGAACATAAACGGGGCTTTACCTGAGGACGGCTCTAGGCTGAATTTTCGGAGTGGGCCACTAGACTTTTTAGATTAGCCTAAATTGTTCAAAACGCAAACTGAATGTGCGTAATGGTACGGGAACTCGTGAAATCTAAGGTCGGTAGAGGGAAATAACCCCTACGACACACTCGCTGGAGTTGCTTTTGCATTTAACAAAATAAGACAGTCTTTAGAAAAACACCATCTTCACAGAAATGTATGGTGGCTGTAAAGTGAAATGGTACAAAAGTAGTCACGACAGAGGGTCACTTAGCTGAGGTGGTCACTTTAGTAGGTTCCACTGTATCTGGAATCTTGAGACATACTCTTTGACTGACGAACTTTATTCATGCTCAAATAAAAAAAAAGGGGCTTTATGGTCGAATTTCGAGCACCGGCAGACAACTAGTTGACATAAAAAGATTTACAACTTATTTTTTGACGTTATCACTAATTGTCACTTCGGATACCGTCGCATTTATAATTTCAAAAGTAAAGCTATTTGAAATTTCTGATGTGCGCTACAAATATTAATAAACTTCTGAAGTTAAAGACAAAAATTAAAATATCTTTCAGATTCAAAATAATTCATTATAATCTATTTATGTATCACATTATACAATCAGTGATAGTTAAAAATTACCATTTGTCATGAAATTAAATTTTCTGTCTTTCATTAAAATATTTTCTGAGTGAGAAAATTCACCGCAAAGTTAAAATTGTATAAAAAGAAAAATGATGTCGTCCTTGACTTACTATACCCCCAACCACATGATATTCATCCCTCATCACTGGAGATAAAGCGGCTTCCGCTATGGCTCTCCATTATGACCGTACTTCAGTCAGTCAGTCTTAAGATCTAGTGACAACGCAAAAGCTTCAGTTAGGATTTCTGCATGTAGAAGGCATTGGCTGAACAGACTTACTCTTCAGCCCATTACTGATTGGGGATCCTCTCTTTAAATCCGAGGAAAACACAGGATGAAAATTATCGAACTGGAGATAAGGTGAACTCTTGCTATCATGATAGAATAAATCAAAATCAATCAATGCGTCTCTCCGCTGAAAAGAAGAAACGGGTTAACCCTGGATTCAAAATTAGAAAAGAGTAATTTTAAAAAAAAGAACCAGCTTTCTCCTTTAAAAAAGTTTGCGTGGCTTGGAAACATTCTTACTCATCGCTCGAAACTTTTCTGCATACATCACTGCCATATAAATATTATCCTGAGCAATATTTCATTTGAAACGACATAAATGTGGCCTTGCCTATCGCAATCAGCATATTAAAAACGTATGTGTGTTAACTAGAAAATAAACCAGTCAACTATCTGATAAAGAAATTCTAAGCATGGTAACTATCTGACATCTCCTTCATTTGAATGCAGTTTATACTTCATCTGGCAATACATTAATCGTTAATCGAAAACTCCCAGAGCGAGGCAGGCTAATGTAGTGTATGGTAACAGCTGTCAGAAAGAACTGAATTTTTGCGAAAGCTGCTCCAGATTGGGCCAAACGGGCTCATTAATTATTATTATTGATCGAACGTGAAAAAGTAGAATTTATGGGTTTCGCTAAGAAATGGATGTCGTAAAGGAAATTTGGATATGGGGTTTTTGTTCGTTTGTTTGTTTCTTTTTTAATAGATACAGCGCCATCGGACAATTTTTATGTTATCTGCAGCAGTGTTGTTAATGCGTAATATTGTGTAAGTTGTAAAACAGGGTTTTAATGATTCTTTTTACCTCTCTTAAAATAAATGTCTAAAATATTATGTTTCCTGCTTGTGTAAATCTGCCTTACGCATTAGCTACGGGGTATAAAGTTGAGACATAAAGCCTAAAGTGCTTTTTAATTCCTACTTCTGATTAAAAATATTCTTGCAATTGGCAAAAAGTTTTTGCTCAGGTACTGTGACAACAGAATTGCCAGTCTTTACGGATTATAATCAACCACTTTTATAAACAGTAATTTTTGAAGAATAAACACGTTAGCTATCGACCTAACTGACTGATTGATAATATGGATTTTAAAGGAGAAGGAAGAGCTCCTTCACAGTGTGGGGAAGGATCAAGTCAGATATCAAGATAAAATTTATTATTGATTAAGATCAAATTAATTAAAGGAGTCGTGGAGTAGAAGATGAAACTTGGTCGTTGATGGAGGTGCTGATCCGCCCCCCCCCCCCTAGTGGGCTTCACGGGACGGGTACCTCGGCATGACCAGAAGAGGCTTCGATGAACAGCAGTGGGATTCTCCTGGACGTGGAGGTAAGAGAGAAAGGGTAGGTATGGGAGTTCAGTAGGCGAACGCGGCAAGAACTGATCGAGGCCTTTTGCGATTGTGTTCATCATAAGAATCACAGTCCACAGGGATTTCCATTACGATGTCATTCGGGAGATCATGACGATTCCCATACAAGTTTGAGGCCAGGTTGAGGATGAATTCTCTCATAGTTGGTACGTTGAGGTCTCTTCTATTGTTGAGTTTGCCAGGAAGTAATGACAGTTTCTGATCTTTCTCAGTAGGGTACTTCAAAGGGGCTTCAAAGCGGTCAATGCTGGATCTGATGGCATAGACCCAGACATGGACGACGTAGGTTTCCGTGGGCCGTACGAACTGTTTGCACAGCAAGATTTTGTTGTAGTGATTCATATTTTTGGACAACATTAATGGCGCAAAGCAGTTGAAGGCCGCTTGCATCTTGTTTCTGGCACTGGAAATGCGCTTTTTCCAAGTCAGATTTCTGTCGATGGTAACACCAAGGTAGGAAGCAGAGTATGCCCAATCTAACGTGGTTCTGAAAATTTGCAGTCTTGAAGACGATAGTTTACCGGAAAAAAAGAGATTGCTTCAGACTTCTGTACATTAATATAGAATTCTTATTGATTTAACCAGAGCTCAGGGGACTCGAAAGTAAGCTTCTCGGCTGGTTGAACTGCTAAGCACAACGGTATCGTCTGCAAAAAGTGCAATGTCTGGCATGTCTTGGGACGTCATAGACGTAGATGTTAAAAAGCGTTGGCCCAAGGATGGAGCCCTGTGGTACCCCGCTTGTAATGGAGGTCTGTCTGGAAAGCTAGACTCCTATCATAACCCGAAAGCGACGGTCTTGTAGGTAATTATTAAGAAAGTAATTCATCGCGTCAGGCAATCCGATTTTTCATCTTGAAAATAAAACCAGTGTGCCCTACCTTCTCAAAGGCCTTGAACAGATCTAGGAGAAGTATGACAGTGAACTTGTTTCCCGTAGACAGTCAGAGATGGCTTCAACGACACGGAGAAATTTTTGAGAGGTGCCGTGTTTAGGGATGGATGCAAGACGAGACAGAGATTTACAGTTTTTTTTGCGAGACGAGACAAATATTTTTAACATTACCATATAGGGATTTTGCGAGACGAGACAAAGCTTTCAGGCTTGTTTTGCGAGACGCCAGTTTTCCATCTCGCGTCCATCCCTAGCTGTGTTTTTCTGGAAAACTAAACTGCTCCGGCATCAGTAGATTGTTATCTTTGAGGAACTCGTTGAGGTGATTGCACACAATTCTTTCTGCAATTTTGCTTATACTTCTGAGCAGGCGATAAAAAGAAGGAGTGGAGGGGCTCTGTCCCTGCTTGGGATGGGGCACACAATAGTCATTTTCCAAGAGGTAGGGAAATAATTGAGATGAAGAGTGGCGTTAATGATTTAGATATGTGGAATACGATATTAACAGGAACAGGAAGGTTCTTTATCATGGTGTTAGCGATATTGTCTAGGCCCGTATACTTCCGAGTCTTCGTCTTATTCATAGCAGAAAAATTTTACATGGTACCTCTGGACGAATATATACTGTCGGCGTAGCAAGAAAAATATCTCTCTCTGTGTTAGAGACTTCGTTGGAATGCGCCGCACTGTAGCTGAGGCACTTAGGCTTATAATAAATTAAAAATTACTCTTTACAAAAATTGGTTAGTTATACTCCATAGCATCTAGCAACTCTGAATCTATAAAAAAAACTCAGACACTGGATTTTACATATTTGTCTGAAATATTGCAGATTTTGTTGATGAACTGCTTCCTTAACTTTGTCCGTGGAATGTACTTGAACTCATAATTTTCTAAGAATATTTAATCACAGGAGCATTTTCAGCTTGAATATTAAGTTACTTGAGAAATATTTCTTTTGAATCATTTTGGATCTCCGGAAAGAACCTTTGACAATTTTTCAAAAACGAACATACACATTTATGCACACTATACCCTACTAGCAATTTTGCTCGGGCCTTCACCGGCCACGTAGCCTTGAGCCGATGAGAAGGAATCGGGCCGTCCACTGTGAAACTGCTCGGATACACGCAGTTCATGCCCCTCGGACGTGGAAACGTCCGAAGTAGTCTAACCGATGAGTTTTCATCGGGTTGGACACGGATTTAGGAACTGGCCCGTTCACTTTATCCGTGAGGCTGGCCAAACAGCAGGGTGAGTATCACTTTTCGATAAGTTCTTATATGATGTTGCCATGCATTTAACCCTTACCGTTCCTACGATGCAATTCGAATGATAACATTCACAAGTGTTTTACAGATTTCTTTTATCTTTGAAATGTATTTGTAATCGCATTTTCCTTATATGATAATGCAGTGCAGAAGCAATACAGTATAGAAGAAATACACTTTTACTAGGCGGCGCACATGCATGCATGTAGGTGCGTCGTATACTCCATCTTTTTACGTATATAGTCGTACTATATACGTAACTATACTATACGTTAACGTACTATAGTCGTATACTCCATCTACGTATCACGTTATGTAGGAATGCTACATGTTCGATTTGTTTTAACTAGTCCGAGCGCATAGCTCTCCGAACTAGAAGACGGAAGGTGTCTGGTTCAAAACCAGGTCGCATCCGCCGACATAACCGTTCGGAGTTTTCAGTGTTTTCCACTGAAATTTAGCGTACATAATGGTTAGGACACTTTAGAAAGACCCCAACGGAGGGCACCCCATCTACAGGCCTAGATCCCCCGTGTAGATAATTGGCCTTAATCCCAGAACTCGCTTTAGGTGCGTATTTTGGTAATGTCTGTACGTACGCATGCTGCATTTTCGATCTAGTTTGATTAAATTTGAGGGACGTCTGCTCGTATGCATGTATTTATGTACGTATATTCTTGTGTAATTCGATTAACTCAAAGAGGAATAGCCGAAGAAATTTCAAATGAATAGTTTATTCACAGAGTTATATGAAAGAATTTCGGTGCAAGTCTATGGACATGCCTTTCACATTAAAAATCCCTGAACTATGTTTAGCTCATGCCCAAAATATTGCCAACTGTTCCCAAGCTTGGTAAATTTAGGGGCAATATTACAAATTTTGGCACTAAAAATAAGTACGTATCTCGAATAAAAAAAAAAAAAACTGTTAGCCATAGAATATTGAAATTTTGTATTTAAGACTGTCGTAACATTTGGTTCTGCACTTTCATTTTTGATTACAATCCACTGGCTAGGGTCACTATTTGGGTCATGCTTAAAATCTCGCCGTTTGTCGCCAAGCTGACGAATAAAAGAAAAATGCCAATTTTTCAGCCAGGAATAAGTTTTCAATGCTGAAATCTCATCCTTGTGATATCTCTTACGCTTAACGAGATACTGAAGTATTGCATTTCAGTTTCCAATATATTTAAAAAGAGTGCATCAAGAATGCGTAAAGTTTAACAGCCATACAAGAAAATTGTGTAGTTCACATTAGGACTTTTTTTGTGATAGGAAATCGACTTTCCGAAGTTTCTTGAATTAGCTTACAATTTAAAAAAGATTGTTGACCTCTGGAACCTATGGAACTAGCTTACAGTTTTGAAAAATAGGTTTTTTTTTAAAAGCATAGACCATAAGACATAAGATCGCTATAATAATTTTTAAAATAAAGTAAATTCCAAAAATGTTTATTGAAATTATTCTACACAAAATATATCATACACATAATTTACAAAAGCAGTATTTTCTTTGAGTTTTGCGGCAGCATCTTTAAACATCTTATTTTATGAGCAGCTTCTAGGAGAAAAAAAGAAAATTTTTAGAACTTAATTTACACAAAGAATAGGAAATGCAGAGTAAGTCTGCTTCATATGTTTTTTTACATAATTTCTATATCAGGGATTTCCAACCTTTATATTACTTACACTTCCTAGAAAACGTTTTTTTCTGAATAGACCCCTACGTTTTCCCCAACACATCGGTATCTCGAAAAATTTTCCCAATGCACTCACAAAGACAGCAAAACATTAGGTGAAAGAAATTTTTCATGTGTCCGGCAGTAGAACAGTTGGTTAAGCTCGGTTCCCATTGGAACTCCGAAAGGGTAGCAGCACCTGCTTGGCCAGTGCCTAGAAGGGTAAACTCCTTTCTCGACTGAGGCTGTTGTAAACCGTGTACGCTGTAGGGAATTAATGCACGAAAAATGTGTTATGACTTCAATGTTTTCCATGTTCAATCCATCAATGTCCAATGTTCATCTTTGGGGTACCAATCCAGCTCTTAGGTCATCCAGCTGTCATATGAAATTGGTTCAAAATTTAGGAGGGAGACTCGGGATAAGTCGGTATTCCCCTCACTGGGGATCAGCAAAAAGGAAGCTGCCCAATTAAGGCCATTTTCGTTTTATAAAAAGGATCTGATCCCGCTCTGCAGTTGGCCAGAGGGTTTCGAAGCAACAATAACAATTTTCATGTTCTGCGTTTCCAGAATTTACCATGATTCAGACTGCGGGATGCAGAAAATGACCCCAAAGACGGATTTTTGCATATCCCTCCTTTTTTCAACTTTTGAACCCTCTGAAGTCTTATTTCATGTCAGTTTGTTTGTTTGTGTTGTGATGGCAACGCTAAGGATGGGCGATCATCCTAGGATGAGGGGTTATCTTAAAATGTAATTTTTAAAAATATAATTCCCAAATTTTGTACATTACCTCATTAGTGTATGGGAATGCTTTTGTATGAGGGTCATATAAAAATGTAGAAAGTGTAACTTTTTGAAAATTAACGAGAGGAATTTTTTTAACGGAGTCTTACTTCCGACCGCATTTTGAACACTTTTCTCAATTTACGCTGTCCACTTATCTCTAATAGATAAAGAATTAAAGCCCGTTACCACCTTTTTGGGACACCCTGTATCAGCCTGGTTTATAGTATCCACAGGTTCTGAAATCATCATTAACCAGTGTTCTGCTTAAAAAAAAAAAAAAAAAACCAGTGGTCTGCTTATAAAAGAAAAAAAAATCACTGTACTTACGTATACTATTTCTAAGCTAATCTAAATTCATCAACGAGGGTTTGGAAGTTTATAAAGCGAAACAAAACAGTCGTTTGAATATCAAATCAATGCTGTACAGCTTCTCATTTCCACAACCCTAAGAATCTGCGCTTTATGCCTTTGGAAACTATCTTGGCGAGTAATCGCATCATTTGGATTTTTTTTATGGTCAACGGATGCAAATAATCGGTACTTATTTTACCGTCGATAATTCACGCCAACAAGTTTTTTCGCCAAAGGATTGCAATGCACTACATAGTAAGAATGAATCTGACGTATTCCACACGCACACGAAATCGCTCTTCTTGGCTGACTGACTGTAAAATACATAAGTACGAAATAAGCTTGTTTTGGTCGGAAGTATGATTTTTTTATCAGATTCAATGAATAATTTACCCGTATATTTTAAAACTAAAAAGCGATTAACTGCATGAACTAGTGTAATTACACACTGTACGCCGTGTAAAGATAGGAAATAGATACTAATAAAAAATAGTATCTATTTCCTTAGTGTTATGCAACAGTATCAAGAGAGAAAAAAATAATTACAGAGATTTGAACTTATACATTACTTATATTAGACTAATACTATATTAAAAATGTCAAAAATTTGTTACAAATGATAGTTATACGTACCAATATAGACTAATCACCACCAAAAAACTTCTTAAGTTTTTTTCGTCTCCTATTCTTATGAAAACAAACATGGCCCCTGCCGGTAGATACTCGGATGTTGCCATCGCTCGACTGTTGCATGAACAGAGCGCATGCGCCAATTTTCATCGGCTGAATGCCGCTCGGCCGTTTTTGGGCCGAAATTTCTTTTCAGTTCAGCGTATTTTAATCAAATTTAGGCATATGGCCCGATAACTCAGGCCGGATATCGTTCCGAGCATCGTTTTATGTGTACCGGACCGATCAGTGTCTGCCGCACACATAACAATGATCGTTTTTAGATGGAATTCCGTGTCTAGGCCGAGTACCGAATTTCGGTGAGCGATGAGTTGCGATGAATGCCGGTGGTTGGCCGAGCAGAAACTGGGAATTGTTGCTTGTATGGTAGCAGAATGATCCAGGTTCGCATAACGCCCAACTATTCTGCCTGGTTGTACCGCTAGTGAAGTAGAATGACCTTCAATTTAGTGTAATCATCACCAGGCGGACTAAAGTAAAGGACTTTTTTACCCTCCGCTAAAGAGGGTAATAGTTTTTGGCAGACGAAAAAAGGTCGTGGATGATAATTGATAGTAGTAAATAAAGTAAGCATATGCACTTTTGAAATTCGCATCATATGGATCAATAAAATACATGAAAAATCTTTATTGTTTTAGTGTATACGCAAAAATACATTTAGCTTTACGTTAGTTACAAAAGGATGAAGTAATAAATTCGAGCAATTTTTCACAAAAGATTTACGAATAGTTTTGTATTAATAACTATGAATTAAAAGTAATTAAATTATTTACGTATATTCCATCAAGGTGTTTGCGGGGAATGCAACGAAGATTCTTTTCCTCTTTTTCTTTCGCTGGTTGCCAGGACGATAGTTTAGAATAAAAATAACTTTTTTGTTCTAAACAAATTTATGTAGCTGAAAGGTGTAATATATCTAGACAAAAAAAGGTCGTGGATGATAATTGATAGTAGTAAATAAAGTAAGCTATTAACCGTGATTGATTGAGACTATGGTGCTTTCTCAAGAGACTAAAGACCAAATCATATCGCTTTATTTTTCTGACACACCACTCACGCAGTGTGAAATAGCTCGTAGGCTTGGTATTTCACGCTCTACTGTTCAGTATTACATCGTTAAATATCAGAAGAATATACCCGGGACTGTTGTTCAAGGCCGCGCTGGCCGTCCTCGCCAGTTGTCTAATCCAGAAGAAAGTCATCGTGAAATTAACCGTCTATTTATGCAAAGAAAAAGGGAAGATCCAGATTTTCGTGCTCAAGAAGCGGAATCCAAATCCAGAAGACAAGACAGAAAACGTTTACGACTCTGTCTAGATATACCATCGAAAAGACCAAGAACAGATACTGATCTAAATGTAAGGTGTGAAGAACTAGAATTTCGTAAATTAGCTGAGAAATTTTTCGAAGCTGTTGCTGATGGTCCAATCCACCAATGCTATTGTTGTGATCGACTGTGGTTCAAAAAGTCAATAAGAACCCTTTCCAAAACAACTTTACTGTCCAAAGGAGCGACAACGGACTTTATAAAACTAGTCTTTTACAAAGATATCGGTGATATTGGCAAATTTTGCAGAACATGTTACGATTGTTTGATTAAATTGACAATACCACAATTAGCTATAAGCAATGGCTTCGAATTCCCCGAAATACCGGATTGTTTAAAATACTTGACACCACTGGAAGAACGGTTGGTTTCTTCCCGTTTGATTTACATGCAAATACATCCTGTACATGGCTGCCAATACAAATTAAAAGGTTCTGTCAAAAAACCTCTTTAGCGGAGGGGAAACTAATTTCAGCTGAAGGCTGAATATTGTATTAGCTCTTGGTTGGTTGGTTGGAGTTTATGGTTTTTGTTTTTTTTCCTCAATGGCGGGCCTCTGCACCTGGAGGCATTGGCCCCTACTAAGGCCAAAGTTATCGGTCTCTTATCTTTATTATGGGGGCACCTAGAAGGTTCACCATCGTCGCACCGTATGAAGCGGCGTACACAATGACAGACACGCCCACTCAGGGATTGAACCCCGACTGCCGGGAGCTGAACCAGAAATCGCAGTACAGTGCGTTACCCACCATGCGATCTGGTCAGCGCGCCCAAGGTAAATGTAAGGCGTAAACATGAATTGCGAATTAAAAAGTTCAGGTAGTCTCTTCCGTAGGAATTACTGCTGAATGAATTACCACAAGATTACTTAATGTTCAGTTACTTGAAAGACTTACGTTGAAAACATTACTTCCACACCCACTTTCAGTTTATGCAGGAAACAGTGTTTTGACCTGATGAATTATCTACTGCAGAATTTTACTCGACATACGTATCAGTCGAGTTTACTAGAAAATTAATGAAAAAAAGAGAAAACAATCAATAAGAAATATTGTTCGATTATTTAATTTATTTAATTAGTCGCATTTTATTTTCTGGTTGTGAAATTTTTGTTTAAGGTAACTTTACTAAAATATTATTTGATAAGTTATTTTCCAGATTCTTCCTTCTCATTCAGGCGCGTAGCCAGGAAAATTTTTCGGGGGGGGGATATGAACTTATGTGTATAAATAGATGGAATTTCATCACTAATCCAAACATTTCGGGGGGGGGATATATCCCGATATCCCCCCCCTGGCTACGCCCCTGTTCCCATTACACAGTAGAGAATTCTAGTAATTACAGCAACATTTTTGGTAGCACACACATTAATACATCAGCTGTACTAGAAAATAATATCCTTACGAATTCAAATGAATAAATCTTAACAAGTTTTGAACTGAAAATAATTTGTGTCTAAGTATTGGAATTTTATCTTTATTTTTACAGGAAGGATTTCATAGATAAATTTTCTTTCTTATCATAAAAATATGGGAAGGGGACAGCGAACTTAAAAATGCACCGAAAGTCATTTATAAGTATTCGCGTGTGGTACATTTTACAGCAAGACGGGGTATTTCTTAAAACAATAATAATAATAATACAAGAAAGGGACTTGCGAAAAAATTGTTTTTGTCCCCTTCACTACGAATTACTACAGGTTATGAATTTTCGGAAAAATTTTCAAATATCTTGAGTTTGCATTTCAAAGAAAGCATATATTAGGTTGTAACGAAAGTTTCCCGCCACCTCAGATATGATCTCAGCAAACAGTTCGCATTCGCCTGTTTCCTCCTATTTTGTCAAACGATTTTGGGCATTTGAAAATTATGTTTTTGGTCTCTTGCCCCCCATGTTACTGGGCCGAAGGGTTTGAAAATTACCAAAACGTTGGTAGAAAATTATAGATGTGGGTGGTGATTACTATCCGCATTAAAGGTAACTCCCTATCCGCATTAAAGGTACTCCGCATTAAAGGTACTATCCGCATTAAAGGTACTCCTTTCAGGTTATTTTTCTAACTTTGTTTGGAATTTTTTGTTGGCGGAAAACTTTCGTTACAACCTGATATTTTAAATTTCCTATTACTGCATGCTGTAGGTTTAAGCTAAGCAGAAATTTGACTTATCCAAAAACGACATTGCTTCCTTTCTGGTTTCACTAAAAGTTAAGCAGTTTTAGCAAACGGTATAAATCCACAAAACATTTTTTTTTTATGCGGATAGCCCGTAACCAACTGTGGTATTTCTGGACACGTTTATCTTACATCCAGAACTGCCAAGTCTCCGGCTTCGGAAGATTTCCCACCACTAATTTTTACTAACAAATTTATTCTTAAAATAAGTCCAAATATTTAATCCAAAATAAAACTGTGTAAAAATTGTGGTGGGAAATCTCCCGGGGGAAAAGCCGGAGACTTTGCAGCTCTGTACACCATATTATCGTTGCAAATTTCTACACAATCGTGACAATATCTTTGTAGAAAGAAGTTGAGAAGTGTCACGGATGTGAAGCTCGATTTCTTCAAAAATTTGTAAATTTTGCATGACAGACTGCCCATGCACACAAAGAAATAGCAAAAATTCCAATCCTCCTTTCCTTTCCTTTGTTCTCAACTACGCAGTTTTAGAAATTTGGGATTTCAGAATGCTTTTTATTTATTATGTTATAAATACAAATGTATTCTTTTTATAGCGTTATACAAGAAATAATTTTAGTGATATTTTTGAGAACATTGAAAAAAACTGAGATTTTTGGACAACAGCATCTGCACAAATTCAGTTGTGTACAAAGGCAACAGTCAATTATTGTGGAAAATGTTTAAAATCTTTGTGCTCATTATATTATTATCTTTCAAGTACTTATTTTTGTGTACTTACAATAATTAGTCCAGGTAATTTGCAATGTATATTTAATTTTGATTGAAATTTATTAAACCGTGCCACATGGCCTTCTTAAATTTTTTCTTTCTTTTCTCCAAAATTTTTTGGGCTTTTTCCAAATTTTTAGGTACGCTCTTTCCTCACTCTCCTGAGTGAGTCTGTCCTCTAATGCAGGCATTGGTAGTCAGCCTCTTCTCGGAAGGGGGGAATAATCTCTAACATAATAAATCAAAAGCCTGCTGAAATTCCAAATTTCTAAAACTGCGTAGTTGAGAACAAAGGATATTCGCTTTCGAAAACCGCAACTACTACACAGTACCTTGCAATTCCTTTGTAATCTTATAAACGGTCCCCGCGCCCAGTCAATCTAGTGTCTTAAAAGTCACAACAATCAGTGGAAAAGCGCAGCCCAGATTTGGGATCAGCAAATTATTGCAATTTGCGTTGATCATGTGATAGGACCCCGAAAGTTAATGAAAGGGCTGATGCAGCCCGAGAGAGGAACTTTTTGCGTGGCCGCAATTGCCACGGGCACGTGTATCAAATTGTTCCATAAAATAATTATGTAACCGCAGTTGTGACTCCGAGTCAGTCCATAGACAGCCCTACCCAGTCCAAGGAATCACCGCTCGCTCCGGCGTCCGCATGCTTCCCGTCATGATTGCGGAGGACAGCGGGGGTTCTGTGACGTTCACCGGACAGCGACACCTCCCCGTTGCCCGGATGCGACATATATATATAAACTTTGTATTTTTGTTGATCTCACCCTCTCATTTTGTGCCACTATGCACAATGATAACTTGTGTAAAATTTTGGCAAAATATATTTAGATGTCGCGCAGGCGTATTCAAACTTCATAATATTGACGAAAATGCGGAAGGATGCGAAATTAATAATAAAGTTACATTATATATTTTTTATATCTATAAAAAAAGAAAATATGCAATGAGAAAAACAAATGAAATACAAATCAAATGCAGAAAAATATGCAAAACACATCAAATACACAAAATATATAATCATTTATTCATCAGGTCTGAAACTAATTTTAAAGAGAACTTTTATTGCAACCTCGGTACTTTTTTCGATGTTCCTGAATCACTTGAAGACACTGTTTCTGCTCTTCGTTCTTAGCGATAGTCTTCAGCAAAGGGTAAGGATCTCGTCACGCTCTGCATTGCCATTCACAACTCTCGGTTTCTTTGCTACGTCAAAGCCTCGCTCGTAGTAAAGTTCCCAATGCTCAGGTACAATTTGCAGAAACTTCTTGACGGTATATAATAGGCTAAAAAGCATGTCTGTGTTTTTCATCACAAAACTGGATAATGTCTTAGTCATCAATTCGTCAATTGCTTTTGCAGTCTTGTGCGTTCCAGGGGCTCATTCTTCCAATCTTGTTCATGAAGGGCTTTTACCATCTTTCACTTTTATTTCACTGAAATACCCGAATCAAAGAATAGTGCTACGAGATGTTCGCTGAGATACTACTGATGTCGTGACCAGTGGCGTATGCAGACTTCCTACAAAAGGGGGGGGTTATAGACATAACTTTGTGTTAAAATGCGTAATATTTAAGCTAAAAATTAAAAATTTTGGACATATTGTTAAAAAAATTTTGGCAAGGGGGGTTTGAACCCCAAAAAACCCCCTTGCATACGCCACTGGTCGTGACAGTTTGTCGTCATCCTTAGCTGATGTTTCAGAGTTTTCCTATTTGTATGCTACAAGACGCTGAATCAGCTTTCAAATAATTTTTCGGTGCTTGCACAGGAAGGAGTGTTGTAAAACAAGCTCTCAGATACTCCTTCACAATAAATATTCAGGTGTCAGAAATATCTGTTTTCTCGTGCTCCAAATTTAAACTGGTTGCGAAACATCCACTACTTGAAGCAATGAAGGATATTCGACATCCTTCTGACATGATGATAGCTCCTGGAGCACAGAGGAGTACACCATAAATTGGTGTTCCTCTCAGAAAAATTATAACAAGCTGCATCATTTCCCTGTAACCTTCTCTTGAATGGGTCATCAGAAGTTGGCTTTTGCGCAAATTCTATCACCGATTGCATATCGCTCTGAATGGCTGCCATCACCACATAGTTTCTCAATCTAGGTTCAAAACTAGAGTGATCTATTGTTGACCAGGACTTCTGAAATCGTTTAAAAAGCAGGATAGTAGGTTCACTCGATGCTGATGGCCCATGCATTGCGTGAATACGGCAGAAAGCACAATTTCTAGAATGTGGTCCCAGAACACAAAATACAAAAGTTGTTTTTTAGCTTTTGTTCCGATGCCAAATATGCTCCAGTATTACTGATCGAAGCGCATACCCGTATAAGCTCAGTAAGTTCAGAGTTTTCTAGCACTTCTGCAATGACATTTGCCATACAATTCCTCTCTCTCACAGTAATTTAGCAACAACCAACAGTTTATCTTTAATGTTTGCTCCTGATGCTATTACTGGTAGGCAGTGGCGTAGCCAAGGGGGACCAACCCCCCCTCCATGAGAACTATTTTGCCATATAAAATGAATATTCTTCACTCGCTTATCACACACCCGTATACATACATATATGCGAGTTGCAGTAGCGGGGAAGCATATACAACAGGGCAATGGCTAGCCTGACGCGTGTCTTCCTGTGTTAATTCCCAAGCAAGCTCTGTCATGACGTCTACCAGCCAAAGGGGCGAAAAGCTGGGTCAATCTTCCCCAGCTAAGAATCGAACCCCGGACCTTCTGCACGAGAGTGCTCTGAGATACCACTTAGCCCCTACACATCTGTGCATATTATACACAGGTGCTAAGATTATGGAATATAATTAACCACTTTTTGTAAACAGTAATTTTTTAAAATAATTTTTCGAAATACTTACCAAACCAAATTTAAAACTCTGAAATTTTGCTATATTTTAAATAGAAAATTACCGTGCACAAAATGTGGTTGTATTCCGTAATACTTGGCACCTATGATTATATATTAACATATCAGCCAACTCTCCCGATGAAATCGGGAGACTTTTTACTACAAATTTTAATCAGTTAAAATCTGTTTATAATTTTGGATTTCTTTTAACTTCAAATTGTAAATAAAAATTTGTGGTAAAAAAATCTTCGGATAACACCAGAAGAGCTGGTAGCTATGTATTGAGCATATATGGGAGGATAATAGTGGTACCTGTGTCACGAACTGCGTGCAAAGAAAAAAAAAAAGAAAGAAAAGAAAAGGAATTTCTTTCTTATTACTATTATAAATGTTGAATTCCTTGCAATTTAATTTCAAAGTTCTAAACCTTAATTTCCGAGCTGTTCATTTTATATCTCTAATTAAATTACAGGTATTTTTATATTTCTTATAACTGCCTTTTCAACTTTTGCTCAAAAATAATTTGTACAGGATTGTTTCGTAATTACTATAAAAATCAATAGCAAATGCTCTTAATTACATTAAATTGAATTTAGAACTGTAATAAAAGCGAATTGTTTCAAATAAATGTTTCGAAAAGATTATTTTTCAAAAATTCTTGGTAAAACGTATAATTAAATAGAAATTTATCGGTGAAAGTGTAGCCTCTTTTTTTTTTTTTCTTCCGTTCCTTCATTTATTATTCTCCTGTTATTGTCTTTTGAGAAGCATTTTTAAATTAAGTACAGAATTATTTGAATTATAATGCGAATTTAACATTCAGAATTGATAGCTGAATACTAAATCCTATTAAGTATTCAAATGCTTGTGGAAATTTTGAAAAATTAAAATGTGTATGTGATGGAAAGCGTTGAGGTATTCTTTCAAGCCATGGAATTAAGTCAGTTTTTAATTTAATGTTCACAGAGCATTTACAGTGAAATATTTATTGGCATGTTTTAGCGTCTTGGAGATAAAATTTATTTTTAGGAGGTCTCTGGTATAACTAGGTGCGCAAGGAATTTATTTACAATTCATAACGCAATAGCCAACTTCTGCGCTTTTGTTTATGAGAATGTTATTGGTAGTTTTTACCGTCCAGTTCGTTTTGTTTGAGACTTGATTTTTAAGATAAAATAAAAAACTATTAGAAAGTTGTGGCAAAATTGCCGAAAGACGCTTAAAAGTTGGTAGCAATGCATAACATCTAGTATCTCTTTAGTGTCATCTAACACTTTCTGATCGAGCTGTTTTCAGAAAAAAAAAATGTAAATACCGAGACTTACGGTCACAACTAATGTTACAATCCGCCTACTTTAAATGCAATTCGACCTCTTAAAAAAAAAGAAGGAAAAGTTTTTATAAAATTAGGTTTTATTGGCAATCGGCACTTTAATGTTCCAATTAAAAAAGAAATATATATAAATAAACTCTACCTATTTTATGTAGTTTAGACATCCTTATTGCTGATACTGATTATAGAATAACTTTACTATAAAAGAGAGTGTTAAACTTATAACCAGGGTGAGTTTTTTAACACAGTCGCATCGAAACGAGAACTGAATTGTGTTGACTGGAAACTTATGTATTTGACTACTCATCCAGGATAGAGATGGCCAATGATTCGATGAGTCGAATCAGTGATTCGAATCTTGTTACTAAGTGGCTCAGTCTTTACACTCACTCTCTACTGATTCGAATCTCACGCCCTCAAGGGAAATACATTCCAAGTGCGAAGGGAAGGAAAACTTATTTTCCCTTTGCCATTCCCAGAAATTTTTCCTTACTCTTTCAACTCTTTTCGACACTTTACCACTCTTTACGACTCTGAGTCGATAGATGATTTGAAACAGTAACTGAGTGGGTGTGGGTGAGTTGGTCACTGAGTTGGTGCAGCAAAGAATCTTTACTGATTCAGTGTTTCGCTCTGTTTCGGTGATTGTATACGATCGTTGAGATTCGTTAGTTTTTCGAATCTTCTATCGACTCAGAGTCGAAAGGAGTCGAAAAGAGTTGAAAGGATGTTTCATTTAATTGAAGTTTTTTTTTTTTCGAATCTTTGGTGTTTCATTTCTTGGTTGGTGGTCGGATTTAAAGTTTTATCTGTCTGTGGGTGTGGAGTGGGTCGAACATCGTTTGCTTTTGGCGGGGGGCATAGGCGTTACTTCCTAAGGGCAAGAGGGGTCAATCCCCCCCCCCCGAAAAAAAATTAAGAAAATTCAAGTATCAGAGCTATTTATAATAATGATATTTTATACAATCGGAAACATTTTGTCAGCCCATCCAAATATTACATGCCAATTTACGCCAATGCTCGTGGAAGAGCGGGGGGGTGTCTCAAAGTTGTTTAAACCTTTTTCCCTCGGGGGTACTCCCTCCTTCCAACTTGTCTGGCTGGTTTAATATTTGTTTAAAATATTTTTGAAACATCCCTTTTCTACTTTTAACTTCAATATATGTCCCCCTGCCCCCACCCTCAAAAAAAAAAAAAAAAAAAACGGAACGTTAAGTTTACATGGTGGCGGGTTTTCATGTGAAGGGAAATAGAATGAAATAAAGTTAGCATTGTGCTTGTCACTTTTAATGAAGGATACAGGGGCGGTATTAAGCGCTCTCACAAAAGGACTTTGTAGTAAGCAAAATAACATTTCGCTTTATTGCTGCAGATTTCGTTTAAGATATTTTTTTTACCTTGTTTGTCGTTTAAGGGGAATTATTTTATTTTCTTTCGTAATTCAGAGAAATACAAAATAGGGTCTAAAGCAGTGGCGTAGTTAGTGTTATTGACAGTGGCGTAGCCAGGATTTTATTTCGGGGTGGGCTGGGTATCAAATTTAAAGATAAAGTTCAATTGTAAGCTAAGTAAAGGGTCCCATTTTTTTGGGGGGGGCAGCAGCCCCTCAGTAGGACTGGGCCAAAAATCGACATATCGGTTTTATTTCAACATCAAATATCCGATATTCCCATTTTCATTTCAGTGAAATCTCGAATTCGATAAAGGTCAAAAATACAGGCCGGCCAGGGGCGTAGCCAGAAATTTTTCATGGGGGAGGGGGTTATGACTACTACAACTCATATATATGTATACGTGTGTATGATAATGTAGTGAAGAATATACATTTTGTATGGCAAAAAATTCCTCATGGGGGGTTATGACCCCCCTAACCCCCCCCCTTGGCTACGCCTCTGAGGCCGGCGATAAGAAAATCCTGAGATCAATACCAGCTTGTGATGCTTTTGCTACTGCTTTCTCTCGGAAAACTTCTTCTTCTCTCATCGCAGAAAAAACAGCTCCATGGTTTATTAGTCTAATTACCATAATTAATTAACGTATATCTCGGAACCTATCCACCGGAGCGCTTTTTTATTGATTCTCGACCCCCCCTAGACTCAACACCCCACCGATACTTAAAATTTCGAATGCTTTGACACCAAACTTAACCTTTTAATCTTACAGGCCCAGGGGGTCATATGAAGCTCCCCTATATTTTCAATTTGGGCATTTTAAACACTAGCCTCCTCCGGCGGCAACTCCAAAGTCTGGAAACCATCCCAGAGCCAATTTCTACATGTTTGCAGTCCTTTTAAGCCTCAATCATGGTTAATTAGTCTAATTACCATAATTAATTAACGTATATCTCGGAAATTATCCATCGGAGCGTGTTTCTATTGATTCTCGACCCCCCCCCTAGACGTAAACCCCCATCGATACATAAAATTTCGAATACTTTGACACCAAACTTAACCTTTTAATCTTACAGGCCCAGGGGGTCATTAGAAGCTCCCCTGTATTTTCATTTCGGGCAGGTTAAACACTAGTATTACTGGAGCAAGGAGAGAGAGATGCTAACTGCCAGAGAACTCAGCGGAGAAGAAACCCGATGAATGGGTGAAGGGTCTTTAAATAGTACGGCTTTCGGCGCAGAGAGAGGGAAAATTTCTTTAGTTGTTTTATTGATTCAAGCCGATTCGAATCATCGAAGTAGTGAGTGAGTCGAGATTCGAATCAGTAAAATTCGTCGAACCGCCCATCTCTAATCCAGGATTTGGTCATAGAAAAGTTTGAACATCACAGTTTTCGTTTGATAAAATAAAACTATTTAAAATTTCTGGTAAATTATACAAATTTTAGAACCTATCTTAATATAAAGATAAAAATTAAAATACCTTTCTGATAAAAATTATTTATTGTGATCTCTTTCTATATTATATTTTATAATTAGTGATAGTTTAAATTTCCTATTTATCGTAAAACTAATTTTTTTTAATCTTAAATCATTAAAATGTTTTATGCGGGAGTAAATTCACCACAAACTTTGAATACTTTGTGAAGAAAATAAATGTGTGATGACGTCATTTTAGTGGTGACGTAAGAGGTTCTGTTAACGGGTCTTCTATATCTAGGAGGTGGTGACAAAGCGTTTGGAGCCCCGTAATCAAAAGCAATAGTGAGAGAGGGCGATCGTCAGCACCACTTTTTTCCAATGATAAGAAGGAACAGGTTTAATCTAGGTTAAATTAGATATGCACATTAAGAAACAATGATCTATGTCCTTGAAAATTTTCTGATCATTTTGGCGACACGCTTTACTTAAGATTCCTCAACTTCACTGCTATAAGAACATTGTAATGGATAATAGTATTTCATTCGAGACAGCATAACTGTAACCTTGCCCATCGTTATATGCATCTTCAAATTAGATTTATGATAACAAGAAAATATACCTGTCAACCGTCTGATAAAAAAATTATAAGTAGGCTAATTATCTGACCTTTGTCTTATTTGAATGCTGTTTATATATTTGTCTGACAGTATACATCGGCAACCATATGATGGTTTGCAACGGGGTAGGGAAGTCAAGAGTCCTCGCCCAGAAAGTTACTATTATTTAATGTTATTCCACTCCTACGTTATACCAGTACGTAAAACATAACAGTAATGTGGGAGCTGGGGAGGGGCAAGTTCTCCTCCCTGCCCATAGGTGAGGGCGCCCATGACACATTAATCATTTATCGATATTAATCGTTCATCGAAAACTCCCAGAGCGAGGACGCTAATAATGTAGTAAATGGCAACAGCTGGCTGAAAAAACTTAATTTTTGTAAAAGTTGCTCTATATTGGACAAAACGGGCTCGTTGATTATTATTATAGATCGAACGTAAAAAAGTAGAATTTATGGATTTTGTCAAAGAATGCATGTCGTAAGGAGTTCGTATATGTGTTTTTTCTTTCTTTTTTGGATACAATGTTTTCTGCGTTTTGTTTTTATGTCGTACGTTGCAGTGTTGTTATCACTTCTCATAAAAGTTGCAGAATAGGGTTTCAGTAATTCCGTCTACCTATCATAAAATAAATGTCATTGAAAATCAATGGCGGATCCAGAAAATTTTGAAGAGAGGAACGATTAGCTGGACGTAACACATTATCAGAGGGAGCATAGCTGACAATAATTTCGGAATACAATTCACCACTTTTTATAAATACAAATTTTTATTTATACAATAGCTAACGAGATTGCGAAATCTGTATATGAAGGTAGATGTCATGACTGGTTTGCGATCATCGCCCAGCCAAATCTGCCGGAAGTACAGACATGGAAATTTAAGAACTTTCCGAACTTTTATGTCCAAAGCATCATTTAAGAAGAGAATTCAAAAACTTCGTACCCAGACGGGGGTGGTGGCCGAAAACGTTCCTTTCATATCTCAGATGGGAAAAGAGATATCCTTAAAATTCTTGCTTTAAAATGTAACGAACACGAATGCATAAAGTCATTTTCAGGGTTTTTTAGAGTTCATGTCCAAACTGGTGTGAGGGGCCGAAACGTGTTATTTTTATATTTGTCTTCATATCGAAGGAAAATGAAGCTGGCCATAAAAATCTTACACTAAAATGTAAAGAACACAAATTCATTAAAATCCTTTTCAAGTTTAAAAAAAATCAACCTTAATGAAGGGCAGTTGAATAAATATGGTGTTTTACGCGTATTTTTTAGCTTTTGATTGCTGTTAATTTCAGACAAAGATTTTTGTTTATGGTGAAAGGGCGAATCATGTTTCAAAGGTTGGCAGATCAAATGTGAACAGTCGCAAGGTTTGCCATTTTTGCTGATTTATCGCGAAGTTTGGCATAAAAGAAATAAGTTCCTGAAGCGATATCTTCCATCTTTGTCGAGTACCTCATCAGTGGCCGAGCGCATAGCGCACTGAAGTGGGAGACGGAAGGTGCCTGGTTCAAAACCAGGTCGCGTCCGCCAACCTAACCGTTCGGATTTTTCTGTGATTTCCTCCGAAACTTAGCGTAAATACGTGCCAGGACCCCTTAGAAAGACCCCCTAGGCCTAGAGTCCACGTATAGCTAATTGGCCATGATACAGCCATCAACAATACAACATAGCACAGCCATCTTTGTCAAGAAATTGCCTAACCCTACTGTTTATTAAAGTGGGATATTGGTGTCAATATTCGTGTAAATAAAGTTGAAGTACAGCTGGAATGTGCCTGGCGAGGATTTTAAAACAGTTTTATTAGGTGATTTTAATATAGATTTCAATTTTGAAGAACAAAAGGAGACAAATACGGCACATTAGCGGAATATGATGCACATTCCAAACAGTATTTTAAAAAATTAAGTATAGTTAGAATATGCCTGACGAATATTGTAAAACAGTTTTTGTAGGCGATTCAATACTATATGACCGAAATATGTTTAATATTTATTTACTTATTTTTCATTTGTATTTGTTGGTTTAACAATGTCCATTTCGTGTAAAGAACGGGTGCTTTAGCTAGTTTTATACAAATTTGCTTATAATTGCGAATCTATGCGAAATATAAGCAATTTATTAATGGACGCGGTTTCATGCGAAAATTTCTAATTCTTCTAAATAGCTCCATTTGACGTTTAAGAAAGAAAATTACGTTAACGAATCTGTCAGACATACACTCAAAATTCAAATAATCTTCATATCTGAGCTGTATCTGAAATCAATAAAAAAATAATTAACGAATAGAAAATTCAAGTTTCCATTTGTTCAGTATTTGTAGAACAAAATTGGAGGCTTGAAAGCAACATTTGAACAGAAAAGTCAAGGTAGTTAGGTCTAAACACCAACGCTAAACACTTTATTTTAAAAACTTTCAATAAACCTTTGCACATGAAATTCAATACAGTCAAAAGTGTTTTAAAACTGATGAGTTTCACCTTTTTAAAAATCTTCCTTAATTTTTCTTGTTTGTTTGTCGTTTGTAACTAATAACGATTTCTAGGAATTATCACTTGTGTTCACATATTTTTCGCATAGCACTGTAAATAGAATATAATATATTTTAATTGCATTACAATGCATACGTAAAATAAAATGTATTGAAAACTTTTGCTAACACATTTCAGATTTGCCAACTACTTTGGGATATAATTAACCATTTTTTCCGTAAAGAAATTATTTATTCAAATTTTTATCTAAACCTTTAGAGTAAATACCAGTGTTGATTACCATTTAAATAAATAAAAGATACTGCTATTTGCAAAAAAATGGTTAGTTCGATTCCTGAGCAGTTTGCAGCTCAGTTTTTTAATTCAATTACTATAATTATAGGTCTTGAGAGATTTTTAAAAATTTTCTTTTTAATTATTATACGAAAGAGCTCTCGATGCAAAAATAATTTTCTGTCCAGGAAGTGGATGCGGAAGATACGGTTATACGTAGAGAAATTTAAAGATATCGATATGTGGAGCGCTCCAGTCATGAGCTGTCAACTTAAATGGCGCAAGAACTGGAGTTATGTACTTTTATAGGGTCTTATGTCAACGTTAATTCTGGGAATTCCATTTCCCTATTACCGGTTTGATGTCATGTTTATTTGCCAGCTGTATTACGCGCTTAATTTATGGCAGAAGCAATTGCTTTCCTGCTGTATTGCATTTGAGGTTTGCAGTTTTTGCTAAGTACGGTCGTAGATTTTTGGTCAATGACGTTTCATTATTTCTACATGAAATGCATAAATTTATTACAGTTACGATAGTCGATTGTGATGAGAACGTACGTAAAACATACGTTACTCATAGAGTTACCCTAATTGTCGAGCATTGATGCCGGACGTTTGAGAAATTAATAAGCAAAACATAAAGCATGTACAGATGTTGAGAAATTCTAGTCAATGTTTTTATTGTTGTTTCAGCTTTAACTACTGTTGTACTTACTATTTAGGGTTCATTGTATTTTGCACTGATCAGCTTTAACATCCTTAATAGCCTTATCACACTAAAGGGAAAATCCGAGCAACTTCGCGCTGGACCAACTTTTCCGACGGACTTGAAGGCGTGTTTATCTTTAAGGGTTGCAAAAGTAAACAAACTCTCTCCGACGCCAAATAGTCATCGCATTGCTGATTTGGCGTGCAGGTTCTTATTTTACTTATCGTGCGTTGGTATATTTACATCGGATCGGCAGCAATTTCGTCAGCATCGGATGGGCAGCAATCTCTAATTCCAAAGTCCACTTGAAAACGGCCATAATTTTATTTACACGTGATTGTGACATCGAGCCAAGCTTCGAAAATAGTAGTAGTCGCCATTGCTCGAAATTGCTTATGACGTAGCAGGAAGAAGTACTCTGATGGCCGAAATTTCGTCCGACTCGGATTTTTTCCTTCGGAAAGGAAAAAGTTGGAGTTCGCGGTTGTCAAGGTAACTGCGAAGAAAATCGGCTGGAAACTTGATTTGCAAGGAAAGTTGGTCGGATTTTTCTCAGTATGATAGCCCTATAAGTCTCGCTCCCGTCAAATTTAAGGGCTAAGCTTTCTCCTTCTATTTCTGGCACCCGTGATGTGGTCGGGCAATAGTGTTCAAATGCTATGCGCCAAAAAGATAAGAGCATTTCAATTCTTATGCATGGATTTTTTTATTTGTCATTTTACGCAACAGATGACAATACCAGACTATTTTTAACTTAATTCGGAGATAGTTTGATTTTAAATAGATGGTAGCAGTACTCAAATACGTGTGTTTGTGATATTTGTTGTGCAATCTTAGCTCACTTTTTTATTTATGTTGAAAGAAACTTTACGAATATTTATTTCATTTACGAAGTAAATTTAATAAAATTTTCCTTTCGTGTTTAAAACATACATTTTTAATGATTCTCTGCTTACTAGGAAACACACATTCAGCCACAATAACCCTAAATGCTGGCTTTTCTCAACAAATTTAACTTTTTCTAAAATTTCGCACTCAAAAAATGTCCAAAACCTTAAACTGAATGCATATATTGTCCATGCACTTATTTTTATACAATTTTCTGGAATAAAAAAATAGTCACTTTTTCGACCGTTTTCTTGAATATAATGCTACTGCTAAGGGATAAACTGATGGCCTGGGAGTTAAATGCTCACAAGAAGCTGTTTTGCAACTACCTAAATTTTATATTTTCGAATGTGGTCTCTTGTGATGGAGCAGAAAATGTAATTCAATTTCATAGGTGCTTCGCTCGTCTCATTCCCTCAGATAGACAATAGGACAAAAGCGAACAAATAATAATATGGTAGCCGTAATGAAACTGCGCGCGCACTTAAATTGTGCAACATCGATGTTTCAAGCGAAAAGTAATTTAATTTCTTCCCCAGACAGCACAGCAAACTTACATCAAACTTGCAGCAAGCTTGATTTATCAAGTCAATAAACTTGAATTAAACTTGAAAATTTCAAGCGTGTAAGCTTAATGCAAGCTTGAATGAAGTGTTCTAGCTTACACTTGCCCAGCTTGCATTAAGCTTGACATTTCAAGCTTGAATCAAGCTTGACATAGCAAGCTTAATTTCAAGCTTAAAAAATTTTCCAAAAAAAAAAAATTCCTGAATTTCCTTACACGGGGAAATTTCCTTGCCGGTCGGCGAACTCGCCACACATATTTTATTTTGCCACGCATTATCCCCTCTACGCTGAAACTTCAATTTAACTTAATCTGTTTCCATCAAGTGTCCGCGGCTAGAATAGAACCCGGGACCTTTGGGTTGGGAGGCGAGCGTCCTAACCGCTGCGCCATTCTGTGTCGGGCAAATATGACTAAAGTTTGAAATTACTGTTAGAATTATCACGCCGTTTTCTGGCCAGATTGATAAGTGGCCGATGTGTTATTTGTTTCTTTTATTTTTCCATGGGATGCATCAAAATTAAAATAATGTTATGCGTGATTTAGAGACTATACTAATAGGAAAATAAACATAATATAAACTTAACAGCACCACACGTTTTAAAACTTTCAATATCGCGGCACTCATGTTGGCCAAAATCGAGACAAACGTCTGATTTTGAAATCAATTTCGTAGTATAATTGTATTTTATTTTGAAGAATTTCCATATTTGGAAATATAGAATCTTTTTTTTTTTAATTCTATGGTCAAGTACATTTATGACTGATGATAAATTATTTTTGAGCGGCCGGAAACCGACTCATTCTACCACCCATAAAATGAAGTATATTAACTAACTATATTGTGTTAAGTACATTAAAATTTATTTTTAGGGCTAATTAATTAGTTAATGGAATTACTAATGTTAATTAGATGTAAATAAAACTAAAACTCCCCTCGTGTTACACTTCAGAGGGGCTTATCCCATTCATTCCTTCTCCTTGCGTGTTCTAATGTCCAGGGTTTGTGCGATAATAAAATAAAACACAGCTTTTACGAACTTTTCTTTATTTAATATGATGACCAATTTGAGAAAACGCTAGACTTTTCAATGCCCATTCTCCTTCTCGCCTACAGCGACAGATGGCGCCATTGGCGCAATAACCAAGCTAATGGATTGAACGGTCAAGCTTGTATTAATACGTCAAATTCAAAGCACATAAGCTTGATTTAAGTTTATGTGCTGTCTGGGTCTGGCCAGTAAAAAAGCTTTCCTCCTTTCGCGATCCAGTTTTTTTCCTGTCGTAGGGTACGTTTCATTCTTTTCCATTCGAAAAACAGTGACAAGCTTTAACAGTGTTTATGCAGGGAAAGGAGACTGTTTTTCTTTTTTTATCGAAGTGAATTCACACGTTCTCAAACTACTTCAGAGAAAAAGCGAGAAACTCGAACGTTTTTGAGGAAAGAGTACTTTTCTCAAAAAGTGTTTCTTTTTTCTATTATTTAAAGAAACATATATCTATAGAATCGTTTATTAATTTAAATACTATTACTTTTAATATTAAAAGTGAATATTTTTAAAAATATGGAAATAAACGTCTTTTCTTTGTTCATTTACTCGCAAAACTATCGGATGCCATCTAACAAAAATGTCATATACCTAGTAAAGAGAATTCGAAAATACCATTTTTATCTACATAAACAACCTTTAAACAAGTTTAGCATTTTATGCTCGTAATCTCCTTGCAATTAACAAAGACGATAAACAAATGTTCTCCATTCGATTAGGGTAAGCCAAAAGGCTCTCAAACTATACATTTTCGATATCTACTTAGCTTCCATCTTTATGAGTACTTTTCACGAAACAAAAGACATGATCCTCTCATAAAAACCAACACACTGTACACAACATATCCCACTCACAGCCTCCTTCAGTTTAAGTCAGTCAACAATAAGTGCAAATAAAACTTTTGTTTGCTTTTCAAAAGCCGCCTTTGAAATCTTGCACATAAACGACGGAGTTCCGAAAACGGACGGCTGAAAAGCCTCATGGCTATTTCCCAGCAAATAATAGGAGTTATTTTCAAAAGGAGTTCATCGAAATACGGTCTAAGCATTAGGAATGAGAGCTCTGAATTTGCGTCAAAGGGCCGAGGAGTTAATGAGTTTAAGGCAGCGGTTCTTGTTTTACGCTCGCGAGAGAAATTGGCATTTGCTTACATCTAAAATGCAAAGGAAATTGTTTGTGAGAGAAATGAAAGTGATGTGTTACGTTCGTTTACAAAAAACTTCTTAACTCTGCCCGCCGATTTGCGAGTGTTTCTTATCTCTTGCAGATTAATTTGCGAGCGTTGCAAATGGCGAAGCAAGAACGTGGGAATTGTGCAGTGCTATCGACAATTTCGGAATCTTCGCAGCCTCACTTCGTAACACTAACGGCCGTATTCACCAAGTACTTGACACCCGTGTTAACCCACCAAAACGAGGGTCAGATGTCGAACGGATGCATATTTGATGTCTATTTAACGTCTGAAGCTATTAAAACGGGTGTCAAGTACTTGGTGAATACGGCCGTTAAATTTCAAATAATTAATCTTTCGCATCTTGCGAACGTTTCTCCACATACGAACGTTTTTTTCACGAGCCTTTCTCCCTTGTGCAGTAGTGTAACACATGAATCGGCCTCTAAAAGTTAAGTCGTATCGAAGAAAGGCGTAATATAAGTCCTAGTCTTAACGAGATTTCAGTGATCAAACTGCGGATTTCAAACAGCGTTTAAAGATTTCTTTCGCTTACTTGCGCACATGGACTTGGATATAGGGTCCCTATCGACGTATTCTAAAAGAGCTAAACGAAATTTGCCTGTAAGATAGGACTGTGAGTCGTAATCATTAAGTTTGTGCTGTGCGCATGCGTACGACAGTAATAGATTGCATTATGATTTTTCTCTATACGTTGCTAGAGGGCGCTTTTGTAGCTAATCATTAAAAGGAGGTCGAGTATTTTCCTTTTAGAGGCTGACGCTGTTTCGACCCTCTGACACTAGTCGAGGATTCTCCTATATCCAAGTCTGTGCTTGCACATTACCGAAAAACAGAATATTTCTTGTTATCTCATTAACACTAGGGTGCTATTTCGTTCAGTCCCAGGTTTTTGTCTACGCGACTTTGTTGATATGATTTGTAGACAGGTTTTGTAGACATGAACTGTCACGGTGAAGATCTTTTCAAATGTGTTTGCCAGATAGCGCAGAGGTGTGTGTGTGTGGGGGGGGATTAAAATATTGAACGTTGCACAAGTTGCACAAAGTTTGCAATTTTTGATAATTGATAGCCAAGTTCGCTGCCAAAAAGTAACTTAGAAACCGAACCAAGCTTGGTGATATCTTCCGAATTTGGCAAGAGACTAGGAAAGTATACTTAAAATGGTCAAGTATAGTTGGTATCAAGTATAGTTGGTCAAGTATAGTATATGCTTAACGAAGATTGTAAAACAGTTTCAGCAGGCGATTTTAAGGAGATTTCGATTCCAAAGATTTCGATTCTAGATTTCGATTCCAAAGATGTATTTTATGGAACAGAGAAAAATACGGCACACTCATGAATAATGATACACTTTCTAACTTAATGGAATCAGGAAGAAAAATAGGGACGACGCATAAATTATGATACGCTTTTAATATATTATTTAAAATCTAATGTTTCAGACTTTCTTTCCTTTTTATTTTTCTCTCGTCGTTTGTCGTGGCAGTATTTAGTGGAAAATTTGTAGTTCGTCCTTAAAAAAATGCAGATGTTGTAATGTATATTTGTTAACTTAGGGGCCATTTAGCAATTATGAGACTTTTAGAGGGGGAGTAGGGAGGGTTCCGAAATACGTGACACTTTGTGTCCAGGGTGAGGGAGGAGTATAAGAATTGTGACATCATACAGTTTGGTTTGAATAAAATTATTGAAAAAATCCATAAATTAGCAATTGAATATATTTTAAAACCACCAGAATTATGAAATACTTCTTAATAGTCATACAAAAGACTCTAAACTGTAGAGCTTCTCGGGCTGCGATTACAATGGGGTTAGACACAGAAAACGGCCTAATGCCCCTCTGTCTCGTAATGCGCCTCTCAGGGACTGACCTCAGTCTGTCTAGTAACCCAGGTGAAGTTCGCCGCTAGTCGGCGAGGGGAAGCTGGGCAGACCATCGAGATCAGACACCACCTCCTAGATAGACAAGGCCTGAGAACAGAAGCTATTACGTCATCACACATTTATTTTCACAAAATAAAACTAGTCAAAGTTTGTGGTGAATTTACTCCCGCATAAAACATTTTAATTATTTAAAATAGAAAATTTATTTTTACGACAAATAGGAAATTTTAACTATCACTAATTACATAATATGATATAGAAATACATCATAATAAATAATTTTTTATCAGAAACATATTTTAATTTTTATCGTTAACTTAGATATTCTCTAAAATTTGTATCATCCACCAGAAATTTTAAATACTTCGTGAAATGAAAACTGTAATGACGTAAAATGTTCAGTTCTCCGGCCTTCTGTATCTAAGAAGTAGTGCATCAGATCTTTCTTATATGTACGCTTTCTTTCACGATTATGGCTCCACTGAAAATTTTCCTTTTTATCTCATGAGTATCTCCTCATTGTAACTCAAACATACTAAGTGCTCATCCACTTGTTTCTCTATATTACATCTCACTTAGTGTCGTCCAATGACATTCTTTTGACAAACTGGAGGTTAGACGGTCTTGTCAGGTACTGAATTAACCCTTTAACGCGCAGTCTTCCCGCTCTGGGAATACCCAACTCTGACGTTTTGACTGTTGTCAGTGACGAAGAATGGATTTGATTTCTATAAAAATAGTTGCGGGTGACAGAGCTCCACGAGAATCCTTTACTTTATACCACGTCATTTCCCGTAAAAAAAAATGTCACGATTCTTTTTAACAGCACTGACATCTGCTGAAAAATGGCAGAATGCGAGAAGAGCTGGATAGATTGCCCAATGCGGAAAAAAGGGCAGCCGTTGCCATCGATCGACTTAACTACCAGCAAGATGGCGGACGATCGAAACGTTCATCGCGTGCCACAGATCTAGAGACCCTTTTTTGACGCAGCTGGCTGTGTCAAAAATACGTTTCTTGCCGATTCTCTGAAAATTACTTTATCAGAATGAAAAATCATTTCCATTATAAAACACTATGCTTTGGAAATTTCTCGCAAAATACAGAAGATATTGACTAGCTGGGTTCAATTTTGGAAACATATTTTTTGTCTCCAAATATGGCGATAAATAGTCAAAAGTAGCCCAACGTGATGACTTTTTACCCACAACTGCTACTACAGATACCAGCAACCCTTTAGGCATTGGTTTTTATTCTTAGTGATAATATCGTCAAAACTTAATGAAATTAACACGGAACCACTTTAAAGAACCCCGTTTCGATTAAAAAGAGAACTATCGAAATCCATCCACATGATAAAATATTATCGGTAAACATGCTATGTTTAAAAAAAATCTGAAACACGTTCATATTTTAAATATGCACTAAAGTGCTATACATTAAAAGCATATAATAATCTAGTCGTCGTCCCTCTTTTCTTTTCTAATTCCATTAAGTTGGAAAGTGTATCCTAATCGTGCGAGTGTGCCTTTCTTACTTCAGAAAACACTTTTCAGAATTTAAATCTGCATTGAAATCGCCTGCTAAAACTATTTTACAATCTTCGTCAACCATATTCTAAGTACACTTCTCCTTTGTCGTAAACTGCAGGTTACGACAGTTTCTACACAAATGTGGAACACATCGTCAAGCTAGGTTCAGTTTTGGTGACATACTTTTTGGTGAACAGTGAAAAATAGTCAAAAATCGCAAACCTTGTCGACTTTCAACATTTTGTTCTCTCCCACCCAGGATTGAAAAATGCTACGAAAACGTGTAGATTTCGACAAAGCATGCCTACAGAAATATCTACAAAATATGTCGGCAGAAAATATCGGAGTAAACGAAATAGTACTCTAGTGGAGAAAAAAAAAAGAGAGAGAGAGAAAGAGAGATTCCGAGGAATTAATAACTTCCTCCTTTTTGAAGGCGGTTAAAAACATAAATATAAATTTTGCTTGATTTATACACATACGAACTACACTTATTTTTTTAAATAACCTGCAGACATATAAAAGTTTAGTTCTTTTTAAATTACTCGAAACTTCTCTCTCATTAGTATGATGATAAACAGTTTCTTTGCACTGCATTCGAACTAGCTAATAGAGCACTTGAGCTGCACATTTTGGAGATCTTCTTTGCTGCCACCTTTATCAGTACTTTTATCAAAACAAAGGTAGCCTCTGTCTTAAGAGCCAGTAATTTGTGTAAAACATAGCCCATTCACCTAGTGTTGTGCTATTCACGAGAGGCGGTTCAAACGTCGTATTCAATCAGGCAAAAGCATGAGTGCTTTGTTTTCTCGATTTGAAGTAGTTCAAAATTACTGAGGCACCTCAAAATTTTGTAGCGGTTCAGCTTTTTGAGGTGGTTCAAAGTTATGTGCTACTCCTCGCGGTTCAACTTTTTGAGATACCTTAAAATCTTCTGGGACAAATTTTGTCCTGTGAGGGAAAAGAGGCGGCGAGTACTAAAAAGAAGATAAGCAGGTTTGAGGGGGCTCAAATTTCGTCGGGGTTCAGCTTTGGATGTTAAAAGAGATGAGGAAAACAAAGGGCTTCGTGACGCGTTGGGTTTTGGAAAAAAGAATGAAGACTGATGTACGATTAGAGGGAGAGATCTTGCTTTAATGCCTCCTTTATTTTTACTTTAGTCGTTATCGGTTCTCGGTTTTTTGGCTGAGATCAAAGTGACGAACACGTTTATGGCTCAGTCTCACTTATCGCGTAAGTCCGGGGTATTACTCAAGGGGGTAGCCTGAGGGGGCTGCAGCCCCTCCCCGCAATAAAATTCTGGCTATGCTACTGGTATTACTGTATTTTTATTTTTAAAACACACGTAAAACACGTAAAATGAAAGAGATAGTATGTTTACACTCCAAAAAAAGAAATAAGGCATTGAGGGTGTGGAAGATTGGGGAGTGGGAGTTTCTTGTGTGTTCGGAACCGACTTGAATTTTCGTTGTCTAGGTAATAAAAATGCAGAACATTTCCATTCTAGCAAATTACTGTGAAGAGCTAAAGTTAAAGTCAGAGCTCTTCTCATCTCGAAGGCCATTTCTTCAGCCAGAAGCATTTCTCAATAGTAACTCCCTTCTATCGCTCTTTTAAAAGCCATTAAAATCGAATAAAAAAACACGCTTGCACTTTGTTGTACCTTTTTTCACATTAACAGTTGTACACCTGTTTTGAAGCATGATGATTATGGTACTCTTAAAGAAAGGGGGAATGGAATTGTTTGCATCAAAGACATATGGTTTCTGATTTGCTCTGTGTTGGACAAAATGAATAGAGTGTCAACCACATTATCGATCATTATTATCTATACTATTATATTATTACCATATTAGTGACCTTTAATTAGACCACTGCCTATGTAACTTGAAAATAGTGGGTGTAAAAGTACAAGGATATAAAATTTAAAAAATATACATTCAAGGGTAAGAGTTTAAAAGCACCTGATTTCTTTCTTTTTTTTTCTCTTTTCGTGGGGAACGGTGGCAGTCGCATCTTCGCCTCCTTTAGTCCGATAGTGGTGTTGAATTCCCCCCCTCCCCTGTTGACTGGTGCCATCACTGCCTTCCCTACAGCGCGGTTGTCGATCTAATGGTGTGGATTTTGGGGCAATTTTCTCCAGATGTAACGTGAATATGCTTTAGAAACCCTTAAAACAGTCCACCGCCTAAGGCATGTCCCCTGCCCGATAGTTCTCATGCAGCTTTACCTTAGCCACTAAACTGAAATCTCGTCATGTGAGCACAAAAATATTGTGTTGGAAAGTGTTTCATGATCGATACATTTGGCACAATGGATCTTTCTTATTAATAATATTCTTGCAATTCTGCATTTTGGTTTCTTTGTGTACATGTGTATAGGTATATTAAATTTTTTAGCCTTTTTTTTAAATAAAAAGAGTTTAGCTATGGGCCTGCACAAGCATAATTTTTTTCCCCTTACAAGTGTCTACATTTCCGCGTTCAACTATTAAAGGTGTTTTCACACAACGTTCATTAAATTTTTTTAGTATTTAATGAGTGATTTTTTAGCCTCTCTCTCTCTCTCTCTCTCTCTCTCTTTTAAAAAATATTTTATATATATATATATATATATAATAAACAATTAGCTACGGGCCTGCGCAAGCGTCATTTCCCCCTTTACAAGTGTTTAATTTCCGCACCCGGCTATTACTTACAGATATTTTTTTATAAAACGTTCATTAAATTTTTCTAGTGTTTAATGCGCGGTGCGAGCGCATTCTGATTATACTTACTTTCAGTCATCATCCCCCATCCGGAAAAGCCATCCTGATGCCATGGCTATTAATCTGTAGAAGAATGTAAGATCAACAACATTCAGCAAAATTCCTTAATCCTTAATTTCCATCAAAGAAACTTCTCGAAAATATTTATGCCTCCCTCCGCCATCCGTCGCTCTTCAAGGAAACGAATCGGACACGACAAACTCTCTCACCACTCACACATTCGAAGTTTTTGTACGGTCGCTTCATTTGAACCGCCTCTATAAACCACTTAAAACTGATTGAGATGCCTCACTTTTGTGCTTTATCCTACCCAGCACTACACTCACCCTCTGCTTCTTCAATAATTTAAGTTGCCCCAAAATAAGTGTGGGTAAAATCAATACCTCCTAGATAAAGAAAGCCTAACAACTCCTACGTCATCAAGCTTTGACGTCATCGTTTGGCCTACGCTTAAAAGTTTTATTTTCACAAAATAAGAGTATACAAAGTTTCTGGTGAATTTACTCGTGAATAAAAATATTTTTATAATTTGAGATTAAAAATATAGTTTTATGAAAAATGGCAGTTTTTAACCATGACTAATTAGATAATATGATAAGGAAATAGACCGGAATGAATAAATTTGTATGAGAAAGGTATTTTAGTTTTAATTTTTTATTTAAGATATTTTCTAATATTTGTAGCATCCACCAGAAATTTTAAATAGTTTTACTTTACGAAACTAAAACTGTGATGACGTCATCACTTGAAGGCCTTATGATGACGTCAAAGTTACAGCTGTTAGGCTTTCTCTGCGTAGGTGTTGGTAAAATCAACACCTCCTGCATATGAAAAGTTTAACAACTCAAGCTTTGACATCATCGCCGGATCTTCAGTTACTGGTGGCATAACATGCTGTTACTTTCCCCTCCCCCATGAAATAAAACTATTTAAAATTTATGGTGAATGCTGCAAATACTAGAAAATATCTGAAGTCAAGGATAAAATCATTTAGCGTGCGGCATAGTGCTGCTAGAATCATTACTGGACTTCGGTATAGTTGTCCAAATGATATTGTCCTTTCTGAGAGCAATTTACCACCTCTTTCGATGAGAAGAATTTATTACCTAGCAAAATATTTTAAGAAGCTTTACAGTTACTATGGACAGCGCAGAACTACCATCTATCTTCACGCTTAGACTGACAATCGACGTTTGAAGAAACATAGCCCCTTCTCTTTTGCAAGAATGCTGGATCAGCCTTCTTCTGATGTTGAGCTCCATTCTTTGGGTTCCCGGGGAGCTGGAATGGAACTTGATGGGATACACTTCCACGAAGAACTCTTGACCAGTGGGATGAAAAGCTCTGAGATTTCTGCCTTCGTCAGAACTCTGGCAATGGAGACTATTAATAGTATTCCTCGATCTTCTTTAAAGATTTATACTGTTGGTAGCAGAGGTGATTACATTTCTACTCCTACCGGCGCTTTGGAGTTCAAGATCAAAACCCCTAATTTTTGTTCAGTTTTTAGATCACAGCTTATTGTCATCAGAAGGGGCTTGCAGTTCGTAGTCCAGGTGGAGGATCATTTCCAAGACATTTGGATCTTAACTGACAGTCGCACTTCAATTCAGCACCTTTATTTGTGGTATTGTTGGTGACCAGACTAGCCTGGACATTTTAAATCTACTTGACAGACTTTCACCCTGTCATTCCATACATTTTCAGTGGATCCCTTCATATCTTCGGTTGAAGGTATAGCGTAAACTCGGGCGTTGCAAGAGCGACCAAGGAGACGCTATAATTGACCTATGATCAGGCTAGCCGCAGCACATGGCGTTGTGAAAAAGTCCTACGAGAAATACAACGTTCGGTGACCACAAAAGATATGAAAAGAAAGGAAACCAAAGACTTACCCCAGCAGTAGTTCAGAGCTTGAAGATCGTCCGTGAGAGAGAAGGGAAACACACATGAAAGACAAACACTCTAACTAGACTTACTAACAGGAGAACTTTATTCACTGGCAGACTGCACGGTACATTAACATTAGTACAACAGAACATTTAATGGGGGTCTATTCGAGACGGAGATAGATTATATAGCGTATTTCAAAAGGGCAAAATGGCGCACACGCCATGTAATTCGGTCAAATACTACAAAAAAAAGGGGAGCTTGCAACCATTGTGCTTTTTTTGAGAAAAATTATACCGAAGTAATTTAACAAGGAGGGGATGTCTTATTGCCTACGGACTACGGTCGAACTTTTTCGGTATTGTTCCTGCCGCCTCCAACAAAAAGGCCACGTTGTTCGTGTTGGGGAGCGCTTCCTTAGCGCGTCGAACTTATGGGGTGAAAAAAGGTGAAGTGAAGTCTTGCTCTTTCCAGACGGCTCGCCATCGCCAATTTTCTCGGCAACCCCGGGCACACGTCACAGGCAGGGAGGAGAAAGCGCCGCGATTGGTTCAAAGGTAAGCGCGGGCAGAAAACCCCTGACGTCATCCGGGGAATGATGAAATATTTTGCCGCGGAGGAGATGGCCGGATTGCCAGTGGCGCTTATGATCCTCATTATGAAGAGTTGGCGAGATGCACGAAAATCGCAGTGACTGTTGAAGAAGGAACACGTGGTGCAAGCGTGCCGCCATATTGGAAGCACACAAAAAAACTGGCTAGCCGGGGAAAACATTTTAAAAAGGAAAAGGGGGAAGAACCAGGAGTACACACATTGTAAAATTAATACTTATGAAAGAAAATGCAAAACAGGAATACATGTGATATTTCCATCACAGAAGGTAATGAAAAAAACCGTCTCCTTGGCCAGGTCCGTTGCCAAGGAGGGTATGAGTCACTGTGGGAAGCTCACCTTTAGCAAGATTTCTTCCCTGGCAAAAAAAAAAAAAAAAAAAAAAAAAAAAACAGAGCAAGCTCTTTCGAAAACCTCTCCCAACCACTCATGGTATTTCGCAAAAAATCCGGGTGGGTCTTTCCAGCCTAGACCCAGATCCAGTCAAACTGTTTACTCGCGCTTCTTGAGTGACCATACTAGACCCCTCACGTTTCGGCAGGGTCTAAAAACGTACCCTGAGTGCCAGTGTTGTTCAGCAAATATGGCCTCTCCTGCCCATATTTTGGTTTGTTTGGGTTTTAACAAAGACGAAGTCCTGCAGGACCCTCAACTGTTTTTGGACTTTTTAGACGTTGTCGGATTCATGGAGATTGTCTAGTCCTGCTATATGATTCCGAGATTAGTAACAACAACAACATACTTTTGCGATACAAAAAAATTCATCATTGTATATTTCCTCATTAGATTTCATAAGTTACAGTTAAAATTTTGCCCGTAAATGTTGTTATGGATGAGTAAACACACCAGAAATTTTAAATAGTTTTATTTTATGAAAAAAAAAGTTAGCCAATTTTAAAGGTCTGTAAATAATGTTAAACCTTGCTGACGATGGTAGGCTTTCGATATGCAAAATGTTTCAGTGAAACAAAACACGAAATTACGAAACATTTACCTTACGAAACATTTACCAGCATTGTTGTTTTATTTTCAAAAAAAAAAAAAAAACTATTTAAAATTTCTGGAGAATGTTACAAAACATCTGAAGTTAAGATAAAAATTAAAATACCTCTCTGATACAAGATAAATTTCTGTAAGTTGTATAATTAGGGATGGTTAAAAATTGCCATTTGTCGTAAAATTAATTTTTCAATCTTAAATGATTAAAATATTTTATGCGGGAGAAAATTCACCCAAAATTTTAAATAGTTTTACTTTGCGAAAATAAAACTGTGTTAACATCATTTTAGGCGAGAGCCACCACAATTTGAATAGCGGTTACATCCAGCCATTCCTTTTTTTTCCTTGCAGCAAGACGTCCCATACAAAGTCCACACCATCAGATGAGCGAATGAAATCTAGTCACACCCGACTCGCTTCGAAAACGGGTTTTCTTGAATGATAAGTATAATAAATACATGGGCATTGATGTGGGAATAACCACTATTTTTATCATTTAATAAATACATTTTAATTTTCTGGTTGTGAAATTCCGATTAAAGTAAGTTTTTTTTAAAACATATTTTAAATTCACATCATGTGAAATAATTTATTAGTCTTCATTCAAATTAAGGAGTACCTCACTCAGTTCTGTTAAGTAAATATTCTAAAGCAGTGATTCCCAAACCCCTTGTGGGTCTATGAGGTTTTTAAAGGGATCTTTAGTGTTATTAGGAGGTCTATTGGGGGTCGATGGTAAATTTTTCTGTTTTTAAATTTTATATATGTTAAGGAATGTAATTCAAGGACAATAATAATATCCATTTTACTAGTTATAAATAGAATACAGGTTTTCATTTGCGGTGTAATTCACATACCTAAAGCTGAGGCTGGTCTGCAATTCCTGCTGGAAGTTGTACAATATGGCTGGTGACGCACTGTCAAAATATCAGTAATACGTTTTTATGCCTTGCATTTCACATCTTCAATTTTTAATATTAATGCGATCAAGATGTCTTTTATTAAAAAATTGCTGATACTGAGAAACTTGTAATTCACTTTTTTCCCGTATCTCGAACCGTTTTTAAGATAAGAAAGCTAATTCCAAATTTGGCCAATCAGGTAGCTCTGTATAAACATTTTTTTTTCTGTTTTTCCGTAACGCATGGCAGTGTTACTGTACTTAGAGCGCACTTTTATGACATGTAGCTCTTACCTCCAGAAATTATTGGAGTGGCCGCGGACTTTAGCGGGCATACTGTGTTACACTTATACGTATTTCTGTAAAATTGAAAGCGGTTTGATAGAATGTTGTATATATTTTTTTTCTTTTTTTAATTATTGAACTATCCTTCAACTTCATGCATGGTGGTTTTTAGGTATTAAAAGAATTAGAGAGTCTATTGAAAAAAAAATCTTTCAAGGAGAATCAAAGTAGTAAAAAGGTTGGGAACCTCTGCTCTAAAGTATTGCATTAACTGAATCAATATTGAGTGAAAATATATTTCAATAGTATAAGTAATTCATTCCTATAAAATTGTTCTAAAAGAAAATCTTGCAACATAATTTCTTTATCTTATTGTAAAGAAATTTTTTCAAACACTTGAAAAGTAATGACATATTTATTTATAAATCATCATAAAGGAAAATTTAGTAATTTTTCAAATAATTTTCAAAAAATATCACTAAATTAAAAAGTCTTATTGCTGTATGTCTTATTTACATATACGAATCATATTTATTTTAATTAATTTGCTTATTCATATCATACTCAAAAATTCTAATTACAAATATGATGAACAATGTCTTTACATTACATCTGAACTAGTTAAAAAGGCACTGAAATTGCACATTTTCGAGATATACTTAGCACCCATCTTTAACAGGTTTTCTTTAACTAAACAAAGGACGATCCTCTCTTAAAAACCAATTTGTTGTACAAAACATATCCCATTCACCTCCTCTTCAGTTAAAGTCGCTAAACAATAACTGAGAATAAAACTATACTTATTCTTCCAGGGCCAATGAAATCTTCCTTACAAACCAGAGTTCGGAAAACAGAACGGCTGAAAAGCCTCATGGCTATTTCCCAGCAAATAATGAGGAGGAACTTTAGATAGCAGTTAACGATCGCAGTGCAATCATGATATAACTAAGGCAACTCCCCGCTCTGAATAGAGGTTTTAAAATTTCCATTTAAGGGTGAGGAGTTAATGAATTTAAAAGTTAAAACGAACGAAAGCGGGCTAGGAACAGTGAATTAATTCTGAAATCGACAGGAAATTTAAAAAACCAACTTCGAAATTTTGGAAATTGTTTGAAACTGGTAAAATTTGTTATTCACTATAAGGCTGAAAAATTATTGTCCGCATATTCGTTTGCGTAGTCTTTTGATGGTGAACTTGAAAGAGTAATACTCAAACACATTTTAGCCCTTTCACTTCCTGCGTCCACAGTTGAAGACACAAAAATTACCCACACTGTCGTACAGGATACAGGGTTTATTTTTTTTTTTAATTGTGAAACAAACAAAAAATTTCCCGCAAATTCAATAATTGAGATTTTTTATTTTACTTTTTAAACTACAAATTTAATTTTTATTATGAAACGAAAATTTATTTATTTCAAAGTTAAATGTTTTATTTAGGTCTGAAAGGGTTAAAACAAAATTTAAGAGATCGGACATTGGACGCCCCGCCCCTCCAAAAAAGTAATTTTGTACTGATATCTTTTCTCTTTCACAGCCTTGTAAATAAAACATTTTTAACTGTAGAAGAAAATATTTAAATTAGTATGATAGTTTAATAAATAAAATTCATTAAATAAAATTTATTAATATTAAGAAATAATTATCGTGAAATACAATAATCAATTAAAGTGTTTATTGCTTCGTTCATTATTTAAAATCAAATCTTGCTTTATATTTTATAAATGCACATTTATTCTTGTACTTTTAAACACATCTTGATATTTCTAGACGACCGTCAATGTCCTCTCGTCTAAATAGAGTCCTTCTTTACATTGCGTGATCTTGTACTTCCAAGATCTCGTTATACCAACACCTCCTAGATATAGAAGGCCTGAGAACAGAAACTTTAGTGTCTGACTGACTGACTGAAATGTTTTTATAGCGGAGTACCTGACTGGTAAAGTCTAACCCCCCAGTTAGGCATAGGTAACATTGTGCGGTACCTAAGTGAGATGTAAAACAAACTAGTGGGGAAACCATTTAGTAAGAGTGAGAACCTAATTAGTTGCTCTTGGGGGCGATGAAAAAACTAAATTTTCAGTCGAGTCGATGGTCGTGCAGGATACGAGATAAGGGGGACCTGATCTCGATGGTCTACTCAGCTTCCCTTCACCGTCTAGCGGTGAACTTCGTCTGGGTTGCTAGACTGAGATCAGGCCAGGGGCGCAGGGAGAGACAGGCCGCTTTCTGTATCTGGTGTTATGGAAGTCGTAGTCCAGGAGCTCGGCAATAATCTCATTTTGGAGAGAGCCGAGCTTGTCATGGAAACGTTTCGTGAGTTTGTGGAAGATGTTTGGCCATTGTATTGATACGGAGATCTTTTTTAATTATTTTGTTCATCAGAAAGTCGGGAGCGTGCCTGATGATTCTCGGGAAACGTGACTCAGCCGTGTATTGGTTGGTGATATGCTTCTTAGCTGCGTATGCCCATACGGGTTCAGCGTAGAGTGCTATTGGTCTAACAAGAGCCTTGTATATAAGTATTTTGGTTTTGGTTTTATGCTTTTTGGTGTAGATAAGGCTGGTGATCCCATCAAAAGCTGCTCTCATTTTGCCTCTGGTGAGGGTAATGTGCCTCTTCCATGTTAGGTTCTTGTCTAGAGTGACTCCCAGGTAGGTGGCGGAGTCCGCCCAGTCAATGGTTTTGCTATCTACAATAAATCTGGAAGGTGGTGATTTATTTCCCATTGAGATGGCGGTGCATTTCTGGGCGTTGAGTTTGATTTTCCAGTTGCGCATCCAAAGTTCGATAGCATCAAGATGTGCTTGCAAGGCACTTCTCAAGTATCTACTATTTGGATGCCTGGCGATGATGGCAGTATTGTCAGCATACATGGCTGGACTCGTACTGGCGTGTCTGGGTGTGTCGTTGACATACAGGTTATAAAGAGTGGGGCCCAGGACTGAACCTTGTGGTACCCCACTCTGGATTTTGTGTCTTTCCGAGTGGACACTGCCTAAGCGGAGAGGTAGCTTTAAAGTAGGTGGATGAAGCAGACAGGAATATTAAGTTTACGGCTTTGTCTGACTGACTGACTGAAAAATACGATTCAAGGAGTTCCTAACTGTGAAAGTCTTACCTCCAGTTTGCTCTAGGTGTCATTGTGCGAGACCTAGGTGAGATGTTCGAGGGAGGATGTGGGGGAGCCCACATCAGTGAGGGTGAGCACATAAGTTGCTCTTGGATGATCTTGGGAGGTTTTTCAGTCAAGTCGAGAACTGGCCGCGACTTGGAGGGGGGTGGGGAGGGGTCCAACAGCTCGATGGTCTACCCAGCTTCCCCTCACCGACTAGCGGTGATCTTCGGCTGGGTTGCTAGACTGAGTGCTGGGCCTCCGCGAGGAGAGAGAGGGCGGCCTTCGGCCGTTTTCTGTAGTGGGGATCACTATGATCATAATCAGGTAGTTCGGCGATGATCTCGTTGGGGATAGAGCCCAGTTTATTGTGGAACCTCTTTGCAAGCTTGTGGAGCTGCTTGGTCAATGTGTTAATGTGTAAGTCTTTTTTAATGATGCGGTTTAGCAGGAAGGTCGGGCCGTGCCGTATGATGCGGAGGAAGCGTGCCTCAGTGGATGAGAGGCTGGTAATGTGGCTCTTCGCAGCATATGCCCATACTGGGGCGGCGTATAGAGCGATGGGTCTGATTAAGGCCTTATATATGATGGCTTTGTTCTTCGTTTTGTGTTTGCGGGTATAGATGAGGCTGCTGACTCCATCAAAGGCGGCCTTCATTTTGCCTCTGGTTCGGGTGACGTGCTTTTTCCATGACAGGTTTTTATCAATAGTCACTCCTAGGTACGAGGCTGAGTTTACCCACTCAATAGCCCTGGAGTTGATGATGAGTCTTGAGGGGGGCGTCTTGTTTCCCATATGAATTGCACTACATTTCTGCGCATTCAGCTTAATTCTCCAGTTGAGCATCCAGAGTTCAATGGCATCCAGATGCGCCTGAAGGGCTCTTCTTAGAAAACTGCTATTTGGGTGCCTTGCAATAATGGCCGTGTCATCTGCATACATGGCTAAGTTAGTTTTTTCATGTCTGGGGATGTCGTTCACATATAGGTTATATAGCGTAGGGCCAAGTATAGAACCTTGGGGGACCCGCTACGTATTTGATGTCTGTCCGAGTGGACGTCGCCCAGTCTAACGGTGTATGAACGCTCTGACAGGTAATTGCTAAGTAAGTGTATGAGTTTGTCAGGTATGCCTATGTTGATTAGCTTGTACAGGAGCCCCTCATGCCAAACTTTGTCAAAAGCCTTGCTAATGTCAAGGAATACGATGGCCGTGTGTTCCTTCATTTGGAGCCCCTCAGATAGTTGTTCGACCACTCGGTAGAGTTGGTGTGTGGTGCTATGTCTTGTTCTAAACCCAAACTGCTCGGGCATAATGACATTATTATCAGACAGGGTGTTGTTTAGCCTATGTAGTATGACTCTTTCTGCTAATTTCCCCAAGCTGCTAAGCAGGCTTATAGGGCGGTAGGAGGCTGGTAGTGCTAGGTCATGCTGGGGCTTGGGTATGGGGCATACCACTGCATCTTTCCAGCATTTAGGGAAATACATGTGCGTCAGCATCAAATTGATGAGAGCCGTGATTTTAAAGATGGTGATGGCTGGCAGATTCCTGAGCATTTGGTTGTTGACACCATCCCTCCCCGGGCTTTTCTTCTTAGGTAGATTTTCGATGATGTCAATTACCTCGGAGGGGCTCGCGGGCTGGATTTCCGCGGTTGGGTTCCTTGAGAGGAAGTCTTGCACATTCTGCTGGATGTTGAGCGATGAATGCTCATCGTTCGTGAATTGTTTTTCATAAACTTGTGCAATGGCTTCAGCCTTGTCCTCTTCCTGCACTAGAATAGCATTGTTGTGTTTTAATGGTGGGACGTGGAGCTTTTTGTTCTTCACTCTCTTTATGGCACGCCATAGTTTACGACTTTGTTACAATCACAGCTTTATTTTCATAAAATAAAACTATTTAAAATTTCTGGTGCGTGGTTCAAATGTTAGAAAATATCTTAAGTTGAAGGTAAAAATTAAAATACTTTTCTGATAAAAAATAATTTATTATGATCTATTTCTATATCATATTATATAATTAGTGATAGTTAAAATTTACTATTTGTCGTAAAATTAAATTTTCTATCTTAAATCATTAAAATGTTTTATGCAGGAGTAAAATCTCCGCAAACTTTAAATAGTTTTATTTTGTGAAAATAAATGTGTGATGACATCTTTTTAGTGAACCTAATGATGACGCAAAAGTTTATGTTCTCAGGCATGGTATATCTAGTAACCGTCATGATTCTACCTGGCCAGCTTCTGCACTCCAAAAGAGAGGCCTACGTACGTATCCTCATTGGTTAGATCCGGTCGTTAGATGGCGTATCTTAGTGCTAGAACTAATAAATTAGCATCCGTAAGCCTCTTTGGATGACTCATCGGAGTGCACAAGCAGGCCCTGTAGAATCACGATCTAGGAGGTGTTCGTTATACACGCATTCAGCCATTATCAAATGGAGAGCTAGTTTGAATAATGAACGCATTTTTCTATAGTAAAATGAGTAATTCAAATCTGTTGAATAGTGCTAAAACAAAATCTTACATCTCTTCGTCATCTTATTGAAAATAATGTTTTTGAACATTTAAAAAGAAATTATATGTTTATTTATAAATCATCACGTTATTAATTTTCATAAAAATAAGTATAAATTAAAATGTATTATTGCTCTATGCCTTATTTACACATACGAGACATACTTATCTTAATTAACTTGAACATTTGTTGAGACTCTTCTTAATTACAAGAAATATAAACAATTACTTTAGTTTAAGTTCTAACTAGTTAAAAAGGCTCTTAACCTGCATATTTTCGAGATCTACTTAGCTTCCATCTAAAAGTACTTAACCCATTTATGCCTAGTGTCCCTTTTTCGGGACGGCATTTTCCCTATCAGTCGAAAACGTTATTTATTTTTCCTAGCCTTTATTCATGAGTATTGAGCCCCAACTCTACAAAATATTTTAACATGACCAAGTAGGATGTTGATATTTCGATTTTTATGCATAATGATTTTAAAAGAAATCATCCCTTGTTCAAGAAGTTGACATCAGAAATTCATCTATTATTTCTGTTATCAGTAAAAATTGAATAAAGTCGCAAAAATATCCAGACACAAACGGGTTAAAACAAAATAAAAGATGATCCTCTCTTGAAAACGAATACGTTATACAGCATATCCTATTCACCTACTTTTCAGTTTTAGTTGCTCAACAATATCTGTGAATAAAACTCTGTTTTCAAAGCCATTGAATAAACCACGGAGTTCGGAAAAGAGAATGGCTGCAAAGCCTCATGGCTATTTCGCAGCAAATAATGCTGTCCTGAAGAGGAGCATTAGATAGCAGATAACGACCGCAGTCCTATGCAGATATAACTGAGGCAACTCCCCAATCTGAATGGAGGTTTAAAAATTTGCATTTAATGGCGTTGAGTTAATGAGTTTAAAAGCTAAAATGAATGGAAGCAAACGAGCCATTGATTCACCACCTCCTAGATAGACAAGGCCTGAGAACAGAAGCTATTACGTCATCACTAGGTCCACTAATGTGACGTCATCACACATTTATTTTCACAAAATAAAACTAGTCGAAGTTTGTGGTGAATTTACTCCCGCATAAAACATTTTAATGATTTAAGATAGAAAATTTATTTTTACGACAAATAGGAAATTTTAACTATCACTAATTATCTAATATGATAGAGAAATGCATCATAATAAATAATTTTTTATCAGAAAGATATTTTAATTTGTATCGTTAACTTAAGATATTCTCTAAAATTTGTATCATCCACCAGAAATTTTAAATAGTTTTACTTTGTGGATTGAAAACTGTGATGACGTCATTTTAGAAGACCTAGTGATGACGTAAAAACTTTAGTTCTCAGGCCTTCTGTATCTAGGAGGTGGTGATTGATTCTACAATCGACAGGAGATTCAAAAATGAACTTCAGGATTCTGGAAATTGTTTGTGATTGTTTAGTGTAATCATCTGCACGACTGAAAACTATTGTTCGTATACTTGTTTTCATAGTCTTTTGAGGGTGTTTTTTCTTGAAAGCGTATATCTCTCAAACACACTTTAAACGAAATTTAACAGATCTTATGCCCCCCCCCCCTATCCCCCCAAAAGTAAATGTGCACTTATGTTATTTTGTCTTTATACTATAAATAAGGGCTTTCTGTCCGTCATGAGAATTAGCACAACGGATGCTAGTCACCTTGACAGCCATTGGTCACGGCCATACCCAAATACTAGTACAAGAAGTACAATAATACTACTACAGGAAGTATAAAGTACTTGTGATTGAATGCTACCACGACACCGACAGAAGCTTTTTAGATCTCTCTTTTTTTATTATATGTTTGTTCTCTGTCTAAACACGAGACCTTTCGGTGGCGTTTGGGGACAACTTGGCAGGCTGTCTAAAAGCAGGACAGTCGCCCTCAGAACGTAACATACGATCAAATTATACCAGTAGCGTGCTATTCTTCGTTGCAGAGTTAGGTCGTTATAGAGAAAGCGTATTAAAAATACATACCTGCCATCGTTTAGGAAACATAACAAACCACTTTTTGTAAGCAGTATAGTTTTACATAAATTTTTTTAAATTTGGCTATTTGGTCCCACCAACTAATAACGCTAAGTATTAAATTGTCGTAATGTTTCTTTAATGTAAATTAGTTTTCTGCACTATAAGTAGAAAGTTACTGTTCGCAAAAGCGGATGGTTATCTCACGTAAACTTTCGCGGTTATATTAATCTGCTACAAAATGCGGTTATTTACACGGCATTTTGTAGCAGATTGTCAAGCTCTAATAATAGAAAAAAAAAGCTTAAGACAAAGAGCTCATTGTAATACACTTTCTATTACATTTAATTATCACACAGAATGAGGGCTTTATTAGGAGTTTATATTTTCTGCTAAACTGTGCTATATTATGTTATATTTAGATAAAACTTGCTTAACCATTTTTTCTATTTAGAACATCGCACTTCAAGCTTTGTAAGTGACACTAAACCAATGCCTGAGGTTATTAATTAAGAGAATTTTCAAAGTATTTGCTTAATTGCAGAATAAAAAAGAAATTATGTAATTTTTTGATGAGGTTTTGCAATCTGAAAAATTACTTCCCCCCCCCCAATGTAAAACAATTTTCCTAAATTATATAATTGTTGCTTTGGGGGGTCTTACCTTTTATAATTAAAAGAGATGATTTTATTTTAAAAAATGGTTTCTCGAATACATAAAGCAAAGAAATTTAATGTTTATAACTTATTATACATTGTTAAGCACGTCATGATGACAAGGGCGGCTCCAGGCTAAATTCTCGGAGGGGGCTATCGAACTTTTTACTTAGGTCTATAAATTGTTCAAAATGCAAATTGAACGTGTGAAATCGTGAAGTATGCGAATCTAAAGTTGTAAAACAAAATTTCGGAGGGGGCCATGGCCCCTATGGCCCCCTCACTGGAGCCGCCCTTGCATGATGAAAGACTTCCATGAAAATATTCCTTTCCTTTTATGACTTAATTATTTATTTTCTCTGAAGCTGTGTGAGAATATTTTTTACATTTATAAAGAAACATTTTTTTTTTAATTTAATGATGCTTTCATTTTTCACTCAATATATGAATTCAACATAAAGAGCAATTTTTATAATTTTTTCAGAATTAGTGAATGAGTTACAAACCACTGAAAAATTACTCTTTGAATCAGGGGTTCCCAAATGGCGGCCCTTGATGTCTCTTTCTGCGGCCCGCGAAGCCTTCTGAAAAAAGAATTTGCAACATCAAATTAGATGCACTTATTTAAGGAAAAGAAATTTTTGTGAATGTCAATTTCAAACTCTGTCTGAAAAATTGATTTTCCTCAGTTTCCATATAATTTAGTGCGTCCATTTGTGTTCTATTCACGGACTCGAAAAGGAAGAACCGGAAAACACCGTTATTTTGGTCGGAACGAAAACCGGAACTGAACCGGGAAAAAAATATGGGTTCGGTATATCTTCAATCATTTTGTTACTGTAACCAACTTATCAATATTTTCTAATTTAACGTCAACCATATAATTATCATCATCACAAGTACAGTCTGTTTTCGTTTCTCAGTTGTTGTTGTTGTTGTTGTGTGTGATTATGGCAACACTACACTAGAGCGATCTGCCATGGGGGGATGCCTGGGTAGAAGGACTTTCTAAGAGGTTCTAACGCGTATTCACGTTACATCCGGAGAAAACCTACCAAAACTCCAGACCATTAGATCGACAGCCGTGCGATGCGACCCGAACAGCCTTCCTCAAATTTATACATGCGTCATGTCTGATTCGAATTCATCAAAATAGGGGGCAAACGGAAGTTTAGCAACCCTCTTTTATGTTTAAAACTCCACTTGAACTAGCACTTTACACTTGAACTAGCACTTTACACTTGAACTAGCAACAAGTAAATAGCTGAAATTCCGAACTGAAATAAAACAAAATGGAAAAGCGATAAAAGAGCCAAGATAGAGCTTCAAAAAATACCATCTTAAGCCATCACCCTTTTCCTTGTAGGATTGTCTTGTTTGCTGTCGCTCTGCTTTAGCAAAACGGACGATACATTGTTTCTCGGTTTTCTGTTTCGATGTTTACTGCTATTTTTTTGTTTCAGTTTCGCGTGAAACTATTTGTAGAAGGCAGGTTTAATGCAGTTGATGATAGAATTATATTTTTAGTACAAATGAGAATATACATAAAATAAATTTGTTCATTCGGAACTGAACCGTAAACTGAAAACCGTAATTTTTGGCAGAACCAAAACCGGAACTCAAACGGTACATTTTCTTTTAGTTGAACCGGAACGAAAACTGGAACGACTAAAATTACGGTGTGAAGCCCTGGTTCTCTTCTCTTCGCATCTCCTCTCGCTTTTCACGTCTTGCTTAAGTCAAGGGTTGGGGGCCACTTCTCAGATTCTTCTTTACTCCATCTCCCGGTATTCTCAAACAGTGGTATAGTCACGATTTTATTTCGGAGTTGCTGTGTATCAAATTGTTAGCTAAATATCACATTGTAAGCTAAGTAAAGGATCGGATTTCGGAGGGAACTGCAGACTTCTCACTCTCTGGATACGCCCCTGCTCTCAAAAACAGAGCTTGATGTAAGCATCTCTTCCTCAGGATATGTAGCAGATAAACTATTTCTCACTGAACGTTATTTTCCCGTTTTCTAATTTTAAAGGTTTACATTATATTACATAAAGAGTTTGACGAGATGTATGGCTACATTTTTTTTAAGGTCTTTTATCGCAGTTATTCCACGTTACAAGTTATTTATTTATTCCAGGTACGTATTTATACTGGAAAATAATGGGACAAACAAAACATCCATGCCCGTGCTAGGATTCGAACTCGGAACTAAAGGATGTCAGTCAGGCGGGCTGGCTACTACATCACCTGGCGGTATTTTAAAGCTTTCATTTTAATTTGACTCACTTTGTCATTTCATATTATATGGGGCCCCATCAGTGGCCGAGCGGATAGCCCTCTAAACTGGGAGACGGAAGCTGCCTGTTTCAAAACCGGTCCGAAGACCTATTGTTCAGTGTTTTCCATGGTTTCCGCCGAGACTTAGAGTAAATACGGTTAGGACTCCTTCGAAAGATCCCCAAGGAGGCCCTACCTCTCGACCTTAAGCCCACGGGTAGCTAATTGTCCGTAATCCCATAACATATGGTATGGTGGAAAAAACACTCAGAATACTGGTGTAACGATAAAATAAATAAAAAACTTTGTAACCACTTCCTGTGGTTATGGGCTTTGTTTCGTCTCCAACTCTGACTTGGGCTTGGTTGTTAATTCGTCCGTCCCTTCATTGATGTTCAAGTTTAAAATCACCCGTTTTTTCCTTTGAATCGTAATTTAATAACTGTTTTTTTATAACTAGCCAATTCTGATCAATTTCTTAAATCTCCCGAACCCCCAAAAAATCTTGAGTAAGAACCTGATTAGGTTGCGGCCCGCCGCTAGACAGGTATAATCGATTGCGGCCCTCGAACATTAGTAAGTTTACTTAGACAGGGCGCCATTTCGAACTCAAAATCTTGAAAAAATTATAAAAGGGAGCTCTTTTTCTTACGTTTGCAGGGGGCGCCCCTGGTTAGAAATTCCTACTTTAAACGAACACAGAAATTTAGAACTCAGAACCATAACTACATAAACTATGAATGCATGTTTTACTACACTATACTTTTAAAAGCGTATTTTGTTAAGTCCCAAGATAGCAAAAACAATTTCTATGGAATATATTCTTTTATAAATCTTTTCATACTTTCATCCTTTCACAAGTCTTCCATTTATATGGAGTTGCTTTTCATAATTCTATTCATATTAATTATGAATTTAAAAATCATACATGGACACGCACTAGAATTTTAATTTCTTTAGAATTAGCCAATGCCAAAATCCTTGCTACAAATTTTGTTTCTATTAGGACTAATGGATTTCAAAATATCAAACTTAAAATTACAGAATAATTATAATCGAACTTGATGATATCGTATATTGGATTTTACCACTCGGCGAATTGTCATGTTCAGCTTCCTTATAGAATAAGACCCAAATTTCAATGCAGTTCACAATTGTTATCTCATTCAAGCCACAAAATTTGATTAATGTGAGAAACAAAACTGAACAAATAGAATGGGTTAGATCAAAGAAAAATAATTAAAAATAAAATTAAAAATGCTTTGTGTTCATAAATGCATTTCAAAGCAATATAATATATATATATAAGTTAAAATTTGGATTGTAATTTATGTGGGAAAACGCAGATAGCATAAAATCATAAATGCAAGCTCTAAAAGCTTATTTTTGAGACAGTTAAAACTTAAGTCTCATTACAATTTGTCGCATTTGCCTCCACCCTTACCCCCCACCTCAACAGAATGTTCCCCCATAGCAGAATGACTAATACTTTGGAACCCTAATGTGGCGAAGGCCTGATCAGCAAGTGCCCACTATTAAAAAAATTTCAATGAACCTTAGTGTTGAGTTCAGCTTGAATTTCTTATGAACACTTCGCGTGTATTATACCTTTTAAAAACTTAATGCTTCGAACGAATTAAGCTAGCATGAGGTAAAATTGCATGATATTCTCAACAAAGGATACAAATTATCTCTATTGAAACTACTGCCAAAATTTTCCCATTATTGGGTAACAATTAACAAAACATCAATAATGTAGTATTGTAGTTTGTTGTAAATCATTTTTTTATTGTTCTGTGTGAGCGATTATATTTAATGGAGAGTATTCTGAAAAAAAAAAAGACTTTTATACTTTAGTCACGGGAAATGCTACACAGATGGTGAACATAAGGGGCTTACCTAACAGGAGTGAAACCTTTTCAGTGAGTTACAAAACGTTGATTCGTCAAAAGTGCCTTTTCTAATCTCCTAACTAACATCTCTCACCGAAATATTCCACCCAGAAAGATATTTTGTTGCTAAAAGACTGCTTTCGGTTCCCATTTCTTTTTTGATATAGACAGTTTTCCTCGGTGTAATAGCTTTCGTTTGCTGCACGCTCGGTTTTTACGGCTGCATGACTGTTGCCACCTTTATTGCAAAACTCCAGAAATAATAGAATAGAGTTACAAAGGAGAAAAAAGCCTTAACATTTATTAGCATGATTGAAATAAAAAGAATTGCTAAATGTAAAGAATATTATTCTTAGTTGAAGAATGGAAAGAAGCGGGTTTGTCTAATACTGTGTTTATAAAGCAGAAGAATAACTTGAAAGCGAAGAAAAATACTTATTAGAGATATAAAATTTTGTAGTATCTAAGGAAGGCCGAACAGATATGATAAATTTTATTTTATGAAACACCTAGGCTGTTCAAGGCTACTTTTCCAGTTTATTTAGTATACAGTCATTTCTTTCCCCAGTCATTAAATACACTGGTCAGTAATAATAGCCTACTTGCTATAAAATTTCAACGAAACCTTAATGAGGCCATAAGAGAGAGATCTGCTTTGAAAAAAAAAGGGGGGAAAAGGAAAAAGAAAGAAAAAGCTCAAAAAACCACCACCAGGTAGCGTTTTTCAATGTTATAGTTGTTAATACGCAAATTCTTTCACAATGCAGAGATTTAGAATAATTGCTGTTTTGACCGTTTTCTTTGATTTCTCCGATTGAGATTCATTATTTGTTTTATTAGTGCAAAAACTTTGTGGAACACCTGGTGTTTATGTTTTGGTCTATTTTTTTCCCCAGTAGATCTTTCACCTGTGGTCTCATAAAGTTCGCTGAAAGGTCCACCACGATCGAGTGTATAAGCCACTAAACATGATAGACGGCTGAAGTTTGAAAGGTCTCTTGTTCGGCCCCGGTCGAGCGGCTGTCGATCTAATGGTCAGAAGTTTCGGTCAGTTTCCTCCTGATATAACCTGAATACTCGTTAAAATCCATTAAAAAGTCCTCCGACCAAACCCCCCCCCAATCCTTGGCATATAGCCCTTGTGTAGCTTTGCCATAACACAAAATAAAGCGAACAAACAAACAAAAGACCCTTAGTAGCATTCTGACAAGTAGATTTCGCTGTAAGCCGGTCTGAATGGGGAAACTTTAAATCCATTATATCATAATAATCCCTGTAAATGACTCGGTATAAAAACTTGGAATGACACATGTTAAGAATAAATTGGATTATTAGCAGTATGCACACTATGAATGGTTGTGGGCAAAGTAAACCCACCTTGGGTCTTTTCCGATGGCTTTTTTTCTCTCAAAAATGGCAATGTGGAAGGCAGCAACGTCAAGTGGTAATGTTACGGAGGTTTTCAAAGAAATACTGAGGAATTTTGCCTAAATGAACTGTTGTCCTGAATGACCCACGCCGAGATCCTGCCGCACATATGATGTTTTTGTTGCTGAGCCAAATTTGTCTCGATGGGTAGCAACCAGATGTTCATTCTATCAAGAGATCATAATAACCATTGCGGACTATGTTCTGCACAATCGGTTGCTGCAAATTTGCATGTGCTTTCATAAAATACGTAATGTACCTTTCTCTAATGTGGGTTCACTGACGCGACGTTAAGGTACAAAAAAGCATTCAGTTTTTTATGGTTGCCAGGGGACAAGAGGGATCAAGGGCTCCGATAGCCATCGATGTAGTGAACATTTTTATATCATGTTGAATGTTAATATGTAAATTCTGTATTAGCCTGTTTAAAAGCGCAAATTGAACAAACTCTTTCTAAAGCACTATGTAAGCAACTACTATCGTTTTAGTCAAATGGTTATGTTTTAGCATACGAAGTACCTGAAATAGTACCTGAAAGTTAGAAAATAATTTAAATTTTCGAATACATGAATTCTACATGATTCCGCATGTCATATTATTCCTGAATCGGAAGGCTGTTGCCCGAATTACTGTACTGTGCATATTGCCGTAGCCATGTTAGTGTATAATTAAAACAACGATGTAAAGGCAGGTGAAGAACTTTTTATATGATTATGTAGAACACATTAATACATTATTTGGATCACTTATACAGATGTTTAAACATTAGTTATGAATAATATTTTCCTAAGTCATGCTTAAAAAATTTCGTTTTCTATTAAAATCTCTGCTGGGGTTTCAAGATACTATATTTCTGGCGTTTTATACAACTGTAACTATGTTTAAAGCCGTTTCTACAAGTAGAAAATCATACAATATTATAATTAATGACATCGGAGAAAGGGAAAAAATGTATGAAATCTAAAAAAAAAAAAATGTTATATAAACAATTCGAGCCTTCAGCAGTGTCACCGAGAAAAAAAAAAATGGTATAGCTTTTCGATACCAGTGCTTTTGGCTTAAAACAACCTTTGGAGTTTCGAACTGGATCCAATTTTTAAATTCGATGCACTTTCGTCTCTGCTCTTTCACGACAGATATCATTAACAAATGCGCAAAGCCAACGAACGCCTTCTACATACAGAAAGCCCTACAACTCCTACGTCACCAACCTTTGACATCATCATTTGGCCTACATTTAAAAGTTTTATTTTCATAAAATAAAACTATTAAAAATTTTTGGTAAATATTACAAATATTAGAAAATATCTTATATTAAACATTAAAATATCTTTCTTATACAAAATTATTCGGTGTGATGTATTTCCTTATCACATTATCTAATTAGCTATGGTTAAAAACTCCATTTGTCGTAAAATTATATTTTTATTTCAAATTATTAAAATATTACCAATCATGGGTAATTCACCAGAAATTTTTAATAGCTTTATTTTGTCACAATCAAACTTTTAAATGTAGGCAAAATGATGACGTCAAAGCTTGGTGATGTTGGCACAGCATCATGGAAACTGCAACCTCATCATCTTTGGATAACTGTTTTTAACTCAGAGATCATCTTACTCGACATTACACTCGTGTACTTTATAACAGATAATGCAGTAGTTAGAAGATACAAAGTTACACTTACGAATTTAATTATTATTAAAAAAGTATATTTTTTAAAAATCTGGTTGCTGAAACGATTCTGTAAACTATTAATTGTGTTTGAGCAAATAGAGTAATTTAACACTCTTCCTTTAAAACCAAAAAAGTATCTAAGGAATCTTTTCTTATTCTGACTGTTGCTTCTTTCGACAAAATACTATTCACGTAAAACATATTGCTTTTTCACATATTTTTAAAGTTGTTTATGCTGCGTATCAACAGTTCCATTTTTAAAGAAAGATTTTAATTACCGAATGAAATTTAAACAGAAGTATGGTGATTCTCATAATTATTAAACTTAGATTTAGAATTTTCCTTCGGGAAATTACTTTAAATATTTAGCAATTCTTAACTTACACTTCCAAAGTCGTAAAATAATTAGAAAAAAAATTACCATTGGATTTTCGACCAACGCTTTACAAAATATTTTTAATTTCTTTGTAGTCGTAAAGTAAGTAAGAAAATAAATAAGTAAAGTCTGTCAGTAAAATTTTTGGAGACTACTATTTCTGAGTCTGGATGACGAGATATACAGGGTACGAAGCTGGTATTTTGGTCACACCCCTTTGGCCCTGGAGGAATTAGGTGACCTAGAACGTGTAACCATTTTAGGATGGACATCTAAGATTAAGATGACCACAACTCCTCAGTCACACGTCTTTTCGAGTGCAAAGGTACGTAACTAAAATGTCAGCACTGTAGACTGTATGTCTCGTAAGCCAAGTTTCTGAAATATCGTGACTGACGAGATATACAGGCCGCAATGCTGATATTTCAGCCGCAGGCGTTTGCAACTGAAGAATCATGTAACTGAGGGGGGCATGTGACCATCTTAGTCTGAAACAACCATAGTAAGATGGCCATATCCACCTTGGTCACATGACTGTTCAAGGACAAAAGGGTGTGAGCAAAATATCAGCACAGCAGCCTGTAGATCTCGCCAGCCACGCTGAAATATATGATGCCGTATCACATTAAAGGTGATTGGTACATAGAGCCATACATGGAGTCGATCTGTATCATCGTACTTTCAAAAGTATTAATTTAACAAAACATAATTTTATAACATTTTGGGAAATATCACGATTGTAGATTATTTTTAAGTTCAAAATAAAAACTGAAATACTTTTACAATATAAAATATTTTCTTGTTATGCAGAATGTTTCGAAACTCACGCATAAACATTTAAGAGGTGATAGAAAATATCCAAACAAGCAATTCTTGTCCTAAAATGCATAGGCTGAAAGCAAGCGATGAACCGCTAGGCGGCGATGTAATGGAAAGCATTCAACGCGTCTTCTTGCACATCGTCTTTTCCACGTCATTTCTACCTAGGATTTCAGAAATCACAGCAACGTACAATAATGAAAAAAAGGCAGACTTGCATTTTATTTACGATCTTGGGAATGAGAACGTCCTGGAAGCGGAAAGACCCGAATCGACTTTGACGAGGACGAAGGTGCCACCGCTCAAGAAATGTCGGGTTTGTTTGAAAAAGTCCACCGCTCGCTACGTAACATGCATAACGCCTGCAGTACTACAGGCGGTCCCTCTTTTGAGCAGCTTGTGTAATATTGCTAAAAAGTCTGTCAATAAAATTTAGTTCCTCTTAATTCATTTGGTGTTTCGTTCTACGTGACAGTAACGGAGTTCTCCGAGTGGTTCACCTGCGGCTCACGATATATACAGGCTACGTTTCCGAAGTTTTAGCCACACCCCCTTCTCACTCGAATACTCATGTGACCAAGATGACGGGACTATCTTAGTCCTAGAGAGCCATTCTAAAATCGACACAACCCCCTGGCCACTAGTTTTATGAAAATTATTTTCACAAAAAATCCCTGCCATTCCGGATTGGCCGGCAGTCAAAAGCCAGACCTTACTAATTTTGTCGATCGAAAAAAATAATTTCAGTTTTTCTACTTGCTGAACAAAACTCTTTTTGCGGAATCCAACAGCATGTCTCACAAATTTTATATATATATCTTCAAAATTTGCGATTTTCGTTTACTAATAAACAGTTTTATGTCAATTCTCGAAAAGAAAAATATTTTGAATTCTTAAAAAGAAGTTTAAATGGTTATTTTTTTTAAATCTAAAGGGAGGCGGGACTGTAGCAGACATACATTCCTCAGACACTAGCCGCTCTTAATTGATGGACACAGAATCGAAGCAAGCGCAGCACCTCAAGCGTGATAAGTACGCATCGAAGATATAATTAGTTTATTTAATAATTCAGTGAAACGATTTGTGGAGAAATTTATTCAGCTTTACTAACTTCGCAAGTACTGATTATGATATCGCATTGCGTTATTTCGAATTAATGCAATGCGAATATTTTGGGCTTTTCAGTATGATTAATTCCCGCAAGGTTGATGAAGCTCTGTAATTGTGTACCTATTAATTTATTTTAACTTCTGTTAGCTGGAAACAGGTTAATCTTTTGCATCATTTTCGCGCATGCTTATTTATTTCAAAATGAATTTGAAAATCTTGGATACTATTCTCGCGTTTATCCTGGCAACACTTTAGGCAACGGCTCAAAAACATGTTTTCCTCCGATTTTTTTAATTGTAATATCAACAGAAATTGATCAAATTTTTGTCGGACCACCCCTGAAGTACTCCGTTTCGAATAATAAAAAAAAAGAAGTATTCAAATCGGTTAACATGGTGAAAAATTATTGCTGAACGTGCATGCGAAAACGATCTTGAGGAATTAATAACTTCGTCGTTGTTGGAAGTCGGCTGAAAAGTCGCACAGCTTTGAATTTTAACAGGACTGATGTAAAAAATCAGAAAGTGTGACCGAAGTTTGCTCGATTGAGTGTTTACTTGGCATTAGTGTTTAAAAACCAAGGCTCACCCGAGTTGCATAAAGCATCTTTAATGCAAAGGAATCTTTATTACATTTAGTCACATGAAAGGTTCAAGGCTGTATTTATTTAATTCTTCGCAGACGAGGTCCGCTTTCAGCGGAAACATTCCGCAAAGGACGGCGATCGCGAATACGTGCCGAGAATGAATTTGCCCCAAAAGACAACTGCCACGAGGACGGATTAAAGGAGAGTCGGAGCAACCACTTCTACATATAGATAGCCTTTCAAGTGTAGTTTTGACATAATCACTATATCTCAAGTGAGGTTATCATAGTTTTACATTCCAAAAGTAAAACTATTTAAGATTTCTCGTGCACGCTACAAATATTAGAAAATATCTTAAAGATAAAAATTAAAACACACACCATTCTAATACAAAATAATTCATTGTGATCTACTTCTGTGTCATATTGTACAATAAGTGGTGGTCGAAAATTGTCTTTTGTCGTAAAATTAATTTTTCTATCGTAAATTATTAAAAAAATTTACTAGTGAAAAAATTCACCACAAATTTCAAATAGGTTTATTTTAGAAAAATAAAACTGTAATTTGAATTCTAGAAGAGGTAGTAATATTTATGAGCAAGGTTGAAGGGTGTAAGTGTCCACGCTCAGCGCAAATCGTCTTAACTGTAGCTGTAAAGCCATCTATGCCTCTAGAAGATGCTGATGCTGATGAGAGGGAACTGACGCCTCTCCAGGAGAAAAAAGCAATTAATGTGAAAGATCCATTTTTACTTCCATAAACTGTATGTGAACCTTCCAACCAACTGTTTCCACTTACAAAATTGCATTAATCTGTCAATGGGATGGGTTGCCATGTATGAGGTCCAAAGAGGAACATTTAGTATTTTAAATAAAAGATGCTGCTGCTTTCCTATAAAGATCTCTAATAATTACTGTCTTTGTTTTTCGAAGATAACTGATCTTCAGAAACGCTTTTTCATGTTTTAGTTAAGTCTGAGCAATTGCTTGGGTAACGTAAGGGAATACACATGTTGTTGACAACTGCCTCTGATGAGCTCTTTTTCTTTCGCAAGCGGAAACAGTTCTCTCTTCATTTCTCCTTTTTACAGCATTGTTGAGGATAATTTTACTTCCTTGTACGGAGTATAAGGTAGTAATGTGATCCCGAAAAATTTCGGGGCCAAATTTCGACGAAAAAAACCCATTTTGTCTACCTCTAAATTTACTTTAAAGAATTTTTTCGATGCATCTCATCGTAAGCTAGCATGCACGACCGTATAAACGCGTCGGCAACTCATTCTGACGAGCGGCGAGTCTATTTTGGCGAGTTTTTCCAACCATCTATACGTACGTACGTATGTATGTATGTAACTCGCATATCTCAAAAACTATTGATCGTAGAATGTTGAAATTTGATATTTAGGATTGTTCTAACATCTAGTTGTGCACCTCCCCTTTTGGTCTCAATCGACTGGATAGTTTATGTACAGGACCGCCCAAAAGATTCGAAATACATTACGCTCTATGGGCCGAAATTCATCAAAGCGTTTTTTAGAGGTATTGGGCTATTTCAAACGTCTCAGAAGTGATATATGCTGTTAAGAATTACAAAATGAATTTCTCCATTAAAAGAAGTTTCTTTATCATTTATAGTTCTGCTACAGGAACACTCAAAAGATTTCCAATACATTACGGTCAAAGGCAATTTTAGAGGCATTCATCCATTTCACGCACAATACCGTCCAACCATATAAGTTAGGTAATGGTCCGACGACGGTCACGTGCCTCCCTCAAGAACTACGCCAAAAGTCGCCAAGATTGGCGACTTTTGGTGTACGCGTGTATGTATTTAACTCTCAATTCTCAAAAACTATTTGTCGTAGAATGTTGAAATTTCATAAGATTGTTGTAACATCTAGTTGTGCATCTCGATTTTTGGTTCCAATCTACTGGAGAGTTTATTTACAGGACCACTGAAAAGAATTTCAATACTTTAATGTCTATGGACATCTTCAATATAATACAACTGTAGACAGTCATTGTTTGGTCCATGCCCAAAATCTCGCCGTCTGTCGTCGACCTTGGCGAGTTTTTCCAAAATATCGCCAAATTTGGCGATAGTCAGTCATTTGGTCCATGCCCATAATATCGCCATTTGTCATCGTTCTTGGCGAGTTTGGCGAAATATCGCCAAATTAGGCGATAGTCTGTCATTGTTTGGTCCATGCCCAAAATCTCACCATTTCTCGTCGACCTTGGCGAGTTTCGCCGAAATATCGCCAAATTTGGCGCCAAAAATTATTTCGTATTTTATATAACTCTAAAACTTAACCCGTAGAATTTTGAACTTTTGTATTTAGAACTATTGTAATATCTAACTGTTTTCAATATCTTTTTTGACTGCAATCGACTGGGTAATTTATTTACAGGGTCAGCCAAATGACTTTAAATACATTAAGGTGTATGGATGCATTCAATTCATTGAAAGTCTGTGGTCAATGACTACTTTGGCTATCCCCAAAATCTTGCAAACTATCTCAAGCTTGTCGGCTTTTGGTGAAATATCGAAAAATAAAGTGTCAGAAGGAAATCTTTCAAATTGAACTTAGCTTGGCGATGTCGGAATATTTGGCTAGAAATCGCTAAACCTTACTATTAGTGATATTTTATCTCTTTCAAACAAAATAAGTTTAGATGAAGTGCGCCGAAAATGTTTTTGATCTAATAGACGTGCAAGGAAGTCATGTGTTGTCCATATCAGATTTTTTTTTCTATAAGAGTATTTTTATCATCGGGTGTCATAGAGTTAAGTGAGGTAAAAGGATGGCTAAAAGAAAAATTTTGCCGCTTTTGGAGCAGAAATTTGCTAATGAAGGTGCAGTGGATAGCATTATACTCTTAGATTTTATGTTGTATGGAGAAGAATCAAATGATAAAGTTGATGATGCAGGTTTTCATTGCGTATCTGTACTTCAATCACCAGTATAGCACAGAAAAATGCTTTTAAAATAAGTGTGTATATTTGCCATTTTTTAACTGTACATGAATCTTCTCTTAAAAGGAAAATTCTTATTACATAAAAATAAACGTAAATTTAAATTCTATAGTAATTTATGAAAGGGAATACGTTTTTTTCACGAGTGCTAATTTTAATTGAATATATTTCACTTATGATGTTGAAATTAGTTATCAGTATGAGCAAAATTTACTATACAATGCTTTTGTTTGTTATTTAACATGTACAAAAAGTAATATGGAACGAGGTGTTATTTTCAATCGCGATCGTTTCCCCTAGATCAGGCCTTACGGTGAAATTCTCCTGTTCTCCGGATAATTCGTACAGCTGTGCTTTTCGTCCCTGTTGTAACTTCCGCAAAATTCGTCAGCTGTCCAGAAAGGGTTAAAAAAAAGTAAGCAGTCTGAAAGGAGAACGTAAATTTCGTCCATAGAAGAGCCATAGAAGAAAAATAGAGTAAAATTAGGCTATTATGTGATTTTAATACAAAAAAAACAACTTTACAGGCCCCACTGGAAAAATCCGAATGTCCGACATGTTGGCAAGCTTGGCGACTTTTTGGCGAAATATCGCCAAATATAAGTCCCAATAGTGAGGTTAGTGAAGGTCTAGGACGAATATTTCTCGAGATTTCAGAAAAATGCTATAGAAACCAATGGAGAAACATAAAACTCCATATCTCGCGTTCGAGTTAACGATTTTGATGCAACAAAAAGCAAAATTCAATTATTTGACGCGCAGAATACGAATTTTAAACTGTTTTAAAACCCCAGAACAGCGGGTTGCCCATCGGTAATTTCGCGAATTTTATATGAATAGAACCGATAGTTGAAAAATCCCGAAAATCCTTAAATATAGAACCTTTTTTGCATAATACATTTAAAATATTTCCTTCTGTCCGAAAAGTTCGTCGCTACCCCCTCCCCCCTCTCCGTTTTGTATGGCTTCAGAGAAGCTTGTATAAATAATATTGTAAGTGAATGAATTGCATTCTATTTGTTGTATTATTTTTTATATTCAAGAAATAGGTGTATAATATTCAAGAAATAGTTATATAGTATTCGGGAAATAATTGTAAGGAAGAAAGTTGTCAAGAAAGAGCTTGTAACTGTGTAAAAACATCATTGAGTTTTGGTAAGTGAAAAATTTCTGATTTTTTATTATTATTCGAAGCTAAGAAAAAGGTTTCGCGAGGATTCAATTTTTCCGATTACTAACGGGCTCGCGAAAATAAAAGCTTCTACAGTACTTAGATTGCGTACAGCCATGTCATTTTAGCACGTGTGCTACAAAGCCAAGAAACCTTATCTTTTGAGGTAGGAATTCAGAAATGTTAACCCAACATATTCGGAAGAAATTCATCCTCTCTTTGCTTACAAGGTCACAACCGTTGCCATCATAATATTTCGATCATGCTTTCTATACTGTAGCTGCACGCAGTGTGCAACTTCTGTCTTGATGCATATGTATTTTGTGTTTCGGTAGGCATTGTTCTGACGTTTTAATATTTTTGAATATAAAAAATTTCCTTATAAAATTACTGGTTGTGTTTGACTTGATTATTGATGGTCATTTATATCACAAATAAGAAAATTTGTTTACTTTTTACACTAATTCGAAACTTCTGCAGTAAAATTGATTAAATTTCTATTTTTAAAATTTTGAATAAGCAGACTAAATAGCAAAATGATAGCCTCTTTTTTAGAATAAACGGTGTTAATCGTTACTTTTGTGCGACGCTGAATTCGACTGCCTAAGCATCTGGGATTTTTGCCTGCATTGTTTTTAATACTGCGTTAAAACCCATACGTTTGACTGTTCGTTGTGAGAATGAGTTCTTATGATCGGATAGAGATAGATGATTGAGAAAGATTCTAATCCGTTGGTGGGGTAGTCACAATGGGAGGTGGCAAGTGTCTTCGAAATTGTATCCAGGTCGTGGAATCAAATTAAAACGTGTGGTACAATCACCAGGGTTCAACTGAAGCAAATGGCATTAATTCCATAACAACTCAGTCAGACAACAGCTACAGAGCTTTCCAGGGACCTTAGCTACAGAATCTGGAAAAAGAATTTAAATCTAGAGCATACAGAGGTCCTCCTTTGAGCATACGGTGCACGAGAACCCGTTTGTCATGAAGACAAGTAAACGATTTTCGGATACATCAAGATGGAAACGTGCTCATTTTACTGGTGAGTCAAGGTTTGCACTCATCCTCAGGAATTTTCATGCGTATATATTGAGGGGCTCAGGGCCGGCCCAAGGGGCGTGCGGGGCCAGGAAAAGCGCAAGCGCGGGGCCTCTTCTCTATCATGTCTTATGTGAGTTACTACTAGCGCTGCTAGTACATATTAGCTTTATTTCTCGGCTTTTTTTGGGATATATCACAACCATCTACCAAGCTCGGTCTAATGTAATAGCAAAAAAATGGCCCTGGAGCAGGCGATCGCCTACATTCGCCCCCCCCCCTTGGGCCGGCCCCCTGGGGGCTTTCCATAATTCGAGTAGACTTCCTTTTTATGGACGATAATTGACTATGATAATGGAGAGGGGGGGGGGGTCACTCAGAGATCACAGCGTTGATGTTCTTAAAGAAGAGAATATTCGCTGCATGAACTCACCAGCGAAGTCTCTGGATCTCAATCCTAAAGAGTGTGTTTGGTTTGGTCTAGGAAAACCGTTGCTCGCTGTTGACGCTCCTTCTAGAATCCTACATTTGTTAAAAATCTAGCTCTAGCTTTAAATTTTTGAAAAATGGGATTAATTCTCTGAAGTGTTTTCCATCGCCCTTATTAACAGTATGACGGTTTGTTGCAAGGCTTGTATGACTGTTCACGGTGGCCACACTCCATATAAGATGGAACTTTCCCCGAGATAGGATGGATCATGATTAACCGTTTTTGAAAACCCTGTACACTGGCAACTTCTTTTTGATAATGTTATGATATATTTATGATTATTTCTTTAAATTTTGTATTTGCGAACTTAGTACTATAACTGATTTTCCACATTATTTATAGCTATTATAGTAAATAAACGATACCTCAATTTTTTAATTCTCTTTAAATTAATTATAACGAAATTTAATTATTGAAAAACGTTCTCCATTATTGAGGAAATTATTTCTAATATGAATTGTAAATGCATAGTGAAATCATTTTGCTTAATGGATGTATAAAATAATTCAAAGGAAAAAAATGAGTTGCTGAAGTAAATGAGTATGGAGAAAATTCCTCCCCCCCCCCCCAAAAAAAAAGAAGAAGAAGTAAAAGACAGTAGAATTTCTTTCTTTCTTTTCTTGTTACAGAATGATTGTTTGCAAACTGATGCCATGAAATCATGTAGGAATTACAAATTTGCATACAAAAAATCCAAAAACATTTTTTAAAAATTATATTTCCATTTTTTTATGAAACCTTTTCCGTATAAGTTTTATAGTTGGAATTTTTTTCCCTCCTGTTAGAAGCAAATCGTAACAGAATCTGTGCATGAATAATTTTGAAGGTACCATTTTTTATGACCTGCAAGGATATGAAAATATATGAGAAGTAAACGGGTACTTAATAGACGTTCTCAAAATTCTGAAGCGAAAAAAATAATGCATTTTTTAGTGTAATGAGCCTTAAAAGTTTTTTTTTCATTTAAAAAAAGAAATTTTGCTCTTTACCACAGTTTGTGGTTTGTTTAGGTAAATGATTCCTTTTTTTAGAAACAAGGATTATGAATAGCCTGTTATAAATTTGTAATACTTCCCAAGAAAGTTGAAAAGTTGTCGCACTGTTTGCAGTTATTTTAGGAGCAACAAACTCTCATGGATTCTTCAAAGCCTTACACATCACGATGCGGATATATGTATATATATATATATATATATATACAGTAAAACTCGCTTAAGACGCTCCCACTTAAGACGCTTTCCCGCTTAAAACGCTTTTTTCCGTCAGTCCCTGGACATTTCCTATACTCATCAATGTAAAATCCACCTGATAAGACGCTTTTGTTCTGCTTTATAATGTCGGTTAAGACGCTGTTCTCGTATTTCTGATGAAGCTTTTTTTTTTCCTTTTTGAAAGGTATTGAAATTCCCCCGAGGTTAGTCACGGTAACCTAACGCTTTAATACTCCTTGATAAGTATCCACTCATCCAACACCCCTCTCCTTAACTCTTACCTATCTCTCCCACGCTGCTGTCAGGTTTTATGCCGATCTTTACTCGGGAATACAGAAAGATTGCAATATCGACATAGTCCGAGTTTTCTCTCCCTTGACCGTGAACGTCTCCCGGAGCTAAAACTCCAATTCATCAAAATTCGCTCCACTTCTGAAGGGGGTGTAAAAAGTAAAATCAGTTCCATAAATTACATCAGTGCAGCTTGGGACGAAATTAAACCAGATGTAATCAAAAACTGTTTTCGGAAAGCTGCGTTGATGTGTGGGACAATTCAATTCAGGCTGACACTTCACTTCCAGAAGATGAGGACTTTCAATCATTGGAGAATTTCCCTGATTATACAACGGTGGACGATCACCTCGTGACCTGCAGCATTCGGACTTTGGAAGAAATAATCGCAGATGCCACGATTGAAGGGATTGCAAAAGAACAAGAGGAGGACGAAGAAACAGAACCTACAGCTACTACTGGCTTGTATTATGTAAGTGAGCTGCGGAAAGTACTGTCCTCTTTGGAACATACAAAGGAAATGTTGACCTGCGTCAACAAAATTGATAATTTTCTTGCTGCTAAAGATACGAGAATCTTAAACAATCAAAAATAGATGCTTTTTTCCCCAGCACATCAGAAATGTGAAGTTCAGTGCGTATTATATTTTTCACTTGTACAATATTATCTATGCAGAATAATAAGTATCTTATGTAATTTCTAAATGAAGAGCAATACATACGTATTTTTTCTAAGCACTTAGATTTTGTTCTTTTCCAATTCACCTTAAGACGCTTTCCCGCTTAAGACGCTTTCCCGTTTAAAACGCTCTTTCAAGCTGGACCGTTGAAGAGCGTCTTAAGCGAGTTTTACTTATATATATATATACATGGCTCCGTTCCTTGGCACCGACTACTTTTAAATTTTCATATATTTCCAACTTTTTATAACCGCTTTGCCAAATTGTAATATTTGCATACCTCCCTTAGTTTAGTTTCTATTGCCCAAAATGAAATTAGGACTTAAAAATATCATACATATTTCTAAATGAATATGATGTCGATTGAAGGTGCAAAGTATGTTTCAGTATCCGTGTTATTGCTAGTGATTTTAACTACCGTAATATATCATTAAACCACCTTCCCGATGAAACGACCCCTCCACATTTTAAACAAATTAGAATTTCGAAAAGTTCCGAGAGAGAGTCCCCTCCCCCCTCCAAATTAACCATGTTCCGCATGTGAGAAAATCAACATTCAGTATTTTATCTCTCAACTTTCGGGAACTGTGAAAATTAATTTAATTTAAAGGACCCCCCTTTGTGCCGGCACAGCCAGCTGTCATCAAAAAAGGGTCTCTAGATCTGTGGCACGCGATGAACGTTTCGATCGCCCGCCATCTTGCTGGTAGTTAAGTCGACCGATGGAAACGGCTGCCCTTTTTTACAGCATTGGGCAATCTATCCAGCTCTTCTCGCATTCTTCCATTTTTCAGCAGATGTCAGTGCTGTTAAAAATAATCGTGACATTTTTTTACGGGAAATGACGTGCTAAAAAGTAAAGGATTCTCGTGGAGCTATGTCACCCGCAACTATTTTTATAGAAATCAAATCTATTCTTCGTGACTGGCAACAGTCAAAACGTCAGAGTTGGGTATTCCCAGAGCGGGAAGACTGCGCGTTAAAGGGTTAATTCAGTACCTGACAAGACCGTCTAACCTCCAGTTTGTCAAAAGAATGTCATTGGACGACACTAAGTTTGGTCACTGCGCGGTAAAGGGTTAATATTTAGTACTAAGTAAGCATATTGTTCCAATATTTTCTAATTTAGACGAAAATACAAATTTTAAAACGATCTGCAGTTGACATAGCTCCCAAACACATTACATATTTTTCCCTTTTATTGGAGTAAGTGTCCACTTCCAATTTTTTTTTTTAACTTTTCGTCGTGTTTGAGGGAAGGGGCGCGTTAACGGGATATTAAACTTAATTTTCTTTTAAATCCCGTGTAAGCCAACTCCTCCGGCTTTTTTTTTCTTACGACTTTTCGTTGCATTTGGGACGGGGGGGGGGGTCGGATTAATAGTATATTACGATATCAACCTACCTCAAATCTCCCCAATAAATCATTTTCATGTAAGACTAATAATGAAACCTACAAAAAGGCTGAAATTAGTGGGCTAACGCTTTGAGTTTTCATACCATCCTCTTTCGTAGAAATCGAACAACAAAGGGAGAACAAACGCAACGAGATTCTGCAAGACTGGCATGCAGAATCTTAATGATGCAACTATTTATTGGCCTCATCTAGAAAATTACCACTCTAGGTGATGCGAGCTAAACAAGCTCCAAACTGCAAATGGATACGAATAAGTTGCTCTTCCTCCTGCATACAACGCCGAAGTAATTACAGTCATTTTCATTGTAGTCTCCCATTTACTTCATTTAAAAACGAGTTCATTTGTTTCCTTGTTCTTTCACCCAAATTAAACCTAACTCACACAGCACCTCGTATAAAGATAAACATTTACTCCTAGAATTTGAGAGCTGGAAAGCTACGGAAAGAGCAGCACACAGTGGGAATGGATTTTACAAGCTAAAATGTATCATAGAAAATCTCTTTTAATACCTCTTAACAACAGCAAATCATGTGATCTAAAAAAGATGATTGAAAAAAGTTTTCAAAATATTGGTACATGTGATGAATTGATAGTTTTTCAATGTGTATTGCGTTCAGTTTGTAATTGTGAGCAATGTCCTAAAAGTGGGAGACATTCTTAACAATGGCTTTTAACTCTTTGCACTCGAGAGGTGAACTCTCAGTCACCACTGTATGTGAGGCGGTAACTCGAGGGTTGCCTCACACACCACTGTACGTGTGACGATAAATCCGTAACTGCGAACATCTACTGAATACCACTGACCACTTTTCGTTTACAGGATATTATTTTAATAACTTTTCAAAACAGTAACTGCCGCGCGTGTTAGGCTGTAGTATTTCCATAGGACCGAACGTCAGTCAGTCGAACCTACTTGACTTACTGCGGTCAAGCTTATCGGAGTTCCTTGCGCAGTGAGCTTACCTCCAGTATGTAATTGAATTGAATGGTCTTGTTTTGGATGATGGTGAGAAAACAACACAAGAAAATAGTGCTGCAGTAATTCAGTGTAGAAAGTCGAAAAGTAGACTGCATTCTGGAGTTGAGAAGTCGAGATGGAGAGGACGAAAAGCAAAAAAGGCCCTTTCAATAATGTGGGGTACGGAAAGAGGCATTTCTCGTTGGGTGGAGAAACTTCAGATTGGAACATCCGATCCCGGCACCATCCAAGGTAGTAAGTAGTCCATTAAGAAAATCAAGGCATACTCAAAATAGGGCAGGCAGCTCAGTGACTCTCGGAATCATAAACAAATATGGTCGAAAAACCCTCCAAGAAAGAGGTCTCTGTATCCTTCCGCCATTTGATTCGAAATGCGAAATCTGACGTTTGATTAAATCTAAGTGAGGTTCTACTTCGATCCACCATTAGAGATGGCCAATGATTCGATGAGTCCAATCAGTGATTCGAATCTTGGTACTGAGTGGCTCAGTCTTTACACTCACTCTTTACTGATTCGAATCTCAAGCCCTCAAGGGAAATACATTCCAAGTGCGAAGGGAAGAAAAACTTATTTTCCCTTTGCAGTTCCCAGAGATTTTCCCTTACTCTTTCAACTCTTTTCGACTCTTTACGACTCTGAGTCGATAGATGATTTGAAACAGTAAATGAGTGGGTGTGGGTGAGTTGGTCACTGAGTTGGTGCAGCAACGAAACTTTACTGATTCAGTGTTTCGCTCTGTTTCGGTGATTGTATACTATCGTTGAGATTCGTTAGTTTTTCGAATCTTCTATCGACTCAGAGTCGAAAGGAGCCGAAAAGAGTTGAAAGGATGTTTCATTTAATTGGAGGGGTTTTTTCGAATCTTCTATCGACTCAGAGTCGAAAGGAGTCGAAAAGAGTTGAAAGGATGTTTCATTTAATTGAAGTTTTTTTTTCGAATCTTTGGTGTTTCATTTCTTGGTTGGTGGTCGGATTTAAAGTTTTATCTGTCTGTGGGTGTGGAGTGGGTCGAACATCGTTTGCTTTTGGCGGGGGGCATAGGCGTTACTTCCTAAGGGCAAGAGGGGTCAATCTCCCCCCCGAAAAAAAATTAAGAAAATCCCTCCTTCCAACTTGTCTGGCTGATTTAATATTTGTTTAAAATTTAATGAAACATCCCTTTTCTACTTTTAACTTCAATATATGTCCCCCTGCCCCCACCCTCAAAAAAAAAAAAAAACGGAACGTTAAGTTTACATGGTGGCGGATTTTCATGTGAAGGGAAATAGAATGAAATAAAGTTAGGATTGTGCTTGTCACTTTTAATGAAGGATACAGGGGCGGTATTAAGCGCTCTCACAAAAGGACTTTGTAGTAAGCAAAATAACATTTCGCTTTATTGCAGCAGATTTCGTTTTTTTTTTTTTTTTACCTTGTTTTTCGTTTAAGGGGAATGATTTTATTTTCTTTCGTAATTCAGAGAAATACAAAATAGGGTCTAAAGCAGTGGCGTAGCTAGTGTTATTGACAGTGGCGTAGCCAGGATTTTATTTCGGGGTGGGCTGAGTATCAAATTTAAAGTTAAAGTTCAATTGTAAGCTAAGTAAAGGGTCCCATTTTTTTGGGGGGGGGCAGCAGCCCCTCAGTAGGACTGGGCCAAAAATCGACATATCGGTTTTATTTCAACATCAAATATCCGATATTCCCATTTTCATTTCAGTGAAATCTCGAATTCGATAAAGGGCAAAAATACAGGCCGGCCAGGGGCGTAGCCAGAAATTTTTCATGGGTGGGGTTATGACTACTGCAACTCATATATATGTATACGTGTGTATGATAATGTAGTGAAGAATATACATTTTGTATGGCAAAAAATTCCTCATGGGGGGTTATGACCCCCTAACCCCCCCCTTGGCTACGCCTCTGAGGCCGGCGATAAGAAAATCCTGAATTTACCAGCTTGTGATGCTTTTGCTACTGCTTTCTCTCGGAAAGCTTCTTCTTCTCTCATCGCAGAAAAAACAGCTCCATGGTTTATTAGTCTAATTACCATAATTAACGTATATCTCGGAAACTATCCATCGGAGCGTGTTTCTATTGATTCTCGACCCCCCCTAGACGTTTACCCCCATCGATACATAAAATTTCGAATACTTTGACACCAAACTTAACCTTTTAATCTTACAGGCCCAGGGGGTCATACGAAGCTCCCCTGTATTTTCATTTCGGCAGTTTAAACACTAGTTTTACTGGAGCAAGGAGAGAGAGATGCTAACTGCCCGAGAACTCAGCGGAGAAGAAACCCGATGAATGGGTGAAAGGTGTTTAAATAGTACGGCTTTCGGCGCAGAGAGAGGGAAAATTTCTTTAGTTGTTTTATTGATTCAAGATTCGAATCATAAGTAGTGAGTGAGTCGAGATTCGAATCAGTAAAATGAGTCGAACCGCCCATCTCTATCCACCATCCCAAGTTATTCGTGTGTCAGTACGCAACACCTCCTAGATATAGAAAGCCTCACAACTCCTACGTCATCATTTGGCCTACGTTTATAAGTTTTATTTTCACAAAATAAAGCTATTAAAAGTTTCTGGTGAATTTATCCATGAATAGTAATATTTTAATAATTTGAGATAAAAAATATAATTTTGCGACAAATGGCTGTTTTTAACGATGACTTATTAGATAATATGATAAAGAAATATATCATAATGAATAACTTTGTATGAAAAATGTATTTTAATTTTAATGTTTAATTTAAGATATTTTCTAATATTTCTAGCATTTACTACAAATTTTTAATAGTTTTATTTTGTGAAATGTAGTTTTTTAATAACAACCTTACCGATGACGTCATATTTTGGTGAGGAAGGAGTTGTTAGGCTTTCTATATCTAGGAGGCGTTGCAGTACGCAACAGGCAATGCGAACACCCCATTTGCATACCACACTCAAACCCGTCCCGGCGGCAAATATCCGCAGAAATCCTCTAAGAGAGCGACGCTCAGTTTGTCATGAGCTAACACATTCCATGGCTAAAAGTTAACTTACTTGAGAACTTTTTAAAAAATGCAGCATGAAAATTACTGTTTAAAAAAAGGGGTTGGTTATATTCTGTAGCTGTTGGACGGGATCAGTTAACTCATCAGGAGTTGCTGATTTGCGTGCGCAAAAAAAGGCTGGGATCGCAAAGGGTTAGTTTAAATTAGATCTCAAAAAACAAAACTTTCACGTTATCTTTAAGCAATGCGCTAAATGCAATGAGTTTTTGCCTAAAGAAATGTAATTTGTAAACGTGTTAACTTAAATAATATGAACTATAAACTTTATACACAGGGTGGTTGCGAATAATGTTCCTCTATCAACAGCATTACATAGTTGAAATGGGTGAGCAGATTGCAGCCAAATTTTGCATATAGACTGCACTTGAGTTGCGCCCAAGGAAGTTTTGAAAAAGTTTAGTTCTAAAAATGTTCTCTAAGTGGAGCTTTGCATGGTGAAATTTGCTGAAAAAGGACCCAAATTTGTTAACAAACGCTCAAAAGCCATAGAATAAATGTCCACAAATTGTGCAATTAACATTAGCTATTTCCATTGTTGAATTTGCTGATTTTGTGTGTGTTTGTGTTTGTGTTTTAAGGCAAACCTACTCGCGGGGTATCTGCCTAAGATGAGGGGTGCCTTGGTGGGATGACTTTCTAAAGGGTTCTAACGCGTATTCACGTTACACCTGGAAAAAACCTACCGAAACTCCAGACCGTTAGATCGACAGCCGCACGATGGGATCCGAACCCGGGACCTTCACACCTCGGCCGTCTACCATTTTCAGTGGCATCACCACTGTGCCATGGTGAGGCCATTTGCTGTTTTTGATGCAAAGTGCCATTTAATAGACATTTTTTAATCATTTTCTTTCCCGAAATTCCTTGAGTGCATATGATGTCTATATACTAAATTTGGTTGCAATCCGTTTAATCGTTTTAGCTGTAAAACCTTGTTTAAGAGGGAAGTTCATAAACTCCCAGTACATGAACTCACACAAACGTATTTCGTTTATTTTAAAGATGTCATACATACGGAATAAACTACTGCGCAACATATATTCCAAAAGTAAAAAAAAAATCAGTCGTGAAAACTTTGCTTTATTGGTTATAGTTCAATCACAGAAAGAAAATACTCGTAGAAACTGCGACTTTTCGAACAAGTAATTACGCTGACTCTATCTTGAGTTGTGACAGTCGGTAAGCATATATTAAAAAAAAAAACATTTCGCGCTGACGTCTAGATGCAAGATAGAAGAATACGTCAGCTGCATTAAGAATGGCATTTTTGCTCTTCCGAAATTCTGTTACACAAATAACGAAAATAGATGAAAGAGAACCAACTGTACTCGCAAAAATAGAATTGCCTTCTATGTTGCTTATTCTTTGATTATGTGTGACTTTGTCACATCGATCGATCTGGATATTTGCCAAGTAATACCCGGATAATCAAAAAGAAATACTTTGACCGGATTTGGCTCTGTTTTCTTCTATTCCTTTGTCACATTCATACTCAAAGAAAAATTATAAATGAATATATCAAAAGTTAGGGAATTCCTGGAAAAGGGATTGTTATGATTCAGCTGAATTTGTTTTATCTTATACTTCTATAAAAAAAAAAAAAAAAAAAGGTACCTAAACCTTTGGAGGGACATAACCATAAAAAATGGTTCTCGATTTTTAAAAAAATATCGTCTGTTATACTAGAAATATTGGCTTATAATGAAGTACTATTTCTTTTCTCTGGATTTAATGGGAGGCTTGGGGCTCTACTTTAAGGAATAAACAAGACATGTTTGATTGTGCTACGAAACTAAAGCACCAGAAAATTTAAAATGCCCAAAGTAAGAAATCTAAATCATGAAATTTCATAGCTTGCAGCGGTCTGTACCAAGCAAAAATAAAGTCTTACGCTTGCTGTGCCTCGGGAGATGCTTGACAATAAATTGTTACACGAAAAGTTAGAAAGTAGGGGTAATAACGTTGTTTGAAAAGAGGCAGAAAAAATCCTGGAAATGGTCTACTTACAAAGGTTTTGAGCTATGCTTTGGAACAAATTCTATCTAATTACTTGGTCAACATACGAGTGAGACAGGTGGTCAACTTATAAAGGGTTCATCCAATGTTAAAGTAGTTAAGATCTTCCCTTCCTGGTCAATTATGTAAACTTAGACAGGTGGCCAACTTAGTAACTAAAGTATAAATAAAACTTTCAGACATTAGTTAGACGTGTGAAAACTTATGGAAATGCAACAGGAAACTGATTTACACCGGATCATAAAAAAATTTAAAAAGTTTCGGCATTCGACTACTACAGGGGCGAATTCGGAAGCTTGCGAATGTTTTCCCTAAAATGTGGTGAATTTTGCTATCATACACGCTTTGTGTTTGACCTTCTAAAAAATATAAATAGTGACTCATATACATACTTTATTAAACACAAAAAGTGAATACTCCAACTGAATTTAAATACCTCGAGCATATTTCACGTCATAGATGTACTAGAGACGTACATAGAAGTATAGTGCTAATGCCTAAAAACAAAATTATGCTTTCCCTTCATATTAATAAAAGTATCACAGTGCATACTTATTGATAACTGCATCCTGCGTGAGACGCTCAGGGGTAAAATGCCATCAGCCTTGTTTGATTTTGCTAATCCCTTTGCTGAATTACGCATATTTGCTAGCTCCGACTTTGTTGAGACACGAAGGTCGCATCGACTTTTCTCTGGCAAATGTTTTAAACTGTTGAATATTTCTTGCTCGGAATGAAAATTCTGTCGGCATTTAATCTATATATTATTATTTTATTTGACATATGTTTCGGGGGTATTACGGGTATCCTCATAAAGGCATCATTTTCTTTTAGTACGAAATACATACCTGCATCGTTGAAAAGTTCTTCAGTTAGACTTTGTTAAAGATACTGCATCAACATACATTTTTATACTCTTATATGTTTAGTAAAATGCTAAAAATATAATAGTTAGCAATAAAAGTACTTCAATAATAATTTTTTAAAGCTCTAAAACAACTACATGCATGCGGAATCTATAATTAGACATTTTGTAAAGGATATGGTTAAGTTTATTTGATAAATGGATGCAGTTTATGTATAGGGTAGAGAGATAAATTACAAACAATTTTGAATAAGATTTAGATAACTGTAAAACGCCGACCGGATTGTATGGTGGGTGAAGCACCGTACTACGGTTTCGGGTTCAATTCCCGGTGATCGAGGTTCGATCCTCGACTGGTCGTGGATGTCATTGTGTCCGTCCCTTCATAGGGGGCAACGTTTGTCCACCTACAAGGTGCCCCCATAATAACATGACCAATAACTCCGGCCTTAGTAACCGCCAATGCCTCCAAGGCATTGTTAAGGCCTCCTGCGTTCTGGCCCATCTGCGGGGCTGGCGTTTTAACGGTCTTGAGATTTGGTTGGTTTCCTCTTGATGTAACGCGAGTACGCGTTAGAACCCCTCAAAAAGTCCCCCTACAAAAGCGCTTGAGTAGGCTTGCCATAACTGATTTAACTACCTGACATTCCGGATATAATTTTCACCGACTAATCAGAAGATTTACGTTTCTAATAAAGCAGAGGTTCCCAAACTGTGTGCCGCGGCACCCTGGGGTGCCGCGAGCGTTTACCAGGGGTGCCGTGGAGATAATCAAGAAAAGTCTTAAGTTTTGGGGGAGCATAATCAAAAAAATTCCTTTGAACCGATATTTCACAAAAAAGTTTGCCAATCAGATGATCAAGTAGGCGAAAAAAAATATTTTAGTCAAGTTCGAGAGAGTTCGGTGTCCAGTCGCCTCTATTTTACAGGAACTCCCTGAAATATGGGGGGGGGGGAGGAATTCTATATCCCTTTTCCAAGACAGTGTAATAGTAAGCCCAATAAACATAAAAGAAACAATGAAAAATGTATCCAAACTGCTGCATTCTAACCTTCATATTCATATTGCTTTAAAGGTAACCTGCCCTGAAACGTTTTCAGCCTGACGAGAGTGTCACGGGTAAAAAAGTTTGGGAACCCCTATAATAAAGGGTTACGGAGCAAGTCACAGCCAAAATGTCATTTAAAATAAAATATTTTAATTTTCTGGTTGTGAAATTTCACTAAAATAAGTTTCTTTAAATGTAACACTGGTCTACAAAAATGAACTTTTTTTCTTTCACAAGAATTAAAATAACAACTAGCTTACGAGTGATTTTAAAAGTATTTTTCGTGCGGAATTCAAATATCATTTCATCTTCTCCATTGTAGAAATTTGCTGATGGAAATGCTCATCGTGTTCATTGCTGACAGCTCCAAGATTTTAGCGGAAGTCTAATTTATTGTATTCTTTCTTTTCAGGTGAGTTTTTCTTCATATCATTCCCCTACAGTGAATGACTGTTTGAAGTGAGTATTTATAATCTTTGTTATTTCAATGAAAGTGTCATTATAGATAGAACCACATTTTGAATAAAACCCACTGCACAAGTAATTAAATATTTTTCGGTTTAACCAACATTTAACAGGAAAAGATTCAATCGTGATTTCAGTACGCTTATTTCGCTAATAATAGAATTTGTAGGATATGTGTGCACCTTTATATCGAAAAGAGCATTGCTTTGTTCCTATTTTTAAATATAGATTGGCTTAGAAAAAAGAACACTGAATTTTTGAAGAATATCGACCGTCATATTTTATGAATGAAATTCATCAGAAATACTAACTTCCGTACTTCAGTTGCGCAAGTAAATTCTAAAGAAAAAAGAGGCGAAAATCAGAGTCTTTAAATCTAAAGAGGCACACTCTCTCGTTTTATTTTATTACTAGCTGCGTGCCCGTTCTCCGCACGGTGGGGAACGAAACTTTTTCTTACATGTATAGTTCGAATTGATCCCAGTGATTTGGAATCTAAAAATAAGCAAATGATTCGACTCTTGGCGTAACGTTACTCATTAGTTATTTGTAATGTTAGAATAAGTACTGACCTGAGACCCTTGTTAATATTATGACGCAAAAAAACTATGCCGGTGTCAATCGCGATTAGAAAAGAAAAGCGTGACGGTTTGCAGTGAAAATTCCTAATTTTCAAATCGTCTCATTTCTACACCATATTCTTTTTTAGATTTAATCTATGCCACTAATACTTTAAATACTACATGATGTGGAGAACCGTTTTATTTTATAATTAAATGGTTGTGTACCCGCTCGTCGCAAGGCAAGAAGAGAACATTTTCCTAAAATCTGATCATGACTACCTGTAACAAAACAGAATCTCCAAGAAAAAAAATGTTCAAGTACAGTCTTTTCTGTTGAAACTACCGCGGGATATATTAACGCGACGTAGAATTACCTACTTAATGTTTAGTTAGCTGTGCTGTAAGACGGCTGTTGAAAAACGAACTGAGCACTTTTAGTTTCACGAAATATTTATTAATGCGGTATATGATGGTTTGATCAATATTGCCCTAGTATATCTACTATTATTTATACTATATCTTCTACTGATACCAATACTATATGATTTCGCTTTTTACTCTTTAATGCTAAATTTAAAGAAACGGTTTAGATATTTGCCACGAATGTAGTCTTTTATTCTTTGGTGATTCTTTGTTATTTACGCATTAGCAAAAACGATAATCATTTCACTTTATGGCTGCCATTAAAACAGCTCTCCAAACATTTTTATGCAGAATTCTTGTCAGATTGGCGTATTTAGCCCCGTAAAATATTTCCAGCGATTCGAAAACGTGTCCCGTTTAAAAATTATATCGAAAATAATGCTGGATAATTCCTTGTTGAAAAAAACAGCATTCAATTCTTTTTCTGGCAACGTAATATAAAATAGGGAATTATTTCGTGCGTGGAGTATGTTTTGTTTGTGAGCTCGTTATTCTGATTGAGTTTCGAAAGGGGTTTTAAACTCGTTGCATCAGAATGACGTAGATTTCACATGTGGAAACTCAATTATTTTAAAGTCATTTTATTTATGTTTTTCAAATGGCAATTTCATTCATTGTTACTGTTTCCAAGACAACCATAGCGGAAGATATCATACCGGAATCTTGAAACAGCTGCTATGAATTCAAAATCCTTCTTTACATAAAAATTCGCAAAAAATCTCCTAATTTATATATTTCCTCCGTTCTTCTTTTAAAAGTGATAGAATTGTATGCTCCGTCTTTTGCCGAAATATAAAAAAGTTATGACAGATAGAATGAAAGATGCAACAGTTATAAAATTATTTTACGCAAACGTCGTCAAAAGAGAAATTCTTTTTAAAAATTCCCAAAGATCGGCAAAATATGTTACATAGTCAAAACAAACTGTTTTCGAAAGAAATTTTTTTCCTCTATACGATGATGCAAACATCGTTTTACTGCGAGTGCAATTACCGGCGTTATTACGTATTATGCAAGGAAAATCGCTAAAAATCAGACAAAACATAAAATAAAACATTTTCTAATTCGAATTTCGAAAAAATCGCTCCGAGGCGTATTAGGATCTGTCCTAGTGAAGCCATATGCAAAATTTGGTAGGTCTGCGACCAACCGTCTTGGCGCAATGCGATCGAGAGACGCTCGCAAGCACATCGGTCGGTGGTCACAAACCTACCTACATAGCTACATACAATGTTTACTCTCGGATTTTATTATATATAAGATTTTTTTTTTTCTACAAGGTCCTTTATTATCAAAATAAATATTTAATTAGAGCCTCTGTTCGAACTTCTAAAACTGACTTTCTGGTCAATACTATCACCCAAGAAGTTAAAACTTTTATCGATGTCACCTCGAGAGTTATTTATTGATATCCCTCCAAAAACTGTTCATATTATAAGACTCGTGAGGCATATGAGTTTCATTTTAAGAAAAAAAATAAGTAAACAAATAAGTAAGGCACTTATCCTAAAAGTCAAAGCATTCGACATGCCCATCTATTTTAGTTTTCTCCACTAGGCTGTAAACGCTAAGCTACAATAACGCAATTAACCTTTCCAATCACGCGTGCTGGAAACAAAAAGAAGTACCGCAGTCTTCCAATTTAAAAAAAAATTCGTACCTTAATAAAAGTTTTACTTAAATAGCCTGATATTTTAATACTTTGACGGGCGAAACCTTCACATCTAAAGGAACATTTAACAACAGTTGAAGCTGCAAAGCATTTTAGTCTATTATTTATTAGAGGCAGGAAATTAAAAAATAAATAAATAAAGTGCGATGGCTGACTGGAAGTAAAAATGTTCACTCATTTCACCAATTTTAGGAAAAACAAGATTTTTTTACCCCTTTTCTATGTATCATTCTGTCAAATGTATCATCCTAGACCAGGGTTTCTTAAACGTTTTAGAAGGGTACCGCCATAATATTTACGAAGATTTTGCGGGACCCCATAAGCATTTCGTAAATGGGACAAACGCGTGTGTGAAACTGTCAATTTCTTCACTTGTACTGTAACATACTATTGCAGTTTTAGGTAATTAACTTTAAGACGTGGAACAATGTGAAAATTTTAAAGGGTAATAGGAGGATTAAGAATTTAAAAAATCGATTTTTCAATTTTAATTTCATTTGAAACCTTAGTTACGTTTGAGCATTTTTACCCTAATTTCATGCAATAAAACAAACTAAAATCGGAGATACACATGAAAACGTTTTGTGAAAGCTTTATGTTCGAACGCAATAGGGTAGCTTGAAACTACGTTTTTTCAAAACGCATTTTTATGAACTATCCTTAAGATAAGAAAATTTCTATGCATATCTCCATGAAATTTTGTATGGTTAGAACTGGTATCAGTATCAATAGAATAAATTAATATTAAAAGTGAGAGAGAAAAACTTTTGAAATTTTTAACAGAAATATAAGGGGGAAAGTACGTCTTTTTTTAAAATCTGAATTTAAAATACAATTTTAAAATTCTTAATTTAAAGTTTTTTCTTAAATGTTAATTAAGTCTATAGATACTGATGCCAGTTATAACTATACAAAATTTCGTGAAAATGCGAATCATAGAAGTTTTGTTATCTTACGGATAGTTCATAAAAATACGTTTTGAGAAAACGCACTTTAAAGTTACGTAATTGTGTTCAAATATAAAACTTTCATAAAACGTTTTTGTGTGCATCTCAGGCTTTAGTTGTATTTATTGCATGAAACTGGGGTCAAAATGCTCAGAAGTAACTAAGGTTTCAAATAAAAATAAAACTGAAAATCAATTTTTTTTTAATTTTTAAACCTCTAATCTTAATTAAATAAGTAACAAAAAATATATTACAGTTATAAAAATAAATTCAGTTACTAGGGTAAATTCAAACATTTACTATAGTTACTACTGGGAAAATCCACTTACATGTCACAGCGCATATGCGAGGATTAAGTATCAGCGGGAGGGTGGATCTGTTTATTTTTAATTATATTATGAAATCTCTCTTGGCAAAATCGTCGACTTCTTCAATATTCATTAGATTTGATCTACACTTTGATTTTATGATGGTTAAAGACAAAAATGTTAAGGACGGGAATGACGCAAAATTATCATAGCAAGTTAATGAAATGTCAAAATTGCTAAAATTTATGTGCAACCCTACTGCAGGTCCCGGGACGCCAATTCGGGTCGCGATCCACAGTAACTCTGTTCTAGAGGATTTGCATATTCCATTGTTTGGATTTTCAGGCGTAGTGTGGAAAAAACGAAGGTGTAATGTGTCCGGTGTTTCTCAAACTTTTTTTATATGCGGACCGGCAAAATTTGGAAAAATATTTCGTAATTCAGCTTCAGCCAAAAATAAATATTATAAAACTGTATTTTATTTATTAAACCAAAGGATTGTACAAGAATAAGTTTTTGCTAAAACGATGTTTGCCGCTGATTATTTTTTAAAAAAATTGATATACGTGTTCCGGTAGCGGTCCGCGAACTAGTACTTGAGAAACACGTAACTAGTCTTCAAACGTTTTCCCCTCGTAGATACAAAAAATTACTGGTGCATTGCCATTAACTTCGGAATTCTAACCACTTTCCGTAAACATTGCAGACAACTCTTCCGTTTTTATCGGAAGATATCAAACCACTAATTTTCTACGAGTAATTTAAAAATAGCACACATGACATGACAAAATTTGTATTTCATGGAGCACCTAGGCCATTGAACGCTACATTTCCAGCTTCTTAGTTGCAATCCTTTTTTATTTAATCATTAAATAAGTGTGGCCTCCATGTGAGGCGTGGTCACTTCAAGAAAAACAATATTTTTTCTTCTTTTTACAATGCAAATAATAAAACAGCAAGATGCGTATAGATAAAATTGAAATAACAATATCATTGAATTGTAATGAACAAATTTTAGAAACAAAAATACTAAGTAGAATAGTAGTTGAAAAGTTCCTAGTCGGTATCTAAGACTAAGACCGTCTTGGGTCTTTACAGGTTACTTCTCGGAAATCATAATCTGGCAGCTCAACCAATAGTTCGTTCGGAACATTACCGGAATTGGTGAAGAAACTTTCACCAATCTGATAGACAATTTTTCTAAAGCAAGGTACGCCGAGATCGCGCCGAATAACAGTATTAGTCAGGTACCTGTGTCCATGCCATATTCGTCGGACAATTGCATTGTGTTTTCATGATAAAATATCTAAATTGGTTTTGGTGGTGTATTCCCAAATTTGGCTGGCGTAAGTCGTCGCAGGAAGCACTATGATTTAATATAATTTGACGATGTTTGCCGCTGACGATTTATTTTGACGGCGGAGCTTATTTTGGAAAAGCAACATCTCGGATGAGGTTTTTTTTTTGTTGCTCCAACCATTTATTATTATTTTTTTTCGGGCATAAAGCACCTGTGCTTTCCATGTGAAACGGGGGTCAATCATCACACCCAAGTATTTGCAGGTTCTGGTTCAATTAATTCGATTGTTATATATAGAGAGAGAGTTTTCTAAACTGTTTTCTGATTTTAGTGAAGTGAATAGCATTACATTTAGATAGGTCAATTTTAATTTTCCATTTTTGAAACCAAGTTTCTAAGATATTTATCTGGAGCCGTAATTGCTTAATCATAATATCAGGGTGGAAGGATCTTGAAAGTATGGAGGTATCGTCGGCATAAAATTAGCACAACTTTCAAATTATTTTAATTAAAATTAGTATATTAAAATAAATCGTGGTGGATGATCTTCCGGAAACAAACTACAAGTTGGCAGCTATGTATGGCAACTTAACGTATAATTTCAACCGCACGAAATTGGCAGCAATTATTTTGGTAGTCAAAACACTTACAGCTGAGGAGATTAAAACTGATGATATATTAAATAAGTAAACGGCTACCTAAAAAAACAGGATAGGATTATCATCTCTAATAACAAGAACTGCGTAATTCTTGAACTTATTTAATTTCTTAAACTGTGCGATTAATCGCTCAATTTAGGATAAAAAATTATTCTCGAAAATTGTCGACGTTATAATCATCGATAATAAGTATATCACGAAAGGTTTTTTTAATTATCCATTCATTTGCCATGATTTATTCTTATTTTATTAATGAAGTTATGCTGGAATTTTTATTTAAAGCGATAGCATTTAGGTATGTGTACCTGTAGACTAATATGCCACGAAAACACAATATAAGTAAAAAGAAATATGGTGATATCTAAAAAATTTAGAATTGTAACGGAAAGTCAACTGGCCGCTACAGCCGGTGTTCATTCGTACTTATCAGACTTCTGGCTTCTGATTTTCTTCTAGAAATACAGTTACTTGATAGTGTGGCGCTGTACATCCAAGTTTAGTTCTTCACCATAAACTATACGGTTTAAACTTTCAAGGAACACGAGAAAATCAATCAGCAAATCCACATAGGTCAAAAAATAGCGAGTATTTTTCGGTCTTTTAAAGTAAATTCTGTGATTTCTTTTGTAACTGAAAGGTTAATCAATAATATCATTAAGAAAGAATTGCAATATTTATAGCACCCCTTTAGACATCTTCATCGTTTACTCTCAACAGGCGGACGAAATAAGGGATGTTTAAGCAAATAATGGATTTTTCTTAGTTTATTCTTTCAGGTCTGTGTGTGTGATTAGCTCCGTTGATCACGTGTTTGTAGAAGAAGCTGAGACAATTCGTAGAGAAAGTGTGTAGAATGAGACAGAATCCGCTTTTTTTGAAAACGACAATTTAATTCTCTCGAAAGAAGCGAAATTGTCCTTTTCTTAATTGGTTTAAAAAAAAGAGAGAACGAAAAAAGAGTTGCTTCTATGGTTACTTTTTTAAAAATGTCGATGCGTCTTTCAGCGCCGCAACCAGAGATCACGTCACCTCTGGCAAATGTCAATGACTTTCGAAAATAGTCGAAAAGTTTTATGAACAGAAAATGCATTAATTTTTTTAAAAATAATTACAGGATTTTCTCATATAATTTTATTGCTCGACTGCTATGCAGCAGTCTATTAAACTTCCGAAGATCGGAGGCAAATGTCGTGTAAGTGACAAGGATAAATTTTCAAAATTCTTAAATTTCTCGAAAACCATTGATTTTTCAGCAAATTATTTGAATTTTTACCACCATTGGCGACTTTTCATCCAATAGCGATTCTTTGACAATTTATGCATGCGCATAATCTATAATCATTTCTCATTATGGTTGACATTAAAACAGTTTTCCATATAATCCTATAAGTAATCATTTGCACATTGGCGTTCATAGTACCGCGAAATATTTCAAGCCGCGGTGGTGACAATGATCTAAGCTCTGACCAAATTATTACACCATAATGAAAAATTATTCTCTTTGCAAAGAGGGTTTACAATGCGAGTAATTTTAAGGATTTGGCAATTCTTTTCACCAAATACAGATTATATTGCTAATCTGGATTAAGTTTTAGAAATGAACTTTTGCTGTCAAATTCGTCCAGAAATCGCCAAGAGTGGCCATTCTTGGCGAATCTTGACATACTGCTGATGTTTGCAAACCTAGAAAGCTTAAGTTGACACAGCAACTCGCAAGCACGTCTCTCAAAACAGAGCCAATAAAATAAAAGCAACTAGAAAAAATTTAACGTGTAAAGGTGACAATAAGGGTAACTGATGTCTAAGGGTGACTATATAATTAAGTCATACCATTGCACAAAAAGTAGAATAAAAAAGTATAACAATACAATTCAGTTATACTTTTCACTCATACTAATGAATAAAAGCATATAACTGTAAAATTAAGTCATACGCTTACGTCAGACTGCAAATCATACGACTACACAAAAAGTAGAATAAAAGTGTACGACTATACAATTAGATGCGAGAAAATTACACAAAATTTTATTTAAAAAATCTTTATATAAAACATAAGAAAAATTTGTTAAACTTGCCTTCCACTACAACATAGTCAAAAACTGAAAAACGAGATATTTTAATATCTATCTCGGAACACATATTTTCTCAACAGAAACTCAATAAATCCAATCTTTTGTACCATCATTGTGCACATCGTACACAATGGATAGAATCACAAAAGCTGTAGATTTATATGTTAGAAATCTTTCGCGAGAAGGCGGGGAGATAAATATTAATAATTTTCGGATAATAGAAGGCACATTTCATCTCAACTCTCTCACAGTCATTGCTTTGTGTGGGGGCTACCATTTCCCCTATCTCCTTCATTTTGCTTTCCTTGCTTCAGCTGCAAAGGGAAAACAAACATGTCAATAGAGTATCTATACAATTTCCGTTGTGCAGTTTTGTTTTCGCAAGGACGTGATGTGTAAGGGTGATATAGTTCAGATCTTAGTATTGTTGTCGTTCACGTGAAGTGGTATGTTTTTCAAAAACGGTACGATAAATGTATTATGGGAACAAAGAAGTGAGAGAGATATACTCCATTAAAAATTTAGGTATCAGAAAACTTTCACTTCGGGCTATTTTACCCATAAAAATATCGTTTCCACTACAAATGATGGTGATATCTGTCCGATTGAAAGTAAGCTTCGTTTCCAAAAAGAAATAAAAAATAACACTTTTCATATTACATGGTGTTTATAATTAAAGTTCCCCTATTCAAAAGGAAAAAAGCAAAAGTTACTGTATTAATAGCAAATCAATTTGCAGGAAACTTTTAATAAGTTCCAGGAAGAGAGATTTGCGTAGAAAACGTTCAGTTTATAAAATCACAACTAGATGGTGTTTCACAAATTTAGTTATACTCAAATTCTCCTACCACACAAGTATATAGAACTTCTGATTGCGCTTTTCATTGATTTAATATCTTTCTGGTGGTTATTTATCTGTTTTATTCACATTAAAATGTTTTGAAATACCATTTGATGCTTATTTTTTGAACTAATTTATTCTATGTAAGTCTCTCTCCCGTGGTCTCATTAAAGTTTCCTGCAAATTTGGTAGCATTCTGATCAGTAGTTTTTGCTATGAATCGCTATGAGAAGTCTGAAGACGGGAACTTAAATTATGAATGTCCTGTATAACTTTGTTAACCCTTTCAGGACCAATTTTTCGTCTGGATGATAAAATAAAATAAGTACTGTACTAAATCGATTACTGGACAAATATAGTAAAAGGATGAATAAATAAAAAAGTAAACCACAACTGTGATACGTCCTCCTAAGAATATGTGTGCTTAACCATAACCTCCTACATATAGAACGATTGAGAGCAAAAACTCTTACCTCACTAAGATGACGTCATCACAGTTTTACTTTCACAAAGTAAAACTTTTTAAAACTTCTGGTTAGTGATACAAATTTTAGAAAATATCCTAAGTTGAAGATAAAAATTAAAATACCTTTCTGATAAAAAATAATTTATTATGATCAATTTCTATATCATATTATATAATTAGTAATAGTTAAAATTTCCTATTTGTCGTAAAATTAAATTTTCTATATTAAATAATTAGAATGTTTTATACGGCAAGAAACCCACCAGAAACTTTGAATAGTTTTACTTTGTGAAAAAAAATATGTGATGACGTCATTTTAGCAGGCCTAGTGATCACGTAAAAATTTCTGTTCTCGGGGTTGTTGCTGATTTTAAAATAGCACTGTGGCATGTATGTCAGGGTGGTGGAAAATGGGTTTGTAGTTTAAAAGTGTTTTTTTTTTCTCCGTTTTTTATGTATTTTTACAGTCGTGTGCAAAAGTTTAAGACCACTGATAGAAATATCAGATTGAATGGAATTCCGCAACAAAAACATGTTTTATAAATGAACAAAATAGACTTACAAGGTTATTGAAGTGTAGACTGGCAACAAGATTGAGAAATATCTGTACACCACACATGCTTTATTGCTTCAGCAAGTTCTGCATCACTGGATGGTAGCTTCTCTGTGACTACAATCTGTGGTGTATTTTTCACAATATACCACAGATTCTCTATGGGATTCAAATTCTGGGCTGTTACACCACCTCCTAGATATACAAGGCCTGAGAACAGAAGCTTTTACGTCATCACTAGGTCTTCTAAGATGACGTCATCACAGCTTTTTGGTCATAAAGTAAAACTATTTAGAATTTCTGGTGGTTGATACATATTTTAGAAAATATTTTAAGTTGAAGATAAAAATTAAAATACCTTTCTGATACAAAATTATTTATTTTGATCTATTTCTATATCATATTATATAATTAGCGATAGTTAAAATTTCCTGTTTGTCGTAAAATTAAATTTTCTATTTTAAATCATTAAATAGCTTTAGCGGTAGTAAATTCACCACAAACTTTGAATAGTTTTACTTTGTGAAAATAAATGTGTGATGACGTCATTTTAGTGGACCTACTGATGACGTAAAAGTTTCTGTTCTCAGGCCTTCTATACCTAGGAGGTGGTGGCTGTTACCAGGCCAATCAAGCACTTGGATTTCAGTAGCCATAAGATAGTCCTTAACAATCCTTGAAATGTGACACAGAGCCCCATGCATGAAAACTGAACATCTGTGAATATCCATGTGAAACTTCAACTTGTCACGAAACAAAATTAAGGTACCGATTGCCATTCATCGTGGTTTTAGGTGGCAGGAAATACAGAGCAGCAGTACCTGACACAGACATTGCACCCCACATCATCTGGCTTAAAGGGTGTTTCACTGTTGGAATCGTATGTCTGTCATCATATCTTTTTGCAAATGGGCGGCGAATACATTTAGCTCGTGCAGAAAGTTGCTGCACACTTGACTCATAGGAAAATAACACTGTACTCCACTGTTGTTCGGTCCAATTCTGAATTTGTCTGGGGAAAGTCAGTCGTTTCTTTTTCATACTTTGAGTAAGTCGAGGTTTCCTTGCAGGTTTACAGGATAATAAACCAAACTTTTTAGTCAAACGTCTTGAAATAGTACTCGAACTGATGTTGGTATCCTTTGCAACCCGAAGAGCTCTAATTTTATTGCAGGAAGTGGTTGGAGATGGAGTGATCATCCTTCTTATCACATGATCATCACGTGCTCTAGTTTTTCTTGGGCGATCACGTCTCTTAAGATCCGTAAAATTTCCCGAAATTTTGAATTAACTGATACATTGATGCACACCTTGCTGACATTCAACTTCAAAGTTGTTTCACGTTCAGAAAAGCCAACTTCATGCCGGACGACAATTTTTGCCCGTTTTTAACAGTAAGTGAAGGTTTTTTTACCCATTACAACAATTATACAACAGCAGTGTGTACGCAAAATCCAATAACGGACTACTGATAAACGAGTCGTTCATTTATAGCAGTAGAAAGCGTCTGATGCAATCAACAGATGACATGACGCAATTTGTCAAAATACAAGAAAACGGCTACTGGTCTTAAACTTTTGCACACGACTGTAATATACAAACTCAAGTTCCTCACTTATGTAGTTTAGACACTTTTATTGTTGTTGAGGACCCTTCATTTAATGATCGAAACAAGAAAGATTATAAAATTTTTAAACTGGAAATATAATTTTGAATGTTCAAATGTTCCGTATTATAAAATTTGTCATGTCATCCCTAAGTTCAGGGATATTTTACTGTCATAAATTCTTGAAACACAGATGCTTTACTTTTCTCACATAAATGATTATTATAACACAAATAATTCATTAACTAATTTTTCAGGGCTCGAAAAATCAAACAAAAATATTAAAACTACTGGACTTAAACGAGTTCTGCGAAGCATGGGTTAGTTTTGTTAGATTTTGAACAATGCGTTCAATGTCAAAAACACTTAACACGATTATCTATTGGACTTTCGTGCTTATATAAACGCTAAAAGCAAAGAACAGTTGTTTGAATTTAGTACTACTCTTACAGAAAGTACTATTTACTTGAAAAGGCCTCTGAAAATGAATAAACACTTTTCTTATATTTTGGAATGTATTGTGAATTTAAAGACAGATTGAAATCATTTCTATCTCATTAACAAGAGTATAACATGCATAAAATTATTTTGATAAATCCAATCAAAATTTAAACAACTAGAAATTAAAATGAAATATAATATTATATAAATGCCTTATGGCTAAATTTCATATATTGCACAGGCTTTAACTTTCGCTAGTTACCATTACTTTCTGAAGTGTTTTTGAATATCTGGCTGTGGCTTGGTAAACTATTATTTAAGAAATAGTATGTGCTCAGGTAAAATTATTTGGAAAATGTTTCAGTTTCAATACATCGTGATGTATCTTTCGTACCTCCCCCCCCCCCCCCATCCACTTTCCCCGCACAAAAGTACTGCCAGACAGATAGAATAATAAAACTCGAAACAGTATTTCAGCGTTGAAGAAGAGTGTTCAAAAATCAAAGCACCCAGGAACTCGGAAGATATAGGAATTTAAATAGATTCACTTATTTAATTGACAGTCATACAGTCTAAAATGATTTAGCTAAATTGAATCTCTTTAGAACAAATATTTAATGGAGAAATTTCCCTCAATTGTATTCTATTGTGTCTTTTGAACGTCCGTAAGTTACATCTAACTGAAGCGTCAAATCTTTTAAACATTCAACATAATTTGAAAATCGACTTAGCAAAAGTAACATTTACCTAATAGTTGTTTTGAAGCTTTTAACATTTTACGCCCAATTATATATTCTAGTAATAGTTCGGGAATTGAATTAATCCATTACGATACATGAACAGTTTAACTTTCGCAAAATATAGTTAAAGGCTCTAAACTATTAGATTATTTGCTACGTTACAACACGCCACAGCGTAATTATTTTAGCGGGCAATATTAAATCCAGTTTAACTCCAAGTTTACAAACTGTGTGTGCATGCAATTAAATTTTTCGTGATTCCAACAGATTACTGAACAGTAGTTCCTAGTCTCAAAAGCCATAGTTAGGAAAAAGCAAATAATGAAATATTATTGACTTACGTTACAGAGATACGTTATCTTGTGAAACCGATATTTAGAACGTATGACGCTTATTTGACTTTTAACGCAGGATTATGTTCCTCCATAACGGACCTATATAAAATATTTTTTTTAACGTCGTCTTAAGTTATAATATTACGACGTCATAAAACTAAGAAGGTGAACTAACTGAATTAGATCGGATTTATTTTACGGCTATCATAAACGTGACGTCATAAACTAAAAATCCCGTGCTGACGAGAAAGACGGGTTGCGGTTCTGACATTTCGACCGCACTCTTTTGCCAACTAAGAGGCATTTGACGTTGGGGGTAGTTGTCTTAATCCGAGATGGCCACAGAAAGATTGACATGACTCTTAGTTGGCAAAAGAGCGTGGTCAAAATGTCAGCACTGCAGCCTGTTTTCTCGTCAGCCATGCTAAAAATCGAGGCTGACGAGATATACAGTCCACGGTAATGACGTTTTGGTCGCATCCCTTCACACTTGAAGAGTAAGGGGTGTGATCATTTTAGTATGGCTCTTTCGGACTAAGATGGTGCTGCCCACTTGCTCACATGACTGTGCAGGTGTAAAGAAGTCTGACTAATATGACAGCTCCATAGCCTATATATCTCGTCAGCCTAAAAACTGCATGACTGTGCCACAAACCTTCACTTAACGAGCCAGATAATTTAACAAACCTCCATTTCGCGATTGTTTTTTCTTTTGAACCAAAAGAATCAAGCAAATTTCTTCATAAAATCACCTCGAAATGGCGAAAAGCGTTCTTTATTAAACGAAATTTTCTTATAAATTCCAACTACTTCAAAATATTTCTTTTAAGCTTGTACTTTCTTTTAGATACGAAATGTATTATGAGAGAAAGCAAATTTCACTAATGGTCTGGAGTTTTGGTCTATTTTCTCCAGGTGTAACGTGAATACGCGTCCTCCGACCAACGCACTCCCTCTGTAGGCAGATGCTTCCCTTGTAGGCCTTCCACATCACAAAACACACCAACATAACTTAATTTTTGTTGAGCACGACTGCCAGCATTTTTCCTTACAAAGATTGTTTGGCTTATCAGCAAATTTTAAGAATTCTTCCAGGACTGTTCGTTTCGACTTTCGTTCGACGACGGATTGAATATGACAAATTTTGCAGAAATAGTAAGTAGTATTACATACCATATTTGCATACTATACCTTACTTTCCTTAATTTATCATGCATTTCATGAATTTAAATTTTTATTCTACAAATTTATATCCTATTAATATTATAAATGCGAAAGTTTGCATGTTTGTGTGTTTGGATGTTTGTTACTCAATCGCGTAAAAACAGCTGAACAGATTTGAATAAAATTTGGCATAAAGATAGTTTATACCCTGGATTAACAAGGAGGCTGCCTATCATTCACATAGCACACATAGTTCTTTTACAGTGACAATCAAACTAATTCTAATGCTTTACGCTTTATGAGCATCTCTGTAACTACTGAACCGATTCTAAAACTTTTTTCTCTGATAGAGAGCTTACACTATTCTCGAGTGTTACAGGCTACCTATCATGCATATATCACAAATATTATTCTTACCGGGACATTACAAATAATTCTAATACAACTTGTTCTAAGGGCATCTCTGTAACAACTGAACCGATTCTAAAATTTTTTCACTAATAGAAAGCTACACTATTCCCGAATGTTATAGGCTAACTTTCATGAATATAGCGTACATAGTTCTTTTACAGGAATACTCAAAATAATTCGTAACTATTGTCTCAACTGTCTCCATTCGCCAAATGCGTAAAAAAGATCTAAATTGAGTAACTCGACATATACCATATATTATACTTTTAAAATACAGGGTTGTCCAAATTAAACTTCCCCAACTCAGAGGCCTGTGCAGGATGTTGTATCGGTCTTAATGTGATGAAATTTTGAAAACAGACACTTCAGATCACGCGCTCGTGATTTATTTTAAAAAAATTATTAGTACACGAAGTTGCCGATAGGTGGCGCTGTAACACTTGTTATTTGCATATTGCAACAACGTGATTTGCAGAAATAAAGCTTCTGCGCAACGCATCCAAAATACGAGGCCTACAAAAGTTGAACAGACACTAGCGCTGCACAGGCGCTGAAGACAGGCGCTGCACAGGCAGTTGTTTCCAGCTCGCTGATGCATAATGGCGACGTTGAAAGACAAAACTCTGTTAGTAAAACTTCTACCAGAATGGCGAGAACTCCTGTGCTGCGATAAGAGCATTCCGTCAGCTGAAGAACTTAAGCCGAGGACCAATGATACCACGCGCTTTACGAGACATGATGAAGGAGTTCGAAAGAACCGGACAGCTGGGAATTTTACCAGGTAGACGACGACATGTTGTGGATTCTGCACGCCTACTAGACGTTGCTTTGGCGGTCGTGGACGCCACTAGCCAATCGCCACATGGTGTTGTCAGTGTGCCAACTGTTTCTCGTGCTGTTGATATGCCCTATTCGACCACGGCACACATATAGAACATCTGTAGAAGGTCTTGTTGATCTGCAGCGCCACCTATTGGCAACTTCTTGTACTAATATTTTTTAAAAAATAAATCACGAGCGCGTGATCTGAAGTGTCTGTTTTCAAAATTTCATCACATTATGACCCATATAACATCCTGCACAGGCCTCTGAGTTGGGGAAGTTTAATTTGGACAGCCCTGTACAAAAATGATAATATTTTAATACAGTTATATTTGTCTATAGCGGAAGAATGTCTGGACCTAATTCTAAAGCCAACGTTGACGAAGTCGCGGATAGAAGCTAGTAAATTAATTATAGGCATACTTTATATATAAACATTTGGAGTTTCGTTTTACATATAGCATAAACTTCGATTAAGAAGTCACTCCGTTTTGTGAGTCATTTTTAACTGGCCCTGATTGTGACGTACTAAAGAAATTTGACTATATATTATGTTTCCTATTAGAAATGAGAAGTTTATAATTTAGTTTTTAAATTCTAGCCGAAATACAACTACAAAAATGTATTTGGTAAAAGAAAGCTCTGCCTTTTCGGAAAGCCCTAACGATTTCATATGTATAATTTAAGGAACCGTGTCTAATTATGGAAACACTGATTTAAACTTGAACTCACGAAACATAATATAAAATACTTAAAGGATTTTAATGAAAAATAAGAATTTTAATGAAACATTTATGAACTGTAAAATAATTTCAGAGAACCGTTAAAGCAAGTATGATGGTTAAAAACTAAGTGACAATAACTCAACCGCAACGCTTTCGGATACTTTCTATCAAATAAATATGTTTCATTCTGCCATCTTTAAACACTAGTTTATTACCAATGAATGAAAATTATTCCCTGGATGTGGCTAATCTTTCTCGTTAATTTCAAAGCTCCAGAGGATTCTCAAAAGGATCTTCTAAAATGATTTAATTTTTTTTTTCTACTTCAAAGCTGGAAAGATGACGACTATTTTGGCTGTAACTTTATTTGAAAGAGAAAAAAGCACGAGAAAAGTAACATTCACATAAAAGTAATTGTAAAAGAAAATTTACAAAACAATGAAGATTAATATTTCTTGTTTATAGTCGAAGATATTAGAAATATGAATGAATATATTTAAAAATTCATATTTCGCAAATTTACCAAAAAAAAAACAAAAAAACCTACCAAAATCTTACCAAAATTTACCCAAAATGCTCAGGGAAATGAATTGCAAGATCCATGCGATTATTTATTCTGAATTTTAAACTACGTAGATTGTTTTTGTGTTATTAAATAGATGAAATTTTTTAACTCTAATAGGGGATTCGTGAAATATTAAAAAATTTATCATAAATAAATTATTTCATTTATTTAGTTACAAGTTGCAATTAATTAACTCCGTCTTACTTGAGAGGCACATGTACTTTAAGTTTAAAAATGGCTAGAATGTACCAAAATTATTTATAAAGTACTCTTCCAAAAAGAAACCAGCAGAGCTTTCTATCTACAACTTGCGCCATCAAAAACCGAACGTTTTTATATGAAATGACCTTGAAATGTTTTAGCATAATTACTATTAGTAGCAGAAATAAAGACTGCCATACATTTTGTAAATGTACCACTAATTAAACGAGATAAGTAATTTTACGTTAATATATCCTGCCGTAGTTTCAGCAACAGAGACTACATTAACTTTATATGTGCGCTTTTGAACAGCTAGTAAAATGGTATCCTTAGTTACTGTGTTTATGATTATCTTAAAAGTGACAACTCATTACAGCGTTTTCGAAATGATAGGAGTCACTAGGATACAGGTTTATCGAATATCTATATATAAAAAACAAACAAGATGAACAACTTCTTCTTTGGAAATTTTTTAACCGCGGTATACAGGAAGTTTAACAAGAGCATATAAAGAATAACAAGTAAATGAGCAATTTTTATTTCTAAATAGCATATTGTTATATCAAAGCGACTTGCAAAAATAACGAAAAGTTTCATAATTTGCTCTTATAGGAGATACAAAAACAGAATTTTTATTCTATAAAACTTAAATCTTTACCTTGAGAAAGACTGGTCAGTTTGTACAACTCAATGCAGGCACCAACAAACGTTTACGGAATTTCAAATCAATTTTTTGAAACCAGTAAATTTTTGAAGTATATTTCGAAAAGCCATCTATATTCTAGTTAGCGCATCTGTTCGCACGAACGTCAGAACTTATATGCTGAAAGGGCAGTGCTTTCGCGAAGAATCTCCGTTAAACATCAACCTCTTAAATCAGTCACTCGCATCTGTAGCAACAAAATTTAGCTGTATTCTAACTTGAAAATTACTGTTTAGAAAAAGTAGTTAACTATATCCCGCAGAGGTTTGAGGCAGAAGTTAAGATTATGAATATTTTTTAATCAATCCTTGACGTGTGCTTGAGAGTTTTGTGTTAGAGGAATCCAGCAAACACGGACATTTGACATCGACGGAATACATTTCAAAGATCTCTAACGCATATACACAGAAGTGTATTTAAAAGGTGTTTTTCTCGGTCGAGCTGTGTATTTGCTCATCAATATCAGCAAACCAGGAATACTACCATGGAGTAGTCTAAAAAGTAATACGAAATGTCTGTCTCAAATTTCAAGTGTATTCGTTTGTTAAAGATAGTGGCTATAGCGTGCGCCATATAAGTCATAGTAGAAACGAGTATCTTTGATCTAAACAGCAGTCAAAGAAAATTTCTCAAGACTAAAAAAGAAAAATTCATTAAGTTGCATTGCTACTAACTTGTACGCTTTTCGAAAAAAATTATCCACTAAAATTTTCAAACAGCTTTATTTATAATTTAAAAAAACGAATGTAAATATACTTGTTGGGAGGCAGTAGTAATGAATAATCGGACCAACACGATCAGCCGGTAATTACAAAAATGCAGCGAAATTATCAAAATAAATCTCCTCTACAAAATATTGGTTTTTGGTTTTTTACGAAACTACGTATTTTCTGCACCTTCTTGTGATTACAGCTTTCATGGCTGCCCAGCAAATCATTCTTTAGTTACTGTCCTGAGTACACATTTAAAAAATAACTTACCCATCTTTGTTCTATATTTATACTACGAGATAAATTTAACAGAAGTGGCTATGTTGTCTATTCGTTCTGAATAATAAACAGCATTTTAAAGAGTGTCACGGTATACTTCAGCGAAAGTCACGGAATGCTTTTCTTCTCTGCTGAGAACACGCGAACAACGGTTTTGCATTAAAAGTGGTTCGACTGATTCTTTATAAGTCAGTAGTATAAGGATTTGCAGCTTGCCAGCTCAGATTAGATCACGCAATAAATGATTAAATTTTAACGGAGACTCCGCTCAGTTATCTTTTGTTACCGACTTCAAAAAACGAAAAGGTTGTATATTGAACCTTAAACAGGGGAAATGTCGGCATGGGCGCCGGCAGAATATTTCCCAGGAGGGGGCAAAGAATACTCCAGGGGGGGCAAAGACTACTTCAACATATGGTTACCATGTTGGAAAGAGCAAAAAAGCAAGGGAAAAACACTGCATTCAAAAATCCAGGGGGGGCATTGCCCCCCTTGCCCCATGTTGGCGGCGCCCATGAATGTCAGACATTCACGTTGAATTCGAGAAGAAAATGATTTTGTATTTTTTATATTTGTGCAGCAATAATTAATTACTCGTTTACCAATATGCGTCAGAGGCGGCCGCTTGTGGCCCAAAGATTACGAGGGGGCTTCCAAATTGCAAATACCCACACCTAAAATACTGGCTGCAAATGAAGCTTCAAATTCGGTAAATTCAAAAGATATTTTTTTTATCCCTCACTGACACTATCAAATTTAATCGGATGGTGGACATTAAAAAGTTTTTTTTTATTTAATAAGATAGGATTATGAAATTTTGTATTTTCAATATATTAAACTAAAAGCATTATAAACAACTGAAAAAATTAATTTTTTTTAAAAATATTAGTAATTAATTAAAAATTAATTAATTTTTTAGTTTCGAAAAAATGCTCGATGCGTTTTAATTTTAACTTTTTTTTTTGTAATTTTGTTTTATAATAGCATAAAAATATATTTAAAAAAGTCTGTGTATCGGTTTTGATTCGACCGAGTAGTTAATTTTTTAGAAATATTTTCATGGATCTATACCAAACTTTCCCGAAATTTTTCAGTTTTCGTAAATAAAAGTGAAATTTCATAATCGAAATTTTGACCATATTTAAAAAGGATACACAGATTTATTGTAATATATGAAAAGAATGTTTGTAGTAAATTTTGTACAGTTCCGACCAAAATTAAGTCGCATGGAGCATTTTGAAGGCAAAAAATCACAAAAAACTTGTTTTGGAGAAAATACAGTTTAAAGTGTAATTTTCCATTTACCTTTAATACCGTCTCTTCTGAATAATTTTATTTATGATTTTACCTTAACAAAACATATTTTTAAAATAATTTCATTCGAATATTAGCTTATTTTGTAAAACGTTCAATAAAAATTGTGACGTGTTTATTTACGCGTTCGTTTGCATTTTTGTGGACATTTAACTGTCCCTTTTAATTTTTTCAAACCCTAATATCCTCTCTTAATAATCAAGAGTGAAAAACCAGTGCTGAGGAGTGATATATCACCCTACCTTCGTGACAAAAATCAGCCAACCTCCATAGAGTGAGAAATCACTATTCTGAAGAGTGACATTTCTGACTCTGGACTAGGAGTGAGAATTCAAAAACCCACTCCGGGAAAGAGTGCCTCACTCTAAGGAAAGGGTGACAGCACGCCATCCCTTAAAGAGTGGAGCGCTCTGATCAAGAGTGAGCTATGACCCTTTTTAAGAGTGACCGCCACTTTTTATAGGGTGATTATTCGAGACCGTATCCAGGGGTCCGGACCCTCCCCCCTCCCAAAAAAATTGATTTTTGTTAATAAAATAATAATAATGACGTCTTTTTGTGAAAAATTCTGCCTCTTCCACGGTTTGGACCCTGCCTGAAATTTTTGTCTGGGTACGGCCCTGGATTTATTCCTTGCATATGCCTTGCTTCTGGCTATAACTATTTTGGGGAAATTAAAATAATTCCTTATAAATACATACATATATATATATATATATATATATATATGAATGTATCTGGTAACAGCATTGATTATTATTATTTTTTAAATATTTGGCGAACATTAAAAGATATTTTCTATATAGCATCAATATTTATCCAATCTTGTGAATTCATTGAAAATAAAATCCAATATTATAAATTTAATATTTTGCTCATTTGAAGTCAAATTTTAATACTATTGAATCTTAAAGTATTTGAAATTTATCAATAATATTGAGTGTATATTAGAAATATTTCCAATATTATTAAGTACTAATTACTTTTAATTATTAAAATTTACATATATGTGAATACTTTGAGAGTAAAGACCACTTCCAGTATTGGTAAAAACTAGAGTTTAGCCCTGATATATGCTCAAAATGTTATTATTATTTGTACAATTTTAATTAACATATGAAGTGTGTATTGATATATTAATTATATATTGAGAATATTTCTGAAGCAGTCTCACTACCAATGAACTTTTAAATATTAACTCAATATTGTGAAAACATTGATATCAAAAACCAATAATATTACAAAGTAGTAAGTGAACACATTGAGAATAAACAGTTTCCAATATTGGTAAATAAAATTCCAATATTGGTAAAAATTAGCATTTAGGTCTGATAAATTCTCAAAATAACATTATACTTTCAGTATGACTATACTAATACCTTTTCCACTGAATTTAACATACAAAAAAATATATTCTTACTATAGGGTTGTATTGGAAATATTTTTGAAGTAGCCCTCAATTGATAAATTTTTTAATGTTAACTCAATATTGTTAAAAAAAAATTGAAAACAAAGATCAACTGTAACTTCGTCAAATGTATCAAATGTAACTTCGTACAAAGTAGCAAAGTTAATATTTGCCTCAGATATATTTAAAATGCATTGATAGTATTTGATGTACATTGGAAATATATTCAATATGGATAAGTAATTACTTTATACCATTTTTAATTTTTTTGGTTAATATTTACTCAATATTACACTGGGAATAAAGCTAGTATTGGTAAAAAGTAGAAAGTTGATATTTAACCTTTATATTGTAAAAATTATAAAACTTTGCTGCTATTGAATTTAAATTAAATATATTTAAAATGTATCTGCAATATCGAGCGCCTTGAAAATATTCTTCATATCGTACAAGTAAATATTTTTGCCGCATTTACCTCCCCCCCCCAAGTTTGTCCATAGGCAATCTTTAATACATCATAGCTGGATATTGGGTATATCTATTAGAAGTCCAACATAAAATAGATTTCTCTATTAGAAATTTGAGGTGTGATCTCTCTAATGAGTAAATAACATCTATAATATACAGGTATCTGTATATATGTAGCATAGTTATAATAATTAAACTTCCAGAAGATCTTAAAGATCCAGAATATCCCAAAAATGGCTATCTATTTCATATTCAAAATATCCAAAGATCAGAAATTGATACTTATTTCATATCCAGAACTTCTTAGATATCTATTTCTGGGCTATCTTGGATTATTGTCATGTTCAGAATGATCCATAACAGTTGGAAAATAAATTTTACGTAGCTCAATGGTACAAGTAATATCTGACCCCATGCATTTTTAGATTCTTGCTTTCATTCCAGTGAGTGAAATGTGGACTGTTGACACAAAACATACAGTATTTAAAATAACAGCCTATTCTGAAATTAAACAGATTAAGAAGGAGTACAGAGTTTCATTTTAATAATCAGATGATGGCATCACTAAAAGGTACCCCCAAGAGTTCCACATGGTTACTAAAACAAACCTCCATAACCTCTAGATCTATTTAGTTACAGAATTCGTTAACAGTTTATGTTTTGTTTGGTTAGTCAAAACGTAACAGGAATAGAAGTGAAAGTTTCAAAATGCTTGGAGGTGATCTGTATAGCCATTGAGCTATGTAAAATCCATCAGCAGGAGATTTATAAGAATTTTCTTTGTCTGCAGTACTATAACTTCATTTGAGGTAATCTGTGATCAAACAAGAATAGAAATAAGAGTTTCGGACATCCACATTACTCAACAGTGTGCAGAAATATTTGATATGTTCAATGTTACCTTTTCTCCTGCTGAAATAAAAAATCCCTGAAAGCTTATTTTTTACCTATGGTACATTTCAGAACAACTTTCACTTACAACAGTATTAACAAAACAATAAAAATAGTTCATGATAAGATATTTATATAAAATCAAAAGAATACTAATAATTTTGATTTTTAAATAGGTTTTATTTTAAGCATAATTTATTCAAACTTTCTTTTCAACTTTATTACAATTAACAAGTCTTTTTTTTTAATTTTAAATAAATAAGAAATGAACAGGATTGAATTGTTATCGAAAAGAAATTATTTGAAATTAAATTTCAGTCATTTATACGAACAAATACAAGAATTATGAAACACGAAAATAAGTTAAAAGAGCAATAGCTATCCTTTAATTGAAAACAAAAAAAAATAATAAATAAATAAATACATAAACTAATTGTTGGGTAAATCAAAAATATAAATATATCTGCTGATAACCTCTGTTAATGTACATATCATGTTTGGAAATTTAAGAGAATACCTATTTTTCTATTCTTTCCCCTCCCCCCAGAAAAAGGAATAAAATATTTCTAAAATGGAAACTACTTTATATTGATTGATTTCTTTTTTTGTGAAAAGGGGTAAAGAAATATTTTTGTGCAGGCCAATACATAAATAATATAAATCAAAACCAATTATTTCATAATTCCTCAACAATGCCCATTTTGTTGAATACACCCAACATTTTTGTCTTGTCCAAAAACCATTATTTAAGGTTTAGAGGCATGAGCAAGAATACAGGTTAGAATCCTTAAAAAGTTCACCACCCAAGTCAGCCCCCCCAAGAAGACACCCCTCTTGTAGACTTGCCATAACGCAAAGAAATAATTGAAGTTTAGAGCATGAGGGTGAACCATATTAACCTCCATAGATAATGTCTGGGTGAGGGGGGAGGGTGGTGATTCAAAGAAAAAGATTTTTTTTTTCACCTCTTAAAAAACCAAATTCCTGTTCTGAACAAAATTTATACATACTTCAAAATAAAAGCCATTTCTTAATTTTTTAATATATATACACATTCATTTCTTTATTTATTTTTAAGTGTGATTTTATTTATTTCAATTTCACTTTTACAGCAAAATAGCTACAAATTACTTAATCTTTTAAAAACTTCAAATTGAAAAAAAAATTCTTTTAATATAGATTTTATGCAAGAATTATTATACTATTGAAAACAGATTTAGAACAATAAATGAAAGTAAAGCCAGAAAAACTCATTAGTATGTTAGAACAAAGTTCAATTAATACGAGGGCCAAAAAAAAAAGAAAGAAAAAACAGTTAATAAAAATATATAAGCAAAGTCTTAATAAAAACATGAGTAATGGAACTTCCAAGTCCAGAGTAGTCTTCAGCCTAGCAAATTTTAGTTTACGATGCGTTCTAAATTAAAAAAAAAAAATTAAACTATTACAGAACTGCAGAAGTAAAAAATAGCCTACGAATTGAAAAAAGTGGAAGATATCTCTTATTGAGACTTATGCAGGTTTGAATGAATTATAAAAGCAATGGCAGTGAACACACAACAAATTATTACAAATTTGGTTTAATTGTATTACATTGTTACATTTATATAAAATACAATCACTGGATTCAATATGAGTACTTCAATACTATTTCACATTCGGGGATTCTTCTAACAGCATCTGGAAGATAAAAATTATGACTTCAACAAGTAATTACAGAATTAAAAGTTAAAACATAACTGCTATTCTATCCTAATAAAAAAAGGGTACCCTCCCCCCTCCCCATAATTTGAATAAGACTGAAGAAAGGCTCAAAATCAGAAAGAGTTGGCAGCTAGAATATACTAGAGCATAAACTAGATCTATGTTAAATACATGCAAAATAAAATTAGTTAAAATTAGTTTTGTGTGTACATGGATTAGTGTCAAATTTAAATCTCCAACTAAAGCACAGCTTAACACTTTCAACTAGGTGATGAATTTACAGAGGAATAAGTCAGCAGATCTTTTCATTTGATTCAGAAAACATTTTGTTTATAGTTTCACTAAAATCGGAGGATAACTTTATAATAAAAAGTCTGCAAATCTACATACATTTTGGAACACCTTTAGGAGCAGGTTAAATACAATTTTGGAACAGCACAAAAGCATACCGAAAAATGGTAATAATAAATACTTTCTTATTACCATTTTTCATATTACCATATTTATGTATGGTAATAATAAATACTTTCAAGAAACATTTACATATACTGTAACCTTCTGAGTAAGAGAGGGAAGGGAAACAGGGTTCCTACTGTTAAAATTGTACAAATTATGAATAAATGAATAAAATAAAGATGTAGAATGTAAGCTGCCTTTTACATTTTAATTTTGCCACTGAACATAAAAGCAAATGGAAAAAAAACTGCAATAAAACCTAAATATAGCAGCTCAAAAAAAAAAAATCTATTTTTTTACCTGCAAAAAATAAAAGAAAAAAAACTTTAATTTTACAGATAAGAAATGCTTGTACTGTTTTATAAAATAATCTGTTCTCTATGTTCTATTAATATTAGAATATACTGATGTGCAAAGTGATTGAGAGCACAAAATACTTTATTAAAAGTTAGGAACACATTGTAGGATTTACTTCACAAAATTTTATTTTGTGAGGTAAATCCTCTGAGGTAACACAAAAAAGAATAATTGGGGACAGTATTGAAGCGAAAATCCCATATCAAAGCAATTTGGAATAAAATTATCCCTGAATCACAGTAATCTGTGCGTAATAACAAACATCAAACTAATAGTGACAAAATAAATATTAAACGCATTACTTACTATTGGTGAGTTAAATTTGCAAATTATTACAATCAATTAAAAAATAGAAAATATTCAGGACTTGTAATATATTTTAGGTACATCAAAAATTGAGTAAAAAATAAAGTGATAACTTTGCAATAAAAACTTTTCATGCATAGCAAGTAAAATATCATCAAATAACAACATTCTTAGCAAAGATCACATCTATATGTGGAAGATAAACAAAAGAAATAAATAATTAAACGGAAGTTTGAAAATACTTTTCATATCCAGTCTGGTAAATTACAAGGATTCAATGCTCAGAAGTGTAACTAGAGGGGGACATTTGTCCCAGGGCATAGGATCCAAAAGGCACCAATTTGTATATAAAACTTTTTCCAGCGCATTTTGGTAAACAGGAAGTGATGCAAATTTGTTCTCGGGCACTGAAAATTCTTGCTACACCTCTGAGTACTGACCCCAATTAATAACCTAGATCTTCTTGAAGTCAGTTAAAAACTAGACTAAAGATATTTTTGAATAATATTCAAATATACATATGACAACATGTGAACACTGACAAGGTTATTGCACTTTATTAATACTGCAGGCTTAAAAAATCTGAATTTACTAAGGAAGTAAAGTTTACATTTACATATTGTATTAGTAAAATTAAAAAATAATATATTTCATCTGTTTTTACCACTAATGGTGGTACATGTAATATGGTGTCAAAACTGGTAGGCTAGTTTTCGATTTGGTTTGTACCAAAGTACAGATATGAGATTAACAAAAAAGGAAAAAAAGTCTGAAAGAATGTCCAAACAACTTTTGAGCAATTATACTTATGAATTTCAAGAGCAATAAATATTTTAATTTTTATTGATACTAAATCTATCTTACTTATATACAATTTTGCCTTACTGAAAAATCAGAAAATTTTTGAAAAAAATGAAAAAACTGAATTCTTTATAAACATTGAAAAAGGTCTGAATATTAAACTAAATTCTTAAATCTCATCTCTGAAAGTAGCATTTTACAGTTTACATTTTAAACAACAACAGCAGTGACAACATTAATAATAATAATAATAATAATAATAATAAAAGTTACAGGAGTTTCAAGGTTTTACTTACAACATATTTTTAAAAGGTAGTGAGGGTGCAGAGTAAAAAAATTAATCTGAAGGGACTAAAAATTGATTTTTATACTTTATTTCATTGTTACTTCATAAAATGTTGCAAATAAGACTTGATTTTGCAAGCAAGTTATTAACTTGGTGTCAAATATGCAACTTGACATAAAAAATTTACATATAATAGAGATTAAATAAATGACAGAATATAGCATAACATAAAATGATATACTAAAGAGTTGCCTGGGTCAAATGCTTTAATAAAGAATACCACATTGAATTTTACTGTATAAATATTTATTGTTTTACTCATTAATGTAACTTTACCAAAAGTTATACTTTTTTTTCTTTTAAGAACAGCCCCAATAACTTTCTCAATTTACATGAAATTTATAAAATTTAATACATAGTCACTAACTGCCCCAAAGTAACATCACTTTAGGGAAAAAAAACTAAAAAAAAAAAAAAAACATATAAATCAATTTGGAAAATAAGAAAAAAATAAAATAAACAAAGAAGTAAACATCTCAAAAAAAAAAAAAAAAAAAAAAAGTTATTGACAATTGTGAAATTATGCGATACAAGCTTTGAAAAAATTAGACCGCAGAGATCAAAAGTATGCAGACTTTGAACTAGTAATTAAGAACATTTAAAGAATAAATAAACAAATAAAACAAAAATATGAATACCACTTATAATGCCAATAGTTTCTTCTCTTTTACAGCATGCCACTGACAAAAATTCAATGGTTTTCCACAGGACCAGTTCAGAGTACTAGAAAATAAAAAGATAATAAAGTGATAAACAGCCAAAATCAATCAGTTTTTCTTGTAACATATTTTATTCATCACTTGGCTCTGCAAGCTTTAAAGACAGGCTTCTCAAAAACTCGGTATAATTCAGAATGCTTCTTCATAGACAGCATGATGAACTTTTATAGAACAACAAAACTGCAGGTCTTATCCCATTTTTAGGGAGAAATTCACGAAAGTGGAAACTGTATCTGATGGCTAATTCTCCCTCTATTTTGGACAATACAATATGTTATAAATTTTTCTCTGAGTATTTCACTTCTATAAATTAACCATTTGTATTGCCATAAATACAGCTTGTGAAGAGAAATTCTGAATTTTCAAATTTCTGACATAGTTGAATTCTTTTAAAACCTGTTCAGAAATTGCATTATTTCTTGTAAAAAAAAAAAAAAATAACTTGATTGAAACATTTTGTTTCTACTCAGTGAGACACTTAATGAAACACAATTTTTGTGAGAAATCTACTACCCATCTGATTCAGTGCTTAAGATATACATTCTTCTAAAATGGGATGCTTTGCAATGCAAATAATAATAATAATATAAAATTCACATAGACATGTGTATAAGGAACATTTATAACATATGATATGAATATAAAATTAACTCCCAAATTTAAAAATACACTGAAACAGTAAATAATTAAAAATAAATACATACTTATATCTAAAGACATCCAAAGTAGTATTCACCCTTATCAAAGGTTCTTGAAAAATCACCCAGTCATCGCTGTTATTAACTCTCCTATATTTCAAGAAAATGAGTATTCAGTACATAAAAAACATTCTAAAAGTTTCGTTTTCTAAAGCAACCAATTTATATGAATATTCATTTATTATCAATTTATATATATTTAACTAATGACCACCCAAGGTAGGAGTCTTCAGTTAAAATTTACATTTAAACATTATCACAAGAACAAATGATTCGGTGGTAGATCGAGGGGTAATGGGATGAGTGGCTATAGGGCTTCATCCCCCCCCCCCCCCCAATCTCAAATCCAGGCAGCAATTACGACATAAAGTCGTTTGAGTCAGAAGTATGGGTCTAAATGGGGCCCCCCTTACATTTTGTTTCTTCACCGACTCTGACAATTGTCTTTCTGTATTTTCCACAGTATTTACCCGCTTGCCCATGATAATCAGGGAACAATCATATTACATTAAATTTTTCAGTAATATTTGACTTATTTATTAAGATATATTTTTCAGTAATATTTGACTTATTTATTAAGATATATTTTTCAGAAATTTGTATATGAATGCATTTAAAATTATTTCAGATTTTAAATGCAAAAATAATGTGTAACAGATAAACAGTGATAATTCGCAAGTAATAATATATTAAGATGCTAACATATCAAAAATATACACTTGTGCAATATATATGAGGAATATTTGAAATATACACCCAATATTGTGGATACATTTTAAATAAATTAAATTTAAATTCATTAAGATTGACAATATAATGGGTAAATATTAATTTGCTACAATTTACATTAGTATTTATTTCCAATTTAATGATAATATTGAATAATTAAGTATATGAACATGAAAAAATAAAAATACTATAAAATTAATTACTTGTCAATATTAGGAATACATTAGAAATATTACCAATGTTTACCTAATATTGTGGATACATTTTAAATACATTTGGGCTAAATATTAACTTGCTGCTATGTAAAAATACTGGTTTGGGTTTTCAATGTTTTACAATCCTGTGAGGTGCTATTTGAAAGTTTATTGGTAATGGAACTACTTCAGAACTACTTCCAAAATATAGGCAATATTGCAGATACATTTCATTTAAATTCAGTAGAAAAAGGATTAAAATTATTTTGAATTTTTAAGTAAATTTTACCAATATCATAAGTTTATTTACCCTTAATGATACCCAGTAGAAGACCCAAACTCTGAAATCCATGCTGCCTGCTTTCTCAACAATGTCAATAAATAATGAAATCTGTTCTGCTACCTGCAAGTTCAGAAAACCACAGAATAATATTAAATACTTGAAAAATATAACATTAATGATATGGGCACCCATAAGGGGGGGCTCAAGGTAGGGAACTTGATCCCCCCCTAGGAGAGGAGAGCAGGGGCAGGGACATACCCCAAAAAAAAATTCTGGGAGGGTCCAAAAATTTCGGAGGGGGTCCAAACGATGAAAAAGGCAGAAATTTTCACAAAAAGACTTCACCATTATTGCTTTGTTAATAAAAACTGAAATTTCGGAGGTGTTACAGACCCCCACCCCCCTTCCTGGGTACGTCCTTTGCCAGAGGGTGACTGGTGGGGCTTCAGCCACCCTCGAAATAAGTAAACATAAGAAATGGAGAAAATTACATATTCGTGGGTAATTTTGAAAGTTCAGCTTGAAATTTTTAAGGTTTAGATACGTCCCTAAGCCAAACTCACTCCACCCCCCCCCCCCACTTAAGTATGTTTTTTCAATCTGCAAAGATATGTTCTGATTAAATGAATTTAAAATGAAATATGCTAGATAAATTTTAAGTTTATGAACATTTCCTATGCAATATGTGAAATAACCTTTATTAAAAATGAAGTCTTAAAAAAATGCAACTCAAAGCATGGCTTTTTCCATAACATTACAGAAATAATTCAGCAATCAAAATTAATTGAATGTCAACAATATTATTTGAATTGTCTTAGACTGAACAAGTATAAAGTAAGCTTTATTTAAGGGGAATAGATGAAGTGAATATTATCAAATACAATGAAGAACCGTTCTGATTATACCATCTTTAAAATAAAACAAACTACATTAAAATCGGCTCATCCATTTGGGATCTATTTTGCCACATACACATCCAACTTTTAGAAAAAAAAACCAGGCATTTAGTATCTTAGAATGAAAATTTAATAAACTAAATTCATATTCTGAAAAAATTTAAGGACCCCTTAAAATGGGGTGTCTGGGGCATGTGCCCTCCTTGCTCCTGTGATAATCATGGTCTTATCATCACAGGATTTTCAGTAGTATTTGACTTAATTATTAAAATATATTTTTCAGCAATTTGTACATAAATGCACCTAAAATTATTTATCAGATTTTAAATTTTGAAATAATGTACAGTAGATAAACAGTCTTAATTCACCATTACTGTGATATTAAGATGCTGACACATTAAAAATATCTGTTAGTACAATATGAGGGAAATTTATAATATACACACAATACTGTGTGGATACATTTTAAATATATTTAATTTAATTCATTAACATGGACAATATAATGGATAAATGTTGCTAATTTTTACCAATATTAGTTTTTATTTCCAATATAATAACAATGTGAAGGATTGAGTATATTAGCATTAGAAAAATAATAAAATGGTATAAAAATATTTTTAAAAATTACTTGTCAATATTAAGAATACATTATAAATATTTCGAATTTTTACTTAATATTGTGAACACATTGTAAAGATATTTGGGCTAACTACTAACTTGCTACTATTAAAAACTTTATCAGTAATGGAATTACTTCAGAAACATTTCCAGTATATAGCCAATATTGTGGATATATTTCATATGTTAATTAAATTCAATAGAAAAAAATTAGCATTATTTTGAATTGGTATCTAGGCTAAAAGGTAAGTTTTACCAATTTGGGAATTTTATTTACCAATATAACACAACAGAAGACATAAAATCTACCATACCAAAATCTGCAAGGCTCTAAAATTAATACTGTATTACTAAATTTAATATTGTAACACTTACCTTTATTACCAGTAATATTAAACTTATCCGTTACTATACTATTGAATTATCCTTAAACAGTATACAAACTTTTCAATTCCAAAAATCTCGCATTTAACACCAAAAACAATAACTTTTTTTCCGCGTTGAATCAGTTTACCAATCCCTTGTGTTTTTCGTACTACTAATGAAAGCTCACACATTCTGAATCACCTGCTACTTTCAGCTGGTTTCCCTGATTTAAAAGTGGACTTTCCTGAGGCCATCTGGGGTGTTCGATCGTAAATTATCCACTTTACTATATGAGAGAGAGGTTTGTGTATGTGTAAAAAGTGGAGAGGGAAATATTACACCACAACAACAGAGCGGTTATTTTGATCTAACAACGTATATATGTATATTCTAAGCGTGAATCTGTGCTAGAATGGGCAATAAGATAAAATGATGCACATAGACATTGAAATTTAATCACAAAATATTTTTTTCCCACGTTTATAATTTATTTCAATATAAATTGCATACAATATATAATTGATCATTATTTTCTGCTTTTGATTTAAAATTTTGTTTATACTATTTGCAACAGGCGCGTATCCTTCCTAAAAATCTGAACCTTTACTTAGTTTAAAATTTGATACTGAGGCTACAGTTGAAACAGCTTGCTTACAATTTGATACACAGGTTAGAGCCCTCTCCACCCCCGAAATAAAATCCTGACTGCACCACCGATTTACAAACACGCATCAAAACATGCTCAAATATTATATACAGAAACAAAAAACGAATGCAAGATTTCAGCTATATAAGCATAAATAACATACTACGATCAAGTATAGAGACGGATCCAAAGATCAATTTCTCGGAAGGGTATAAAATTAAAAGAAGCAGGCTTGTTTAAGTCTTAAAAACAAAATGTATAGTAAAGCAAAATGTTAACCCTAACCAAAGCAATGTCTGTCGGAAGAGCTGGAGTCCTAATGGATCCGACACTGAATCAATGTATCTTATATGTTGTGAATTATCAAATTTTAAATAACATTTACAATAATTGAAAAGTTATAAGGTTTTACTTACTTGTGTTAGCTAAAAGTATTCCATTACTTGTATGCAGTTGGTACTTCGCAACTGCAGTCCAATTCCAATATGGCGTCGTTTGGGTGTGGAAGCAACGCACTCACTCCTGCTGAAGTGAACGCATCATGGGAAATGTGGTGACTCTCTCGCTAGAGTGAGCAGATAGCGCCTTCACCCTTACTCTAAGAGTGACATTGTCTCACTCTTGCAGTTAGGGTGACAGAATCCTATCGATGAAGAGTCATAATGCAGTTTTCTCACTCTTATCTCACTCTATCTGGGATCATTTGCCGGTGACTTTTTGTAAGAGTGACAATGTTACTCTAAATTTTTAAGAGAGTCTTTTTTAAAAATTGCCGTAGACATACGTGTTTTTTTCTCCGTGGTTCAGCTTTAACTGTAGAATATTAGTATGTAAAAAAGAAAAAACACATTTTTGGGGCCAATTTTGATGATTTGGGTGTCCACCATCCCCTTAAGTTGGCAGTTGGCAGTACACTGCGTCCACGTTCACTGATGTCATTTGTCAGTAGAGATGGACATATTCAGCCTTTACAGCTAACTTATTCCACCTGTTCGTTCAACTCAAGTCAGTGAAGTGAATAATGTTCAGTTCATTCTCATCGTCAAAAGATGAGAACAGAAGGGGAACAAAATATTTCGAGGAAGTAATAAACAAATTTCCAAAATGAAATGTAGAGAGAGAGCATCTTAAGTGGTAAATAAATATGTAAATTCATTAAAAGTAAAGTTCTTATCTCTCGTAATATTTAGCCAAGTTTTTTTTTAAATCCTAGATTTCATCACTAGTCTTTGTCTTTCATGCTGTAGAAAAAGGAAGTGGGAAGGGAGAACGCCATTTTAGTTGTAGAAACATTAAGATTTTTTATGATAATGTTCAATTTCTTATGGGGGGAGGGTTAGTCATCTACTAAAGGGCCTGAAAATTAGGAAGCAGCCTATGGCCCCGACATTCATGAAAGCGTCACTGGCAATAATTTATTACTACGTGACTTACCGTCAACGATTCTTTTTCTATTGGAAAGGACGCAGGTTAGGGGATTGCCCCATATTAATGAAATATTTAACAAAAATTTTTATTTTAGAAATTTTTAATAGCGGCAGTCTGGGTAAGGGAATCAACTGGCGCGGAAAATTTTGAGTTTGCTGTATTCTCAAAAGCACAGCTACCAACTTTTACAAGAGTGCATTTGATTATGGCATGACATGAAGTTCGATTTTACAGGAGCATCTAACGTATGGTGTGCATTTGTGTAACGATGAATTGTTATTTTTTTATAAATAACTCTAATTTTAATTCTGGTGTTTAAATAGTTCTTACCTTTCTAAAATGTTAATATGGCTGTTTTACTCGTGACGTGCCAAATTTCTACTTAACAGCCGTACAGGTGGTGTAGTAGCGTATGCACCATTAGGGATGGACGCGAGACGAAAAGTAGACGTTTCGCGTCTCTCAAAACAGCTTAAAACCTTTGTCTCGTCTCGCAAAAAAGTCGTCTCGCATCCATCCCTATGAACCATTCTATCAAGCTTTGGGTCCGGGTTCGAATCCGGACTTTGGCATGGATGTTAATTTGTCCATCCCTTCATAGGCGGTAACGCTGGACGCCCACTGGGTGCTCCCATAATAAAATGGCCAGTAATTCGGGTCTTAATAGCGGCAAATGGCCGCCCATTGTAGAAAAAAATCTACTTAACATTAGGCTGTCATTTCCGAAGTCCTCCAATTATACATGTGTGCGAATAACAGGAGATACAATGGAAAGAAGGTTCGAATATATACACATGTTTGCTTCCAGTTCATTGACGGGCTTTGAGCTACGATTTTAACAGCGACCTTTGGAAAAGAGTGCAAATATCTTACAGTGGTGTATATATGGAGTGCAAATATGGAGTGCAAATATCTATACAGTGGTGTATTTCTGGAAAAATATGTATTTTAGTACATGTTTTGTACATCAAATTGTAAGTTAAATTTCAATCGTAAGCTAAGTAAAGGGTCCCATTTCGGGGGGGGGGGTGCTACAGCCCCCTAAGTCCACTCTTGCTACGTCCGGAACCCGAACGTAATACATGTCTATCTATGTATAAGCAAGTAAAAATCTTCAGTCTTTTAGCAAATTTAAGAATAGCTGCTTGTAATTGTAGGGTATTTCACTCCACTTTTAAAAAGCATTAAAATGCATTGAAAATCTGTAACCCCAATGCATAAGCCTCTTTTAGTAAATGTATTTTCTGTAACTTTGGAATTTGTAAATAGTTATTTGTTTACTTATATTGTAATAATTATTTATGCATAAATCAGTATGTGCTAAATTTCTTTTAAAAAAATATATATACATTAAAACTACCAGAAATAAAACCAAGTAAAAACATTAATGGAAATGTATTTCCTTACGTAAGTACCAGGATTGTCAGTTTCAAAAAATACATCACGAACGCGCTGGAACGCCCTGTTTCAGTGTTCGATTGAAGCAGTTTCAGTCATGTCGAGTTTGGCCAACACCTTCTAGATGTAGGCACGTGCATGCCGAAGGGCAATTGCCTATCTAAAACGCTATGTATTTCTGGGCTGTATAGCGTTTGATAAACTCAAAAAGTGCATAAAATTGCTGTGCTGGTACCTTTATAAAACTTCAATACCGATAATATTATTCTGAAAATTTTATATGCGACAAGTGTAACCTCCTTTAGGAAATGAACCACTCTATAAAACGTCTATATTTCATGTTATAACTTTAGAGCAGTGTTTTCCAGCTCAACTTAACACACTGACCACTTTTTCACTTCCAATTTACCCACGGACAACCTGAAAAAAAATATTTCCTGGGAGGGAGGGGGGGGGGGCAGGGAATAAAGTATTTTTTTTAAGTAAACTTTTTGCACAAAATATAATATAAATGATTAGAAAAATAAAAATAGCGCAGACAATGTTATTTTCTATTATTTGTAAATGGTATTTATAGTAGCTGAAGTATCAAAAATTTGTCTGAGATGCTACAATATTTTACTGAATTGTATTTAATATTGTGTTCGCACGTATTTTCCCTATTTTTGTAAGAGTTAATGGAATTTTTAAAAAATTTTTCTTAAAAAGACTGAACAAGTGCTCTTTTCGCTCTTTTAACTTCATGTAATTGTGAAAACTCAATTATTTTTTTTTAGCTCACTATCTTCGCGGACCACTTAGAACTTGTTCGGGGATCACCAGTAGTTCACAGACTACCGTTTGGGAATCACTGCTCTAGAGGTTATTTTTAGCATTTCGAAGTTAACACTACAATAGTTGGAAAAATGGGAAAAATGTATGTGAACGTTTTTTGAATTAATAATTGGAGAATAGTTTAAAATCACATACTATGGTAGACTTTTATTCCCGAAATTAATTCCCCGGAATATTTTTCTAAAATTTCATCAGAGTAAAATCAGTGCCAGTCTGTAAAGAAATTGATCCTTATATTATGTAAAATGTTAATGGAAAATGACATTGAAGTTCACTTTGAAAGAAGTATGTAAAACAGTTTCTTCTTTCGGTTTCGAAAACATGCGATTTAGAAATATAACTTTCCAAAGTGAAATTGCTTGAAGAAAAGGAAAATGTTAATACTTTTGCAAAGATTTTACCTCTGCTGTTACACCAGAAAACTAGTACCAATACAAATGCAATTTTCTACAATCTCAGCAAAAGAGAGTTAGTTATATTACATATATTTTGTTAGCATTTAAGGATGTACAAAAGGGCCATTCTCTACATAAATATTTAGTATCATGTGCTGAACGGTTCATGTGATACTGCTGCAAAGTAACGAAACCAGTGCATGCTTAATTATTTCTTATAATGAAGAGAAAACTTCTCTTGCAAAAGCATTTACTTATCTGCCTTGAAATACTTTCTAAAAGTAACAACCTTTTCCGTGTAACATCTGGAAATTAATTACATTTTCGTTAACGGCAGCAGGACACGGGAGGTCTTTAGAACATTAAACTGCTGAGAAAATATTATGCAATGATTAACTCGAATTCTCTAAAAATAAAGATTTCTGATTTTCTAATCTTTGACAGTAGGAGCATCTGCATTTTAACTTTAAGAACCCATGCTTTAGTGCATAGATAATTAAATAAGTGCACAGTTTTGCTACTTGTTAGATTTTGTGAGCGCATTCTTTCTCTTTCATTTCCTTTTTTTTTTCTAGTATGCATTCCTATGTGGTACTTTTAAATAAAGTTATGTAAAGTAGTAACGGATTTACGGCATGTTTAGGATGAAAGATTTATGTATTAAGAAAGCAAACATCCTATTTCAAAATAAATGACCCGAATGATAAAAACAAATAACGAGAATAAAATTCAGACTTTTAAAAAAAAATTATTTATTCAATGCAAAATTTTGTGATTCCGTTCAAGACAAAGTTAACTCACTTTGTCAGTCAGTCTATTCATAAAGCGTCAGCCCGCTCTAACAGCACGGGCTGTAGGTGCGATTAATCTTAACTCTTGTGGTTAATGAAAATGGGTTTCTACACGTAAAAATATAAATAGAATTTTTTCAAAAGTTTTTTTTTTTTGTAGAAGATGCGTTAGCGGAATTTAAAAACAAAGTTTTAAAAATATCAATTTCAATGGCGCTTTGCGTAAAGAAAGAGAGCTGAAGTAATAACATTACTCCAAGACATGAACAAATTATCAAACAGTAGAGAATAAAATTGAAATTGTTTGTCCATTTCGAGTTGTGATCATGTTTTAATTTACTCTTTTCCGTACAATGGTCTTCTTAAAGGTAATTTTTTTTAATTAAAAAGGAATACATCTGCGCTGTTTGCTCATATACCAATGTTGGTCACAATCCGATCATCCGTTTCATCTGCTGGATGCCATCTATAGATAAATATAGCAATAACCACCATGTACAAAATAAGAGTCTCAGAATTTTCTAGTCCCCATCATTAGTATGAAACATACCACAACTATTTTGAATTATAGTTTAAACAATTGAATTAAAACTTAGGATGTAATGTAACTGTTATAAAACAGTTACATTACATCCTGTACAGTTACTCACATTACACTGCTCATAAGAGCAGTGTAATGTGAATACTACTGGAAGAGACTGATCTTAACGACAAAAAATTTAAATCATATTTTTGTTGAACGACGTCGAATCGTCACTTGCTTATCGTCGAACTTTAGAATATCGCATCTCATCATAATGCAGAGTCGAAATGGGAATTTTGGTGCAGAAAAAACAGAGATATTCTCGATTCAGAAACATTTAATTACGACAACCTCTGAAGCAGTTGATTAAAGAGACTTCAACGTCTTCCAGTGACTCTCTAGATTAATTACAAGCTGAAAGAATTACAGCTGTATATCGTGAATGCTGCGTACTTTAAAACGCAAAAGATTAAAGTTCTGTTAGCTTTACATGTTTTATGAGCAAGTTATTTTGCCGCGTTGCAGTCTTTGGTGGTGAATATTTATAAAAATGAGAGTATCAAAAATGGCATGATTTAAAAGCTATTTTAAATTAATTTTTAACAAAACATGTTCCGTTTAGGGCTGATTTATGCATGTTTCAAATATTAACTCTTTGATGTACAAAATTCTGATCTTCTCATAAGCAAAAAATTATTTGTGTATACCAGCTTAAGGATGCCATTAAAACAGTATATATATCGTAAGCAATTACCGTTCCACTAAAGAGGTGGTGTACAAATTATAACACCATACTGTATATTAAAATATATACAGATTTAAGTAACCATGCACATTTATTTTACACTGATTGATTCCTTTTTTGTCTTAGTACATTTAAACTAAAATTCAGTTGCGATTTCCTTATTTGCAAGAAAGCCATATTTTTAAGTACTTAAACTTAATTCAAACTAGAAACGCATGATTGAGAAAACACATTAATTACTTCTCAGATTTCCCATTCAAATTTGAAGAAAACAAAATGAAGGGCATGAATATGAATAAGAAGTGACAGCATCAATCGAGGTGGCACCTTTGTTAAAACGGGCACTTCGTTTAACACGGGATATCGGATAATTGATATTATTTTGCAATGCTCTCTGAAAATGCCGCCCGGGTGGTGTAGTGGATAAAGAACTTTTCTGTCACTTGTTGGGTTAGAGTTGAATTACCGGCTTAAGCGTTAACTTGTCCGTCCCTTCATAGGGGGTAAAGTAGGCCACCCACTGTGTGTATCCTTAATAATATGAGCAGTAATCCAGGCCTTAATAATAAAGAATGCTTGATGAACAAGCGTAACCCCCACCCTTTGAAAAAAAAATTCTGAAAACAAATTGCTTTCGTAACAATACACATTGACGGTATTTCAGGTTTAAAAAAAAGACTATTAAATTATGCTACTTAACCTGAAACACCACAAATGACATTTTAGTATTTTTAATAAGAATTATTAATAATGTTTTAACGTACGCGCTGTCAAATCTTACATTTCCAGACAGCCAATAGTAAATTCGTATTCCGTGGCCATACGTAACGTCTGCTCTGTACACTGTGTTCCGATTTTGGTTAGATCTGACTATCAATTCCTCAGATTGCACGAACGTGTTCCTGTTTAAAGATAATTTTCCTGAGAGGAATTGGATACATTAAAAAGAATATTGTTGCGAAATAATAACTTAATTTTCTCCCGTATTGCATGTGCCGCTGTGAAACTAGTTTTGCACGCATAATAGCGGTCCTCTTATAATGGTAACCCTGTAGTCTTGGCGACAACCTTGGCGATCATCTTGGCGACGGATTTGGCGACAAATGGTGGCTTCTAGAGAATTCATGTCTCGAGACCATATTTCAATTTGATAAGATTGTTCCAGAAGTTTCTCGGCGATTCTGGTGACGTCATCATCTCTATAAAGCGCTAGGTTCTCTCTCCGGGGAGTTCAGTTGAGTGATAGACAGCGAAGCGCACGGTTGATTCTGTGAAATCAATAACGTTATTGTTGTGTTTATTTATGAATTTTGTTAGCGCATTTTAAAGTTTCCTGTATTATTTTGATCTATTGAGCTGCGAGCCGTGAATAAAGTGTTATTTTTGTTTACTGTGCTGATTGGACTGTTTCAAAATACACCCACTCGGCGATTTTCGTAACATTGGTGTCAGGGAGTGGGGTCTAGATCTGTTTGAATGCCAATAACCAGATCAGCCATGGAAGATAAAATGGAAAAACTGTTTGCTATGATGCTAAGTATGAAAGAAGATATGTCAAAGATGTCTTCGGGTCAAGACAGTCTGAAAGAAGATATGTCAAAGATGTCTTTCAGACAGGAGAGTCTGGAAGAGAAGATCTGTTCGGGACTAGAGAGTCTACGAGAGAAAATGCGTTCAGGACAAGAAGAAATGAAGACTCAAATACAATCTGTGTATGAAAGAGTCGAGGGAGTACGAAGCGAAGTGCAAGAAAAAATCGAGGGAGTACGAAGCGATGTGCAAGAACAAATCGGCGATGTCAAAGGACAAATCAATGACGTGCAAGGACAAATCAGTGATTTTGAAAAGAGACTTTCTGATCTTGAGAGGAAGCCAAGTAATATTTTGGCAAGTGGAGAAATAATTAATTCTAGACCGACTGTAAAGCATTTAACATTTAACGGCCAAACATCTTGGACTGTTTTTAAGAATCAGTTTGACGTCGTGAGCTCTACAAATGGATGGACGGATAGCTTCAAGGCCAGTCAGCTTGTGGCCTCTCTGCAAGGATCAGCTGCGGAGATTCTTCTAGGAATACCGAATGACAAGTTGAACGACCTACCGACCGTCGAAAAGGCTCTCGAATCTCGATTTGGAAACAGCCATCTTACCCAGTTTTATAGGAGTGAATTGAAAGCAAGGCGACAAAGGCCTGGAGAAAGTCTACAGGTATTAGCCGCCGATGTTGAGCGATTGATGAGCCTAGCTTACGCGGAATGTCCCCTAGATGTTCGAGAAAGTTTAGCAGCCCAGTATTTCGTCGACGCTATCAGGGACGAAGATACACAACATTCTACGAGACTGGTAGACCCGAAAGATTTGAAGGCAGCTCTGGCGTATAGCATGAAATATGAAGCTGCGAGAACTGTTTCGAAAACATCCAGGCATGTAAGGTCTGTGGATATAGAGGGAGACGCCGCCAAGGAAAAGGATGATAAACTGGATTCTGTACTCAAGGCACTCCAGGAATTATCGGATAGTCTCGCTGTTGGGAAAAGGGGCTCTCCCCGAAGGAGTCCGAACGTGACCTGTTGGAGATGTCACAAAAGGGGACACGTGCAAAGAGAATGCGACGTGACTTCCCTCCAAACAGCAAAACTAGGTCCTAGGCGTCTTGCGGGGCGGAGGCTGCCTTTTCTGAATAAAGCCCCTGAAGAGAAATTTGAAGTTTCCGCACTTAGCGGAGGAGAAACTGGACTTTATGTTGAAGGAACTATTTGTGGTATCCCTTGTTTGATGCTAGTGGATACGGGTGCGAATGTCACTCTTCTAAAATCGGACTTCGCCATGAAACTGAAGGAACAATTGCTCTACACGTCTCCAAACGTCTCTATTAAGACCGCTACCGGTGAAAAGACAGAGATACAAGGAAAACTGGATGTATCCATTAAATGTGGACCCAAGAAATTCCGGCACAGGGTCTACGTGGCTAACATCACTGACCCTTGTATCCTTGGACTGGATTTCCTTCAAAAATTTAACTTTACCGTAGATTTAGAGAAGAACGAGATACGGACAGGAGGGGAGGAGATTCCCTTGTTTTCAAGAAGCGAGCAGTGTTCAAAATCATGTTCTATATTCGCGAAAGAGAAGACGAATATACCCGCGAGATCTGAATTTCTTATCCAAGGGGTTCCTGAAGCCTCTGGACATTTCCGGTATGTCGTAACGAACTTTCCTAGCCAGTTCTCCTTAAAAGGGGTCTTGGTAGCCGCCGCACTCGTGGATTTAAGAGGGGAAGCTATACCTATTCGAGTGTTGAATTTGGACGATAAACCCAAGACTGTAGAAAAAGGGGCCGTTATTGCGACGTGTGAACCAGTGGTGGATATCGTTGCCCGTCCTCAAGGATATTCTAATAGTCATCATTTTCAACTAATGCTGGAGGATCTTGAAGGACTTAGTAAGGAGCAGCGAATAGCAGTGCAAAAATTACTCCAGGAATTCCAAAACTTATTCTCTACCGGTAACGCTGATGTGGGCCACTGTAATGTGACACAACATAAAATTAATACAGGTGATCATCCACCAATCAAGCAATATCCAAGGCGTTTGCCTCTTGCAAAGAAAGAGGAAGCTGAACGCCTGATTAAAGAAATGGTGGACGGTGGCATAATAGAGGAATCGTCGGGGCCTTGGGCGTCACCAATCGTTCTTGTTAAAAAGAAGGACGGATCAGCACGTTTCTGTGTCGACTATCGGAAACTGAACGATATTACGAGGAAAGACTGCTATCCCCTCCCGCGAGTAGATGACACTTTAGATGCTTTGAATGGAAGCCAGTGGTTCTCTACGTTGGACTTAAAGAGCGGGTATTGGCAAGTCGAAATCCGACCTGAAGATAAAGAAAAGACAGCTTTTACCACCGGACAAGGACTCTAGCACTTTAAGGTAATGCCTCTCGGTATTTGCAATGCCCCCGCTACTTTTGAAAGACTAATGGAAACTGTATTACGTGGACTTTCGTCTGAGGCCTGCTTAGTATACTTAGATGACATTATTATAGTGGGCAAAACGTTTGAAGAACATTTAAATAATATTCGTAAAGTGTTTCTTAGATTACAAAATGCTAACCTTAAACTAAATCCAAAGAAATGCAAATTTTTACGTACAGAAGTTACTTATCTTGGTCACGTTATTTCTGCAGACGGAGTTAAGACTGATCCACAAAAAGGCAAAGCGGTTGTCGATTGGCCACGTCCGGAAACGGTACATGAACTGCGAAGTTTTCTCGGACTGCGCACCTATTATCGCCGTTTTGTAAGAAATTTTTCAACAATAGCGAGACCTTTACATAAATTGACTGAAGCCCAAACAAGTTTTAATTGGACAGAGGAATGCGAGAAATCTTTCATTAGTCTAAAGCAGGCATTAACGACGTCTCCTATTTTGACATATCCCCGGACTGACAAAGACTTTATCTTGGACACAGATGCCAGTAATGAAGGGATAGGAGCCGTGCTTTCGCAGCGAACAGAAAACGGTGAAAGTGTCATAGCTTACTTCAGCAAGAGTTTGTGTAAGCCAGAGAGGAATTATTGTGTGACTCGTAAGGAACTGCTGGCTATTGTTAAATCTATTGAGCATTTCCATCACTACCTCTATGGACGGAAATTTCTTCTCCGGACTGATCATGCTTCCTTGAGATGGCTTTTGAATTTTAAAGAACCTGAAGGTCAGATCGCTCGTTGGATCCAAAGGCTGCAGGAGTATGAGTTCGAAATCGAGCATCGCAAAGGAACTTCGCACGGAAATGCAGACGCTCTCTCCAGACGACCTTGTAAATGGGACTGTAAACACTGCGTGAACGCCGAGAAAAAGTACGGGACGGAGACGGATACTTTCGTGAAGGTTTTGACTGCAACGACTGTGGATCGGTGGGCTTCGAGTGAAGTACAGAGAGCACAGATGGAAGATTCCAATATTAGGCGAATTTTGGAGAAGAAGCTAAATTCCGCGGATCGACCATCTTGGCAAGAGATCACGCCAGAGAGTCCCGCTACAAAGCGATACTGGGCTCTTTGGGATTCTTTACATCTTAAGGACGGTGTTTTATATCGGAAATGGGAGAGCGATGACGGAAGAGCAAGCCGATGGCAATTAATTCTCCCACGTAGCAGGGTTCCAGAGGTTCTGCGGGAGATTCATGATAGTGCAAGTGGAGGACATTTTGGAGTGATGAAGACGTTAAATAAAACCAGGGAGCGATTTTATTGGGATCGACTTCGAGCCGATGTTGAAAAATGGTGTAGGGAATGCCACGATTGCGGTGCCCGGAAAGGACCTAAAATAAAAACCAAGGGTCGTTTGAAGCGCTATAACGTTGGCGCGCCTTTCGAAAGAGTGGCTTTAGATATCCTAGGACCCCTGCCTACAACATCGAAAGGCAATCGATATGTCTTAGTCCTGATGGATTACTTTACCAAATGGCCAGAAGCGATTGCCATCCCAAATCAGGAAGCTTCAACGGTAGCTGAAGAACTGGTCAGAAACTGGATCTCTTATTACGGAGTGCCTATGATGTTACATTCGGATCAAGGTACAAATTTTAATTCAGCACTATTTTCGGAACTCTGCGAATATTTGGGAATCACAAAGACTCGAACAACACCGTTACATCCCGAGTCGGATGGCATGGTCGAGAGGCACAATCGAACAATTTTGAATCATCTTTCAATATTTGTTTCGAAGAATCAAACCGACTGGGATACATATTTGCCACTGTTCCTCCTGGCTTACAGGAGTGCGGTTCATGAGACGACCGGATATTCTCCATCAGAGATGTTGTTCGGCCGTTCTCTTCGATTACACAGCGATATTGTTTTTGGACGACCATGTGATACGCCCTCCTCACGGAATGATTACATGAGAAATTTAGAAGCACGATTAGAAAGAGTTCAGTCGTTTGCCAGAGAGCGAATCAATTTGGCGAATGACCGAATGAAGATTCGTTACGACGCCAAAGCAACGAATCACCAATTTAAGGAGGGTGATCAAGTTTGGCTGTATAACCCAAAACGAAGGAGAGGTCTGAGTCCTAAGTTGCAACAGAACTGGGAAGGACCTTATACAGTTGTCAATAAATTGAACGATGTTATCTACAGAGTCCAGAAGTCGCCCAATTCAAAACCGAAAGTCATCCACATTAATCGTTTAGCTCCATATGGTGCTACTGATCATGATGTTGTGTGATTAGACTGCCGGGTCGTCAGTTTTTTAAAGAGGGGAGCAGTGTTGCGAAATAATAACTTAATTTGCTCCCGTATTGCATGTGCCGCCGTGAAACTAGTTTTGCACGCATAATAAAGGTCCTCTGATAATGGTAACCCTGTAGTCTTGGCGACAAACTTTGCGATCATCTTGGCGACGGATTTGGCGACCTTGGCGACAAATGGTGGCTTCTAGAAAATTCATGTCTCGGGACCATATTTCAATTTGATAAGATTGTTCCAGAAGTTTCTCGGCGATTCTGGTGACGTCATCATCTCTATAAAAGCGCTAGGTTCTCTCTCCGGGGAGTTCAGTTGAGTGATAGACAGCGAAGCGCACGGTTGATTCTGTGAAATCAATAACGTTATTGTTGTGTTTATTTATGAATTTTGTTAGCGCATTTTAAAGTTTCCTGTATTATTTTGATCTATTGAGCTGCGAGCCGTGAATAAAGTGTTATTTTTGTTTACTGTGCTGATTGGACTGTTTCAAAATACACCCAGTCGGCGATTTTCGTAACAATATGAAAATTGTACTTAAAAATGTGATGAAATAAATCACTACTGTAATGAAAAAAATGTATTCTTCACATTTATAGGTGGAATGATCTTTTTTAACTTCAATTAGTAAGACTTCAATCATTTCATTTAACTTCAAACCGTAAGACTTATAAAATAAGATTTAATTTCGTGAACAAAGTCGGTATGTCTTACGGATATCCCTTGCACGACTACCAACTTTTAAGGAATTTAATTTATCATTTTCTTAAAGCAGCACATTTTGTAAATAACCAAAATATAATGCCGAATTTTGACACTTTATACCAGTATAAGTAAAAAATTACTGCTTACAAAAAGTGGTTCGGTATATTCGTAAAAGTTGGCAGTTATACCTTGCATCTGCCACTTTCCATCAAATGAAATGGATGACAATAGTATATCAATCTGCTGCCGTAGTTAGTGAATTTTATTATATAAGTCTGACACGCCTATACTTTTGTTCACGGACAAAAAAGGTTCTGAGGCATTACTGTTAGTACCTAAAGTTATCAGCTAATAATAATTAGCGGAAGCCGTGTTAAAGAAGACATCATTGTAGCTATATCTCATTAGACATACTTCCCAGCAACGACTGCTTCCTATTTTGAAAATATTAAGCAATAGTAATAAACATTATGTTACTACTGAAACTTCCAAGATGAAAAATTATTGTGCAAACTAATAAATTACTCTATGATTACGCTTAGACTGGAAAACAGAAACTTTAATGTCATTCCAGACAAAGATAAGTAACTCTTTCGCAATATACAACAAATTGCCTTTATATTTAGATATTACAGTAGATATACAAAAATAGTTGTCCTTTTTCAGAACATTAAAAAGGCGCTCAGTATATACACCCCTGAGGAACTCGTGTAAAATTATCACATTATCTTATTAGTTATCGTTAGCGTCGTTGCACTCATTTTTTGGCAGCACGGGTGAATAGATATCACTTATATGTTTCTTGAGCTCTTCTTTCTTTTTTTTTTAGTGGTTGGGGGTGAAAAAAGGGTTTTTAACCTAAAAAAAATCAATAATTAGCCGTTAAATTAGGTGTTCTGGTTGGTCTGGAGACAAAGCGAGATCATCCGGACAAGCAAGTTCAATCCAGAACAGAATCCAAACATTTAGAGTTCCATGTTATTCTCATACGTCATTCATATTTGTATTTGTAGTACTCCTTTGCATTGAAAACTAAGTACTCATAATAATCCTGTATTCTTTTCGCTGGCAACGTTTACGCAATACAATCAACTAAGCAGTAACATTTTACTTAACCCTCTCGTCACCGAATTATGAAAAATCAGAGAAAACAAATCTGTCTAGAATTTAATGCATCTGAAATAGTATTATAAATCATGCAAAAATATTTTTTTCTAATGTCGATAATAATAATTTTTCTAATAATAATTTCTGCATTTTCGAAGCACTTTGTTCTGCTAAAATTAATTTAAAAGGATGCACATATTAGGTAAAGGTTGAGGAATAAGAAAAAAACTATACTTACCTTAAAAAGAAAAAAAAACGGTAAAAAAAGCAGCGTAAATATTTTCTTAATTTTTCTCCTGAAACAATGAAGCGAAAACTGTAAAAAATGATCTAAATTGACTAGAACTGCAATCTAGGCACGATTTATGCATCTAGTTAAGAGCCCCATATACTTTCTACATGAATTATTAATATTGATATCACTGAAAGAAAAAAATTACTAAATTCAATTGTTTTCTCTCTGAATATCTATTTGAAATAGGAGCCTCATATGAGGTTCAGGGTGACTAGAGGGTTCAGGTGAAATTTTTGCAATTCAGAACTGATCAATTTCTAATTTGAAAAAAAGTAATTAAAAATATACTGCTAACGAAAAGTGGTTGATTATATTCCTTAACAGTTGGGGTAATGTGCATGTATGTGTATTGTGAATATGTACTGTTAAGGACATTTTATTTTATCTGTTCAGCATTAGAATTTTATCCTAAATGCTTATTTCATTCCTAAAATAAAAGTACTTTATCCTGCTAAAAAGTAATTTGCAAGCACGTTTCCATATAGTTACTCCCTCGTTGAATAATCCTTTTACAAAAGCGCTTTATTTAATTGCCGTTGATAACAAAATACCAATCTTATTCTTTTGAAATGAGATTTTGTGTTGAATTCTTTATTTCATTTGACGTTAACAGGGAAATTACTTGTTCATGGAAGAATTTCATTGCATCATTAAGATTAATGCATAAGTTTTATATTGGGTTTCAGCGAAAGATAGTTTGATGCAGTCTAAGTTTAGTATAGCATTTTGCTTCGAAGATATAAAAAAATAAACACGGATAAAATATGTTAAGTGCTGTTAGGAAAGCCTTTTGTAATATGAAAGATTTCTTTAATCTATGTACTGTAAACCTTCTATCAAGCTTAGAGAAAATTTTAAAACACGCCCAAAAATGCTTACAAAGCTATAAAACTCGATTCTACCATTTTGTAAGATTTTGCGCTTCGTTCATATTTTCCTCATGTATAGTCACTTCACCTGTTAACTGAAATTTGAACTTTTCTTTGTAGACTCAACAAAATAGATCAGCAATACGATACCAAACGCATTGCTTGAAAAGCACGTTCTAACATCTTATTTTTAGCTCCACCAGTGGCCGAGCGCACAGGGCTCTGAACTGGGAGGCAGTATATGCCTTGTTCAAAACGAGGTTGCGTCCACCGACCTAACCACTTGCAATTTTCAGTGGTTTCCTCGTAATCTTACGGGCGCAAATACAGGATAGAACATCTAGATAAAGAACGTCTAACGATTGCTGCATCTGGAAACTTTGACGTCATCATCAAGTACGCGCATGAAATTTTTTATATAGAATTATTTAAAATTTCTGGTAAATTTACTAACGTATAATAATATTTTAATGATTTGAGTTAGAAAATTTAATTTTATGACAAATGGCAGTTTTTAACATAACTAATTAAATTATATGATAAGCAAATAGTTCATAATTTTTTCAAGAGAAAGGTATATTTTAACATGCAATTTAATACATTTTCTATTTTAGCATTTACCATACGATTAATCCAAATTTTATTGATTGTCTAAACTTTAGGGACAAGGTGTATATATGCATAGCTGCAACATTTCCGGGCATATAATTAACCACTTTTTGTAAGCAATAATTTTTTTTTAGAAAACAATGAAAAGTCGTGGCCTACAGTTCGCGTTTTTACAATTAAGATTGCTTTATTTCAAATAATACATAAAAGTACACATAAGGTGGTTAATTTTATTAACGGAATTGTTTCAGCTGTGACCTATATTCGGCAGTAAATTTTTACCATGAAGGCCGATTTCAATAATTTTTTTTTATTCGGAAGGGTTTATTGCATGTTCCGTATTATTTTGGTGACCTTCTAATGATATTTTCATCCAGAAAATTGAAAAAAAAAAACAATATGTTTTAAAATCATTGTTTAAAAGTTTGCCAGTAGTGGCGTTAGTAGTAATATGTTAAATGTCTCTAATGTTGGCCACCAATTTTATAGATTTATCGCCCTGTTTGGCCCAAAAATTGTTTCCAAAACAGAATTCGCCTTGGAAATATGTTCTATATTTGGTGAGAATTGTCAAACTTTTCTATTTTACAAGTGACATAATTTTTTGCGTTAGTGAAATAATCCGATATTGGTTTTCTAAAATAAAACATACTTGTTTTATTTGTACTGCTATAAGGTTAAAATAATTGTGTTTGAGAAAATAATGACTCATGCGCTTTTTGGAATTACCCATTTAATATTTTACAAAATTGTGCCAGTTGAGCAGCTTAAAAATAATCATATATATATAAATTAAGAAGAAAAACTTTCAAATCTTAGCGCTTTTGAGAAAAGGTAATGTACTCTGAAAGCGTATATGCTAGAGCAAATTAAAATTTAAGTTTCTCATTCGATCACTGCAATCATTGTCAAAATAAATGATATTGTGTATTTAACTGCCTCGTAGTTTGTAAGTTCGCAATCCTTCGACGTAAATTAAAAAGGGACAAAAAAAATTAAATAAAAAAAAAAAGTTTTCAGTGTATGCTCAAAATGAGAAATTGGCACTTAAAGTTAAAAAAAAAAAGAATAACGTATTTTGGGAACGTAAATCCTTGTTACGTATTAAATTCTTCGAATTACCTCCACTGAAAATTATTTCGTAAATTTGATTAGCTCAGGGTAAATGACGTAAAAAGGCAATAAAGTATTTGCATTTCTTTTTCCACGTCCGCAGCGTAAATTAGTTTTGCAGAATGGATGAATTGATTCACGTTCTTGGAGCCAGACTAGGAAGTGTCTACAATTAGTAAAGGGGTGGGGAGAAGATGGTGATAAAAAAGATTAGTTATTCATGGGAAATATTCTTAAAATGGATAAAGAAGATGAATTACCTGCGTATGAAGAAGTTGCAGTCCATAACTATCAACTATTACGCTCTTTTCGCAGATTTTTCTTCTATTTTCTTTTTGATATTTTAATTTTAGAATAATTCTGCATAGGTGCATGTATAGGTATAATTGATTAAAAGTCGCGATAAAAAGTTTCCCGAGAAAGGTATAGAAATTGGCAGCTAATTATGCGATATGCGATTGGCAGCTAATTATGCGAAGTTATTTTGCGATATGGCTGCTTTTTATTTGAGGAGAGCATTCAGATTTCGTAATTTAGAATAGCAGTAGTTGACCTACTATAAAGAGCAACAACACACCTTTTAGGCTTAAAATAAATTTAGTAACACAAAACTCACATATTGTGCTTACTGAAAAATAAAAATAATGAATACACTCATCTTTCGATTTGCGCAGTAGATGTTCCAGTATAAATCATGTAAACCCAAAATGTGTAAAACCAGAAGCAGAATTCATAGAAGAAAACATGTTTATTTAAGCAGTAGATTGTGCAAATCGATATAAAGATGACAGCAAAATTAGTCTGGAATTTGTTCTTTATATCAATGTAAAATGACGTAATAATTTAAGAATACAAAAAATGAGGGAGATTAAGTTAAAGGTCATTTATCTCGCTTCATAACATTTTATGTTTAATAATGGAAACACAACCATTAATTAATACCAATAACGGTTAAAAACAGAATTGTATAAACATAGATTAGCAGAGTTCCCTATGAATAAAAACAGTAAAGAGCGTAATCAAATTAACAGTACTTCGTAAAAATGTAAAGAATGCAAAGACATTATTTGAAATAGTTGAACTGCCAGACTTGGACAGAAAAAACTGATGATGAACGAAAAATTGTTCAAGGGAAGACTAAGAATTTTCAATTATGAATGAGTTAAAGGTTAGTGTTATAAAATAATTACAAGATTTAGCATTCAGTTGTTTAGTGAACTAACATTAATTGTTCTAAACGGGAAAATATAATATAGTTTTAAATTATAAATGGTATAAAGCAGATTTCTGTGTCTAGTTTTACTGGGGTTAATTTATTTACACATTAGAAATATTTTTTAACTAGATAAAAATTTAATTTTTTAATGAGAATCATTTTATGAATAAATAATTATTAAAATTATTAATACATAAATAATAAGTTAATTTAAAATAAAAATATCAAAATATATGTCCTAATTTAAGAATTACTTCTCTTTTGTGTAAACCCTGAAAATGTGATCAAAATTTAATTAAAACCCTACTAGCAATTTTGCTCGGGCCTTCACCGGCCACGTAGCCTTGAGCCGATGAGAAGGAATCGGGCCGTTCACTGTGAAACTGCTCGGATACACGCAGTTCATGTCCCCTCGGACGTGGAAACGTCCGAAGTAGTCTAACCGATGAGTTTTCATCGGGTTGGACACGGATTTAGGGAACTGGCCCGTTCACTTTATGCGTGAGGTTGGCCAAACACCAGGGTGAGTATCACTTTTCGATAAGTTCTTATTTGATGTTGACATGCATTTAACCCTTTCCGTCCCTACGATGCAATTCGAATGATAACATTTACAAGTGTTTTACAGATTTCTTTTATCTTTGAAATATATTTGTAATCGCATTTTTCTTATATGATAATGCAGTGCAGAAGCAATTCAGTATAGAAGAAATACACTTTTACTACGCGACGCATATGCATGCATGCAGGTACGTCGTATACTCAATCTATTTACGTATATAGTCGTACTAGAACGTAACTATACTTTACGTTAACGTACTATAGTCGTATACTCCATCTACGTATCAATTCTATACGTATGTTACATGTTCGATTTGTTTTAACTAGTCCGAGCGTATAGCGCTCTGAACTGGAAGAGGGAAGGTGTCTGGTTCAAAACCAGGTCGCGTCCGCCGACCTAACCGTTCGGAGTTTTCCGTGGTTTCCACCGAAATTTAGCGTAAATACGGGTTAGGACACCTTAGAAAGACCCCCACGAAGGGCATCCCATCCACAAGCCTAAATCCCTTGTGTAGATAATTGGCCTTAATCCCAGAAATCGCTTTAACTAGTATTTTGGTAATGTCTGTACTTACGCATGCTGCATTTTCGATCTCGTTTGATTAAATTTGAGGGACGTCTGCCCGTATGCATGTATTTATGTACGTATGTTCTTGTGTAATTCGATTAACTCAAAGAGGAATACCGAACAAATTTCAAATTTAGGACTGCTTTAAAACATAGTTATGCATTTCCCTTTTTGATTCCAATTGACTGAATAGTTTATTTACAGATTTATATAAAAGACTTTCGGTGCATTAAGTCTATGGACATGCCTTTCACATTAAAAATCCCTGAACTATGTTTAGCTCATGCACAAAATATTGCCAACTGTCCCTAAGCTTGGTAAATTTAGGGGCAATATTACAAATTTTGGCACTAAAAATAAGTACGTATCTATATAAATAAAATTAGACTTTTGTCTGTACATTTCTTGGAATTCAAAAATTTTGCGATTTCTATCCGTTTCAAGCACCCGGGAATAGGATGCGACCCTCAAAAAAAAGTTTGTCTGTCTGTCGTTCTGTCATTCTGTCCGTGACGCTTTTTTTGTTTAAACATCACGTAAAAACGACTGAAGCAAATGATATGAAATTGGGTGTCCTGATAGGTGGTCACTCAACTTAAAACGTAGGCGTCGAATTTTTAAAAAAAATCTTGATTAGATATTCAGATTTTGCGAAAATCGTTTCAAACTGCGTAAATTTGTGTTCAAGCATCACGTAAAAACGACTGAAGCGAATGATATGAAATTGGGTGTCATGATAGGTGGTCACTCAACTTAAAACATAGAAGTCGAATTTTTAAAAAATCTTGATTAGATTTTTGAGATTTTGCGAAAATCCTTTCAAACTGCGTAAATTTGTGTTCAAGCATCACGTAAAAACGACTGAAGCGAATGATATGAAATTGGGTGTCATGATAGGTGCTCACTCAACTTAAAAAAATCTGATGTGTCCAACACATGACTTCCTTGCACGTCTATTAAATCAAAAATGTTTTTTACGCACTTCCTCTAAACTTATTTGTTTGAAAGATATAAAATATCAATAATAGTAAGATATAGCGATTTCTAGCCAAACATTTCGATATCGCCAAGCTGAGTTCAATTTGAAAGATTTCTTTCTGACACTTTATTTGGCGATATTTCACCAAAAGCCGACAAACTTGAGATAGTTTGCGAGATTTTGGGGATAGCCAAAGTAGTCATTGACCACAGACTTTCAATGAATTGAATGCATCCATACACCTTAATGTATTTAAAGTCATTTGGCTCACCCTGTAAATAATTTCCCAGTCGATTGCTGTCAAAAAATATATTGAAAACCGTTAGATATTATAATATAGTTCTAAATACAAAAGTTCAAAATTCTACGGGTTAAAGTTTTAGAGTTATACAAAATACGAAATAATTTTTGGCGCCAAATTTGGCGATATTTCGGCGAAACTCGTCAATGTCGACGACATTTGGCGAGATATTAAGCATGGACCAACAATGACAGATTATCGCCAAATTTGGCGATATTTCGCCAAAACTCGCCAAGAACGATGACAAATGGCGATACTTTGGGCATGGACCAAATGACTGACTATCGCCAAATTTGGCGACATTTCGGCAAAACTCGCCAAGGTCGAGGACAGACGGCGAGATTTTGGGCATGTACCAAACAATGACTGTCTACAGTTGTATTATATTGAAGATGTCCATAGACATTAAAGTACTGAAATTCTTTTCAGTGGTCCTGTAAATAAACTCTCCAGTAGATTGGAACCAAAAATCGAGATGCACAACTAGATGTTACAACAATCTTATATATGAAATTTCATAATAGTTTTTGAGATTTGAGAGTTAAATATGCACACACGTACACCAAAAGTCGCCAAGCTTGGCGACTTTTGGCATAGTTCTTGAGGGAGGCACGTGACCGTGGTCGGACCATTACCTAACTTATGTGGTAGGACGGTATTGTGCTTGAAATGGATGAATCTCCTAAAATTGCCATTGACCGTAATGTATTGGAAATCTTTTGAGTGTTCCTGTAGCAGAACTGTAAATGATAAAGACACTTTTTTTAATGGAGAAATTCATTTTCTAACTCTTTACAGCATATATCACTTCTGAGTCGTTTGAAATAGCCCAATACCTCTAAAAAACGCTTTGATGAATTTCGGCCCATAGAGCGTAATGTATTTCGAATCTTTTAGGCGGTTCTGTAGATAAACTATCCAGTCGAATGGAACCGAAAGGGGAGGTGCACAACTAGATGTTACAACAATCCTAAATATAAAGTTTCAACATTCTACGCCTAATAGTTTTTGAGATATTCGAGTTTAATGAATTTCGGCCCATTGAACGTAATGTATTTCGAATGTTTTGGGCGGTCCTGTAGATAAACTATCAAATCGAATGGAACCAAAAGGGGAGGTGCACAACTAGATGTTACAACTATCCAAAATATGAAGTTTCGACATTCTACGCCTAATAGTTTTTGAGATATGCGAGTTTAATGATTTTCGGCCCATAGAGCGTAATGTATTTCGAATCTTTTGGGCGGTCCTGTACATAAACTATTCATTCGATTGCGACCAAAAGGGGAGGTGCACAACTAGATCATAGAACAATCCTAAATATCAAATCTCAACATTCTACGACCCATAGTTTTTGAGATATGCGAGTTACATACATACGTACGTACGTACGTACAGACGGCATGGAAAAACTGACCACAATAAACTCGCCACTGGTCAAAATGAGTTGCAGACGCGTTAATATGATCGTGCATGCTAGCCTACGATGAGATGCATCGAAAAAATTTTAAAATTCAATTTAGAGGTAGTCAAAATCGTTTTTTTTGTCGAAATTTGGCCCCCAAAATTTTTCGGGATCACATTACTTCCTTATACTACGTACAAGGAAGTAAAAAAAGGGCGTCGAATTTTTAAAAAAAATCTTGATTAGATTTTGGGATTTTGCGAAAATCGTTTCAAACTGCGTAAATTTGTGTTCGCACATCAAGTAATAACTGCAAAGGTGAAAAAAATGATATTTGGTGAAATGATAGGTGGTCACTCACCTTAAACTATAAGCATCTAATTAGAAAAAAAATTCGAGATTTCGCGAAAATCGTTTAAAACTGAGTGAATCTTTGTTCACGCATTACGTAATAACAACTAAAGCAAATGATATGAAATTTGGTCACATCATAGATGGTTGCTCAACATAAACTATAGGTGTCCAATTTTTTAAACATTTTTATTAGATTTTGAGATTTTGTGAAAATTCTTTCAAAATACGTTTATATTTCTTCAAACATCACGTAATAACGACTAATACGAATGATACGAAATTTAGTGATAGGATAGGTAGTTGCTAATCTAATTTATAGGCGTTGAATTTTTAAAATATTTTGATTACATTTTGAGATTTTGTGAAAATCGTTTTAAAATGCTGAAATTTTGTTCCAGCATCGCGAAATAAAGACTGCAGGGAATGAAACGAAATTTGGTGACATGATAGGTTGTCACTTAACTTAAATTCTAGGCTTCGAATTTTTCAAAAATATTGATTAAATTTTGAGATTTCGCGAAAATTACACTCATGTCCATAAATTAAGGATAATGAAGTTCAGGCAAAGAAAGAGAAAGAAGCAAAACAAATTTGACTTATTTGTAAAGTCTATTTATTAAACAAAAAGTAAAGAGCAAAAAATCTGATGTGTCCAACACATGACTTCCTTGCACGTCTATTAAATAAAAATGTTTTCTACGCACTTCCTCTAAACTTATTTGTTTGAAAGAGATAAAATATCAATAATAGTAAGGTTTATACGACATTTGGCGAGATATTAAGCATGGACCAACAATGACAGATTATCGCCAAATTTGGCGATATTTCGCCAAAACTCGCCAAGAACGATGACAAATGGCGATACTTTGGGCATGGACCAAATGACTGACTATCGCCAAATTTGGCGACATTTCGGCAAAACTCGCCAAGGTCGAGGACAGACGGCGAGATTTTGGGCATGTACCAAACAATGACTGTCTACAATTGTATTATATTGAAGATGTCCATAGACATTAAAGTACTGAAATTCTTTTCAGTGGTCCTGTAAATAAACTCTCCAGTAGATTTTAACCAAAAATCGAGATGCACAACTAGATGTTACAACAATCTTATATATGAAATTTCATAATAGTTTTTGAGATTTGAGAGTTAAATATGCACACACGTACACAAAAAAGTCGCCAAGCTTGGCGACTTTTGGCATAGTACCTGAGGGAAGCACGTGACCGTGGTCGGACCATTACCTAACTTATGTGGTAGGACGGTATTGTGCTTGAAATGGATGAATCTCCTAAAATTGCCATTGACCGTAATGTATTGGAAATCTTTTGAGTGTTCCTGTAGCAGAACTGTAAATGATAAAGACACTTTTTTTAATGGAGAAATTCATTTTCTAACTCTTTACAGCATATATCACTTCTGAGTCGTTTGAAATAGCCCAATACCTCTAAAAAACGCTTTGATGAATTTCGGCCCATAGAGCGTAATGTATTTCGAATCTTTTAGGCGGTTCTGTAGATAAACTATCCAGTCGAATGGAACCGAAAGGGGAGGTGCACAACTAGATGTTACAACAATCCTAAATATAAAGTTTCAACATTCTACGCCTAATAGTTTTTGAGATATTCGAGTTTAATGAATTTCGGCCCATTGAACGTAATGTATTTCGAATGTTTTGGGCGGTCCTGTAGATAAACTTTCAAATCGAATGGAACCAAAAGGGGAGGTGCACAACTAGATGTTACAACTATCCAAAATATGAAGTTTCGACATTCTACGCCTAATAGTTTTTGAGATATGCGAGTTTAATGATTTTCGGCCCATAGAGCGTAATGTATTTCGAATCTTTTGGGCGGTCCTGTACATAAACTATTCATTCGATTGCGACCAAAAGGGGAGGTGCACAACTAGATCATAGAACAATCCTAAATATCAAATCTCAACATTCTACGACCCATAGTTTTTGAGATATGCGAGTTACATACATACGTACGTACGTACGTACAGACGGCATGGAAAAACTGACCACAATAAACTCGCCACTGGTCAAAATGAGTTGCAGACGCGTTAATATGATCGTGCATGCTAGCCTACGATGAGATGCATCGAAAAAATTCTTAAAATTCAATTTAGAGGTAGTCAAAATCGGTTTTTTAGTCGAAATTTGGCCCCCAAAATTTTTCGGGATCACATTACTTCCTTATACTACGTACAAGGAAGTAAAAAGATGCTATATGTTTGATATAATTAATAAAAATTGCAAGTTTTACTCCCTTGACCAAATTTCAAAAAAGAACCTATTTACAAAAAACAGTATAACATGGTTAGTAGGATGGTTAATACGGAGTATGTCTCCCGGCCGATGCAATACAGGCCTGACAACGCCTAGGCATGCTGAGTATCAAATGATCAATCTGATCTTATGGAATATTACACCACTCATCAAGCAATGCACTCCGAAGTTCCGGTAGACAGGTGGGAGGGGGTTGACGGGCTACAATTCGTCGGACAAGCATATCCCACACATGCTCTATTGGATTCAAGTCCGGTGAGTATGCTGGCCAATGCATACGGGTGATATCCTCCGATTGAAGGCATTCGTCTACAATGTTTGCACGGTGAGGACGGGCGTTGTCATCCATAAACACAAATTCAGCACCCATGGCGCCCCGAAACAAACGTACATGTTGTTCCAGAATGACATCCCGATAGATGTGGCCTGTCATCGTTACACTCTGAACATGCAGGTCAGTTCTGGAACCAAGAATAATTCCTCCCCAAACGAGCCATCCTGCACCACCGTAACGGTGTCTTTCAATGGTGTTCTCTTGGTGGTAACGGGTACCTGGCGCTCTCCAGATGAATGTCCGGCGAGAATCAGACTCCAAACGAAACCTGACTCGTCGGAAAACATCACACAAGACCACTGTTGCGGTGTCCACAATGCATGCTCTCTACTCCAGGTTAATCGCAGGCGACAGTGAGTTGCGGTAAGTGGAACGCATCTGACAGGCCTACGAGCATATAGACCAATGTGCCCTAAGCGTCTGTACACGGTCTGCCTTGAAACTGTCGTACCGGTAGCTGAAGAGAGCTGACGAGACAGGTCTGATGCTGTACTCCGTCTGTTTCTGTTGGCAGTAACTGCCAAATAGCGGTCCTCATTCGGCGTTGTAAGTCGGGGGCGACCTGTGCTGTAACGTCTACTCACATTACCATCATCTTGGAATCGTTGCCAAAGCCTGGAGATGACACTCTGGGCGATTCCAAGTTCCTCGGATACTTCCAGCTGGGTACGTCCACATTACAGTCGTCCGATAATTCTGCCACGTAAAACATCATCCAAATGCCTCCTTTGTGCCATAACTATGCGGTTTTTGCACTGAAAGGCTTTCACAGCGCTTGTGAACAATTTTACTTCTTTGCCACCATTCCTTATATACCCCTCTCTTACACTCTCGTCATTGTGACGTACCATCCACGCCATCTGGTGGTTTCCTGTAATTTGCATATTCTTCTTCAAGATGTGTGTGATCATTCCACAGGTGAAATTTTTATTTTACAGATCAATTTCTGTGTGATTCTGAATTATCCTTAATTTATGGACATGAGTGTATTTCAATATGCGTAAATATTTGTTCGCGCATCACATATTTACGACTAAATCAAATGAATTATATTACTTAGTTACTCTCTAACCTGTAATATTTTAACAATACATAAAAATTATAACTTCGCTTTCTTTACTTTGGCAACATACTAACTCCATTCAGTGTACTCCTGCAATGCTGACGAAAGTTCTTGCTTTTTGGAAATTTGCATTTAGTACTTACTAGCTGAAGTACCCGTCAAGGACGGGTACTTCAGCTAGTAAGACATAAGATCGCTGTAATAATTTTTAAAATAAAGTAAATTCCAAAAAATTTTATTGAAATTATTCTACACAAAATATATCATACACATAATTTACAAAACAAATATTTTCTTTGAGTTTTGCAGCAGCATCTTCAAACATCTTATTTTATGAGCAGCTTCTAGGAGAAAAAAAGAAAATTTTTAGAACTTAATCTGCATTTCCTATTCTTTGTGTAAATTAAGTCTGCTTCATATGTTCTTTTACATAATTTCTATATCAGGGATTTCCAAATTTATATTACTTCAACTCCCTAGAAAACGTTTTTTCTGAATAGACCCCTATTTGTTTCACCAACACATCGGTATCTGGAAAGATTTTCCAAACGCACTCGCAAAGACAGCAAAACATTAGGTGAAAGAACTTTTTTCCGGTGTCCGGCAGTATAACAGTTGGTTAAACTCTGTTCCCATTGGAACACCGAAAGGGAAGCAGCACCTGCTTGGCCAGTGCCTAGAAGGGTAAACTCCTCTCTCGACTGAGGCTGATGTAAACCGTGTACGCTGTAGGGAACTAATGCATGAAAAATGTTTTATGACTTCAATGTTTTCCATGTTCAATCCACATCTCTTTGGGGTACCAATCCAGCTCTTAGATCATCTAGCTCTCATCTGAAATTGGTTCAAAATTTAGGAGGGAGACCCGGGATATGTCGGTATTCCCCTCACTGGGGATCAACAAAAAGGAAGCAGCCCAATTAAGGCCATTTTCGTTTTATATAAAGGATCTGATCCCGCTCTGCAGTTGGCCATAGGGTTTCGAAACAACAATAACAATTTTCATGTTCTGCGTTTGCAGAATTTACCATGATTCAGACTGCGGGATGCAGAAAATGACCCCAAAGACGGATTTTTACATATCCCTTCTTTTTTCAACTTTTGAACCCTCTGAAGTCTTATTTCATGTCAGTTTGTTTGTTTGTGTTGTGATGGCAACGCTAAGGGTGGGCGATCATCCTAGGATGAGGGTTTATCTTAAAATGTAATTTTTAAAAATATAGTTCCCAAATTTTGTACATCATCTCATTAGTGTATGGGAATGCTTTTGTGCGAGGGTCATATAAAAATGTAGAAAGTGTAACTTTTTGAAAATTAACGAGAGGAATTTTTTTAACGGAGTCTTACTTCCGACCTCATTTTGAACACTTTTCTCAATTTACGCTGTCCACTTATCTCTAATAGATATAGAATTAAAGCCCGTTACCACCTTTTTGGGACACCCTGTATCATTCTGGCTTATAGTATCCACAGGTTCTGAAATCATCATTAACTAGTGTTCTGCTTTAAAAAAAAAAAAAAAAAAAAAACAGTGGTCTGCTTTAAAAAAGAAAAAAAAAACTGTATTTACGTATACTAAGCTAATCTAAATTCATCAACGCGGGTTTCGAAGTTTATAAAGCGAAACAAAACAGTCGTTTGAATATCAAATCAATGCTGTACAGCTTCTCATTTCCATAACCCTAAGAATCTGCGCTTTATGCCTTTGGAAACTATCTTGGCGAGTAATCGCATCATTTGGATTTTTTCCCCCTTTTTTTAATGGTCAACGAATGCGAATAATCGGTACTTATTTTACCGCCGATAATTCACGCCAACAAGTTTTTTCGCCAAAGGATTGCAATGCACTACATTGTAACAATGAATCTGACATATTCCACACGCACACGAAATCGCTCTTTTTGGCTGACTGACTGTAAAATACATAAGTACCAAATAAGCTTGTTTTGGTCGGAAGTATGATTTTTTTATTAGATTCAATGAAGAATTTACCCGTATATTTTAAACTAAAAAGCGATTAACTGTATGAACTAGTGTAATTACACACTGTACGCCGTGTAAAGATAGGAAATAGATACTAATAAAAAATAGTGTTATTCCATTAGTGTTATGCAACAGTAACAAGAGAGAAAAAAATATTTACAGAGATTTGAACTTATACTTTACTTATATTAGACTAATACTATATTAAAAATGTCAAAAATTTGTTACAAATGATAGCTATACGTACCAATATAGACTAATCACCACCAAAAAACTTCTTCAGTTTTTTTCGTCTCCTATTCTTATGAAAGCAAACATGGCGCCTGCCGGTAAATACTCTGATATTGCCATTGCTCGACTGTTGCATGAACAGAGCGCATGCGCCAATTTTCATCGGCTGAATGCCACTCGGCCGTTATGCGGGCCGAAATTTCTTTTCGGTTCAGCGTATTTTTATCAAATTTTGGGCATATGGCCCGATAACTCAGGCCGGATATAGTTCCGAACATCGTTTTATGGGTACCGGACCGATCAGTGTCTGCCGCACACATAACAACCATCGTTTTTAGATGGAATTCCGTGTCTGGGCCGAGTACCGAATTTCGGTGAGCGATGAGTTGCGATGATTACCGGTGGTTGGCCGAGCAGAAACTGGGAATTGTTGCTTGTAGGGAAGTTTGTTCCCATTTCATCATTTGTCACTGATATTATAATCTCTATTATTAAATTTTCTGAAAAAGATGGTGCTGAGTTGTGCAATTCTGCTAAGATCAATGCATTCTTTGCTGTAAGTGGTTTCTGAGACTGTCAGTATTCGGAAATTCCCATGATTTTGATGAGAAATTTCTGAGAAAACTACAGGTAGATTAGAGCTCAGTCACTCGTTCGATAATGTGAGCCGCCCTTTCTGGCATTAAACCCGAACATATTGAAGAAAATCTTTGCCAAATTCCAAGATGGTACCTATTATAAAGTACATAAAATATATTTTATAATGATATATTAATTTAAAATTAAATTTTCGACCAATTTTAGAAGTTATAAGTAAATACGCTGTATAATAACATACATGAAAAGGTACTTATCGATCAGTACGAATTTTTCGGGCCGAAAAAAATCTTCAGCCTTCTTCAGTTGTCAATACACTGTCTCACGAACAGTGGGGACTGCTATAGCAATCCCCATTATTCTGTGTTCTTATGCTAAATTTTTATTTATATTCTCTTTTAACACCAGTTTTTTGAATGTTTTCAACAAGTTAGAAGTTTTCACATTTTTATATGGGTATAGCACCTCCGCACAAATCAACACGAACTAGAGATGAACCTATCGCTGAGGTGCTCCATTAATCGCAGTTCAGTTCAGACTCGCTTGAAAGACAGTTTGGCATATACTTTTAAGTTCCTAAAGACGTAATTTTTCGGTTGAATTCGGACACCAGGAAACATTATGTGACCGCATTTGGTGTCAAAATGTTCAAAGACAAGACAGTTTTATAATGTACAGACAAGACAGTTGTATGCACAGTATATCATCAAAAGACACATATCACTTGCTCAACAGAAACGGCATTTGATTGAAAAAAGAAGGATAAAATTGATTTTTAAAAAATATTCCTCAAACAATCTAATCGCTTTGAATTTTATACATATTAAAGTAAATAAAAAACTTGAACACAGTTGCCTGTTTTCCTTGTGACGAAGGGCTTGGACTGACGAAGGCCAAAACAATTTTTGGCCGAAACGTACGTATCTTCTTACCTATAACATCTTATGTGTGTTTTTTTACAAAGTTTTTTATTTACTTTATCGTTTAACACCAGTAATTTCAGTGTTTTTTTCGTTTTATACATATTACTGTTTTCTAAGCAACTACACTTAGGGACACTTTAACTCTACCAACAGGTAAAATTACACCTGCGTTCATATTTTTCTCCAGAGTAGAGCTTACCTATAGCCCAGGACACGTCCTCTACTTCTATTTTAATCCGGCAGTAGGTTTCTAATCACCTCATGAGAAGCACGATGGGCATGTAAAGGGGCATCTGAATTTAGAATTAGGATTACCTTTGAAACTTCATGTGACCACCAAGAGAATTTTCGTAAAAACAGATTAAGCTAGATCGCGCACATGTACTTTGTTAGTCTGTCGGATATAAAAACACAACACTCTACACTCTTCAGTGACCTAAACCATGAGACGAGACGACAGAAAAGAGTGCGTACGAAAGGTAGCGTCCCACTCTAAATTTGCACGACTGCATCAGGCTTTGACAAGACAAACTGCACGATTAATTACCCACTGTCACAATGAGAACCACCAGAAAAATTATAATAATAAAAATATTACACCTTTAAACTTCTAATCCTAGTCAGAAATAATAAACAGGGAGTGTGTCACCCCGGGTCCCACTTTTTTCATGAGCTCTCGTAACCAAAACTGGTGAAGTGAACGGATGCGGAAGACTTCCGCGGCGTTTTGTTGGTGGGGGTTGCCGACGGAATTCTATATTCTGCTCTCTGAAGAGGGATTAGGTTATGATCTCGGTCACACTGTTACTAGCAACAAACTTTCTTCAAAATCGCCCAACCTGACAATTTTTCATCTTTTCGCCGCTGTCACAGCATTTTAACATCTCTCTGCTGGAATTAGCAATTTACTATCATGCTATTACGAATCACAGACGTCCTGGGCAATGACATCGTCGATGGAATGGCCCAGGACCTATTGGAGCGAAGCCATTATTGTTCCTGTCATCACACTACCACTGGATGTTGATCAGCTTGCAGGGGCAGCTGACCTGCGGTGTTTCGTTTGTTCCTAAACTGTTGTTTTACTCGTTAAATAAGAGCTATTCAACTGTGCTTCGAGCCGTAGCTGGGTATTCGGCAGTGGAAGTTCGAGCGTCGCTTTATGGTGGCACCCTCTATGGGCAACGTAGGGCGCTAATCTTCATTCGGTGATGTGTTCTGCCAGGCATTTATTTTCGCTTCGTTTCTATCGCTCCTTTTATTGAATTTGGACCTTTTTTCTGCTTTTTTAGTAGATTCTTTCTTTCTCCATTCTCTGACTTTTCTTTAATTTCATTTTCTATGATTGTCACACTGTTCTTTTGAACTTTTTAACATCTTTTCAAAAATTTTCGTCGCACTTTGGTCTAACTGAGCAACTCACTCGATGAAGTTCGTGTTTTTTACACGGGGGGAGAGCGGGTCAGTTTCCATCTTCTCTCTTGTTGTTTTTCGCAGCTTCGCTGCATCTCGACAACTTGCCACGACTTGGATCGTAGGTTTTTTGACGGACTGTTATTTTTTATATGACATTGACATGATTTTTGCCCTGTCAGCTGGGCATACTTCAAGATTTCGAAAGTACACACTTAACATTTCACACTGGAGATAAGCGTTCATACGTAAGGTGCTCCATTAATTCCTACTTCATGTCATAAATCAGAAATAAAATTACTTACTCTCACCGTTGCATCTTATACATCTTATACATTTTCTCACTATATTCACCTGTGTTTTTGTACATATTGTATATATTGATTTTTACACTGTTTTCATGGTTCTAATTTGTCTCACTGATTTCATTTTTGATCCTCACACTGTACTTCATTTCATGAAACTCATGGTCTTACTGAGCAACCCGCCCTATGAAGTCCGTGTTTATACACGGGGGGAGAGTGGATCAGTCTCCATCATCTTCCAACTATCTTGTTCCTTTCACGGTTTTCCGCACCCTTGCCTTGCCACGGCTCATTCGTAGATTTGACAGACTGTTCTTTAATGACATTGACATGCTTATGGCCCTGTCTCTTGGGCTTATTTCATGATTTCGCAAAACTCTCATTTATCCTTACACACTGGAGATAAGCGTACCATACATTAGGTGCTCCTGTAAAATAGAACTTCATGTCATGTCATTAAATCAGAAATTAGTTATTAAGATTTTTTGATTGTTTCCCAATGTTGTGTGTGTGATTATAGGTTGTGTGTGATTATGGCAACGCTACACTAGGGCGATCTGCCAAGGGGGGGGTGCCTTGGTAGGAGGACTTTCCAAGGGGTTCTAACGCGTATTCACGTTACATCTGGAGAAAACCTACCAAAACTCCAGACCGTTAGATCGACAGCCGCGCGATGGGACCCGAACCCGGAACCTTCACACTTCGGCCATCTACCATTTTCAGTGGCATAACCACTGTGTTTCCCAATGACTCGATTTCTTTTACGCAGGCTTTATAGGAAGATGTGACGAACTTGATGTAGTAGCGGAACCACCGAAAAATTGAGAAAGTACGGTAAATTACGTGACGTTTTAGAAATGAAATGTTCAATTTGTTTTGTACGAATCATAGCTGAGTAGCGAAGAAAAATCTAAATCTCTTCTTAACAAGGCAACCAATATAGTTCACTGTAACCTTTTTCAAAAACTATCAGAAGGGACTAATTTTTAGTAAATTGTACTGATTTTATCTTGAACGGTATTTATGGAATTAAAACTTTAAGATGTTGGCAAATATTTCATTTTGCATTTTCCCTCTGTTTCATTACTTGTAACTCGCCATCAAATCTACATATTGCAGTACAATTGATGCCATTTAATAGGATTTTTCTGCTCTTTCTAAATATGGGGTTATTTTTTGTTTAGTGTGCTTAGAAACTTCCGAAGTGAGGGATTCCAAATCTTCCATTGCCTCTCATTGTTGGAATTCTAAGCATCGTTTTTAATTTTCCAAAGCTAAGATCTTGTGCATTCCCCAGTCTTTGTCCCATGTAGATTTTAGGAAGGTTTTAAAATTACCAAGAATTTGAAGCGTCTTGTAACGATGGTTCTTCTATTCCTTTTATTCATTCTGCTTGGAAGCTGTTGTTGTAACGTTCTTTCTTTCTTCCTGCTCCCCCACCTTTCTTTCATCTTCTTCTTTCCATCTTTATTTTTTTATTTATCTATCTATTTATTTATTTATTTTTACTTATTTATTTTTACTTATTTATTTTAATTATTTGATGTTGTGTATATTTACCTTTTTATTTTCTTCTGTCCTTCTCCTTCTTTATGTTTAAAAAATGTGCTGTCCTGTTTATTTATATGTATATAAATTAATTAATTAAAAAATTAAAAGTAAATTAAAAAAATTAAATTATAAAAATTAAATTGTAACATGTTGTTCTGTGTTTATATTTACATATATGTGTTTTTTATTTATTATTTTATTTTTGAGCTGTTGTTTTGGTTACTCTATGTCGTTCTGGTTTTTTTTTTATGTTCCTTTTCTGTGCCACCCCCCTTTATTTTTTATATTTATTTATTTTCATTTTCTGTTTATTTTTCCTATTTTATTTTTTATCTACCTTCCATCCTCTTGCCCTTGCTGGTTTCTTTTCCGTTTGGCTATGACTTGTTCGTCGCGCTTCTTTTCTGTTTACTTTATATTGAGTTCACCGTTCCTGGATCCTTCCCAGGTTACTGTTTCCATTGATGAAGAGCAAAAAGTTTTTTTGCTCGAAAAAGCTGCATCGCCGTTCAAGTAGCCTTTATAGTGTTATTTTACAATTCTTTTTTCCATTGTTTTAAATAAGGGATTTGTTAAAACTGATTTTTTAATTTCGCTATTGCTTTCCTAATGCTTATTCAGAAGCACCTTTTGAGCATAGGGCAAAAAAAACAACAACTTGTGATTCAATTAATTTTCGAGCTGCCCATTGCTACTGGCCAGTAGCGTAGCCAGAAAAAAAGTTTTAGGGGGGGTTTAGGCACTGATGTAACGGATAATCTACATTATGGATAGCATTCTTCATGTCAATAATAGAACTCAGGTAAATTTAGGGGGGGTTATGACACCCAAACCCCCCCCTCCCCCTCGCTACGCCACTGCTACTGACTACCCCAAAATTTAGTTCCTGTAATCGGCGAAATGGAATTCTCCTCACTGGTAAAGGCATCTTTTCTTCTTTCACGACAACCGCGTAGCGGAGTTCTTAAATACCCTCTATTTCTGTTGTTACTCGCCTCCTCCATATGAATTTTGAAATAAAATTCTTCTCTACTTTTTTGGTGATGTTTTTATTTAATTAAATTTTGTTCAAAAATTTTAATTTACTAATGCAGTCATTGCAATTTCTGGTGCTTTCTACATGCATTATTAACATGAAATGTAGATTTATGAAGGACTTGTTATTCTCTAGCAAAAGACATTTGTAAAAAATTCGTTTAAAATCTTTTGTTTTAGGTTGTCCACACAAAAAAGTTTATTAAATTATTCACAAATATATTATTTCTACCTCAAAATACGAATGTGTGATTAATGCCAATAAATTTCAAATTTTGGAATGTTTTTTGCGTATTTCTATCACTCTTTTCTATGAATTTTTCAAGCCGATGGTGAAATCGAAACGATTGTTTTACCCGAATTACATGTACAGTTTAACACACTAATTTTATAAATAAAGAATATACTTTAGCTGCAGCAGTAATGGACACTTTAAGAGTAATATAAAAATTTACTAGTAATTGCTAATTACCGAAACTAAATTGCAACAAACATTTTATTTTCAGAATTTGAGTCAGCTTTAAAAATTGGTATAGGGTATAATTTATTACAGAATATTGAAAATTTCTTAGTTTTTATGTTGTCATGGGGGCGATACCAGTAATTGACATCAAGAAAAAAGTTTGGCGGCAGTGATAGACACTTCGTATTCCAGTTATTGGCACCTAAGAAATGAGCGAAAGACTTTCTTAATGAAAGCCTTTTTAAAAGGAATATCGAAAGTATTTTATTAATCGATAATATTTTACTCAGATTAAATTATTTTGAAAAACCAAAGAAAGTACTAGACAATATTGCAAATTAATAATATTATTAATAATAATAAAATATTTTCTTTCGCACAATACTAGAAATCACATGATACCTTGCCATTTTTTAGTTTCATCATAAATGGTGCTAAATATCAATGCTCTTCTGATATAAATGGAATCTATGTAAGTTAATTAGTTGAAAAAGTTAGAAACGGCGGTACGACAGACCATGAAGCAAAATGCAAAGAATTTTATAAATGTTTTAAAATGCTCCCTGTGTCTTAATTTTTGGAGAAATCATATTCCCCCCCCCCCCCCCCACCTTTTTAAGAAGTGCCTGATAAACATAAATTTGGATACCCATTTTAGTTTTTTTGTCATTAAGATTATAAAAAATCAATGCAAGTTTACAGCCAGAAATTCTACCGAGATACAGTAGAAAAATACTATCATTCTTCTCGTAGATCTAACAGAGTCGACAATCTTTAATGTATTTCACGCATATGATCGATCTGAAGTTTTCAACAATGACAAAGTAAAATTTAAGGAGAAAATTTTTCGAGTCAGGAACGTTTAAAAAATTTCAAATTCTGTAAGAAAAAAAAGTTTTCTTGTGTGAGAACTACAGTGCAATTTCGTCCTCTCCGGTATCTTCTGTCGACAGAGTTTCTGGGTTGATATATTGTTGTCGACACATTTTTGTAAACCGATTTGCGATGACAACTTTACTTTGCATTTTCAACAAGGTTGTCAGACAGGGCGGAGCGAAAGGATAAAATGTTGAAAGTCAGAAAGCTTTGCAATTTTTGATGATTTATCGCCGAGATTAAAGCCAAAAAATAAGTCCCAAAACTAAACCTAGTTTGGCGATACCTTCTTGAGAAACTGACAACCGCTACAGTTTACAAACGAGAAGCATAGTTAGAATATGCTTCACGAAGATAGCGAAACAATTTTAATAGGCAAATTTGATACAGATTTCAATTCTGAGAACTGTATAATGGAACAAGAAAGGAAAACATGATTATGATGCACATTCCAAACAGTACTTATAAAGGCGAAGTGTAGTAAGAATATGCTTGGCGAAGATTGTAAAATTTTAGCCGATTTTAATATAGATTTGGATTCCAAAAAAGTGTTTTATAGAGCAAAGAAATAAATATGGCGTTTCAACTTAATCAAATAAAAAAATAGGGACGAAGCATGGATTACGATAAGGTTTTAGTTCGTATGTATATATATAATTAGTAAGTAAAATACAAAGAATATTACTGCAACACATACCTATAAATTTCTTTCGGGGGGTAGCATTTAATTTTGTTAAATTTCAGTGTACATACATACAAAAATTCATAACTTTTGATCAAAAATTGAAAAAGAAGATTTATAACGTCCATCGTCTCATTAAAAGAATGATCGAATCTTTCAATTTTTAAAGCACATTTTTCTAACCATATCCCTTAAAACTATACCATTAGGAAGCGGTGACACTAATTGTAGTTTATCACTATCAGACTTACACTGACATTTAAATATTTTGACCGTGTCTATAATATTTACGTGACAGAAATTATGCTGAATGAGTTGGCAGGGATATTCCAAGAGTTAATGCAGATATTATCGAAAGCTGCGCGTATTTTTTGAGAAAATGTGAGGAATGAATAAATGAAGAACTTCATCACGTGATCTGAATAATAAATTCTCCATCTTCAGCTGCCACTATCCGAACGAAGATGCATTCTTGAAGACCCAGTCACGTCCTTCTGTATGTAAAATATCTCTTCTTGATTTTGACTGCACGTGAAGTATTCTGATGATAAGGTTTGCCCGTGACAGTTGGCGTTCCTGAGAAAGCTGGTTATTTCTACAGTGGTTTATTCTTGAAGTCGCTCGACTTCAAGAATAAATTCTTTTTACTTTAGGAAGTAAAAAAGCCTTTTACTTCCTGAGTGGCTGAGAAAATTTTTTGTTCACTTACTGCATGTTTTAGCATTAAAATTTACAAGCATTTTTAGCATTAAAATTTACAATTAGCATTAAAATTATTTTAATATTTACCAATAAGCTGGGTGTCAACGAATTCCCGGACCAAATATTACGGGTAGGTACACATACTATATATAGCTTCCAAATCTTATGCTTTTCTTTCTTTAAGGGACATGTATTCTATTGTCGTACGGGAGGTTGCGATGCGACTGACTGACTGAGGTCAAAATTATCGGAATGCCTGCACAGCGCGCTAACCTCCAGTACGTAAATGAAATGGATGAAAATGTTTTGGATGTTGGTGAAAAGGCAGCAAAGAAAAAAAGTGCTGCATTAATCAGTGCAGAAAGTCGAAAACAGTCGGCAATCGTGAGTCGAGAAAAGTCCAGTTGGAAGAGGACGGAGATGCCAGTAGAAAAGCATAAAAAAATCCTTTTCAATAATGTGGAGTACAGAAAGAGGCATTTCTCTTTGGGTGGAATATCCTCAGAATCAGAACATCGACGCCCTGCGTCGCCCACAAGTAGACACGTGACGATGACATCGCAGTCCATAACAAGAACCAAGGCGTACACAAAAACATGACCGGCAGCTCAATAATTTTCGAAATCTTCTTTGACATTAAAGTCGCCACAGGGAGCCTGCCACACTCAAGTCGAGGAACGTCAGACGTGTTAAAACAACACCTCCTACAAATAGAAAACCTAACAACTGAAACGTTGACGTCAACATTATGCCTTTACGTAATGAAGTCATCACAGTTTTATTTTCACAAAGTAAAACTATATAAAATTTCTGGTGGATGCTACAAATATTAGCAAATATTTTAAATAAAAAATTAAAATTAAAATACCTTTCTCATACAAAATTATTCATCCCGGTCTATTTCCTTATCATATTATCTAATTAGTCATGGTTAAAAACTGCCATTTTTCATAAAACTATATTTTTAATCTCAAATTATTAAAACAATGTTATTCAAGAGTAAATTTACCAGAAACTTTGTATATTTTGTTTTGTGAAAATAAAACTTATAAGTGTAGGCCAAACGAAGACGTCAAAGCTTTGTGACGTAAAAGTCGTTAGGCTTTCTTGATCTAGGAGGTGTTGGTTAAAACCAACCAAGAAAAGATTCCTCATATCCTTCCGCCACGGGCCATGATTGATTCGCAAAGCGAAATCGCTAATTAATCCAGAAAGTTGTTAAATCAAATTGTCTGGGGTTCCATCATCCCAAGTTTTTCGTGTCGGTACGGGCAATGCCGTGACGCAGTGTTTCACTACCCCCATTAACATGCCGCACTCAAGCCTATTTCGGCTAATCTCCGCAGAAATTCTCTGAGGGAGCGAAGCTTAGTATGTCTTCTTCTGACACTCTGTAGTGTACAGGCAATTTGTATTTATTTTAAAATTACATTATATAAAAAAATAGTGATGTGTAATCTTTGGAAAAACAGTTTAAAGTTAGTAGCTATCCATACAAAGAAAATTATTCTGTACAAAAATGTTGGGTTTGATTTGAAAAGTACCGTCTAGTTTCAGCAGGATGAGGCTCCACCCATTTCCACAATAGTTTCCGTAATTACCTCAGCATTCCCTTTTCTCCCCTTACAATTTTAATTTCCGCTCCTTATTGAAAAGTACAGGAGAAATAGTGATAGTGCGGAGGTAAATAAATATATTTTTGCGGAAATGGCTGGATCCCCATCATGGTGAATCTACACGATTCTTTTCATTTCCGACCGTTCACTGCTATAGAAAAAAATGTTTCTTTGCAGATATTTTACATATCCTTAAAGTATGGTTAGGAATTTGGAGATACCTGTATTTTTGTCTACTAAAAAATTTCTACAGACTATTTTTCATCTTTAAATCATCAATATTATATTTAAAACTGGGATTATTTAGAGTTGTGGTTAGTTATACTATTTCATCATTATGTTCTTAAAATTGATAAACGGAGTTGTTATGCATTTTTTTTCTTTTCACGCAACTATCAAAGAAAAGAAAAAAAGAAAGAAAGCATCCTCTGATGTCGGATTAAATCAGAACAATTTGGAAATGTTCTTACTATATTCTTAAATTTTAAAAACTTTTCAATAATTTTAATTCGTAATACTGATATAACCCTAACGTAATTTCGTTGTCGTCCTTTTGAATAAACTATTATAATAAGAAGTAAAATTTATGTGCCAGCAAATATGTATATTTCAAAGAGACTCTGAAACTTTTGTACTGAAAATACAATTGCTTTGCAAAAGAAAAAAAAAATCCATCATACTTCTTTCTTTATACTTTTTAAAAGTGCAAGTACCATCACAAATGCGGACAAGTAGCTTAATGGAATGAAAAATTTGGATTCCCGCCAGCTGCTTTACTGTGATTTGGGTGTCCTTTTCTCTTTTAAATCGCATCAATCATAGCAACGCAAGGGATATTTTGTGTAGTAAGTTTTGCAGCGACTCGTTTGAATAAAACGACTGCATGAATTTGGACCGAAACATTTTGTTCCTCAGACGTGAAATTTGCTGTTTTACGTTTGTTCCAGAATGTTAACTGTTGGAGAAAATTATTTCACGCCCTTGCAGTAATAACGGCACAATGCACTGGAGATACGGCATTCTGCTATATTTTACTTGAAGGGATTTTACATTCTGCATATGCAATGAATCGTTAAAGTAAAACAAATAAAACGCACGGATAAATTTAGTAAGTAAAATTAATTTAAATTATTTTAATAAACTTTCAGCTTAATTTAACAAAATACTAGTGAATTTCGATAGTTTACACAACGAATTATATATATTTGATGAATAAGAATAATAAAATATGCTGAATATATATCACAGCAGTCTTGAAATAATAGCAGTCAAGTAGTCATGGCACAGTTTTTTATTCCGTTATCAGCTCACATCGAAGAAGAGGTTGACATACATTTTCAGATATACAAAACATATGAACACTAACAATAATGCGTAAGAATCCTCCACTTCTTGTTGCACCACCTTAAAATACTATATCGCCTGACCTCTAAGGCGGGAACTTCGCTTGCAATTGGAGGCGATATGCAACACTACGTGACGTGCAACCTAGTTAATTGGTTTCCAGACTCTGGCATTTGCCCCATAAATGAGGCGTGGCCGGGAAATTCTAAATTCGCGGGGTTTCTTAATCTTTATTTTTCTATTTACACGGTTACTAGAGCAACCGCTAGCCGGGAATTGCGAAATAGAATCTCGCGTAAAGAAATGACAAAATGGTTGAGATTTTAAAATGCTGGCACAGCATTTTGATTACTATTTCACTAATTTTATTATTGTATTTATTCTATTTATCGATAGAATTTATTGACTGTAACTTCATTACATATGTGTATGTATTAAATATATATATATGTATGTATTAAATATTAAATTTCTGAGTAGTTGCAGTCTCGAGGACAAAAGGAACGGTGAAATCTCGTTACTGCAAACGTCAAATATATTCTAACTTTATTTCTCGTTCTCGTAATGTTGCGTACTATTTTGTCTGATTGACCAATATAAATTTTTGTGTCGAAAAAGAACGATATTTCTCTGCTGAAATGTTTACGTACTTACATATTTACTTTATGTATAATTTTCAAAAAAATATTTTTTGAAATTGCTTGTATGTGTACCTAGTCCTAGAGCCTCTGTTGATTTCTATATTATGTCATCTTGAATCAGAATATGCAAATGCAAATAAAACTTCGGTAACAAACTTTGATACTATGATAAACTCAGTTAATTTAAATTCTGCGTGCTTGCTTTCCTGGAAAGAAACATTTCACATTGTGCACCTTAATTTGCTGCTCAATCCAACTTCTGATAGAAAATCTTTTTCGACATGTACCTCTATTTTCTGGTAATAGAATGCAGTGTTTTCTGTTTCAGAGCAACAGCACGCCCCATTTTCACTGCAGCGTGCCTCTATTACGGGAACGAGCTCTTGCTTGCTCCGGTGAGGTAATGATTAGGCCAGAGAACACAAAGCGTTTTCGAGAACATTCTGTTCAGTGATACTGCACTGGAATGTCTAAAAAATTGGATGTTCCGTTGAATGAAAGGATAGCAAAATCTATCAAAGTGTCATATATTATTTATAAAATGGAAGGAGTATGATAAGGAATGTGAATAATGGCGCAGGCTTTCTTTTGTGTTTTTCAGGAAAGAAATCTGTAGAGAAAAGTTTTATTTCAGAGTATAGTTGAATTCCTAATATATTATGAAATTTTAATGGCAATACAATTTTAGAAAAATGACAGTATACTCTGCTTTTTAGAATATTTTTTTGGTAATAGCAATTGCAACGTCTTGCTAAATTATTCAGCGAACTGAAATATCTTTACAGGATATGAAAAAAAAATGATTTATTATGAAAGTTCTTCTTCCCAAGTTCAGTGTGTTATTTCGCTTACAGGCGCTATTTCTCATACTGTATAAATCTAACGTTTGAAGAAATAGTGGTAGATGTGAAAAGCTAGTAAGTGGTACAGAACCGCGTATTGCATATTGGCAGGGGCGTAGCCAGAAATTTTTCATGGGGGGAGGGTTACGACTACTACAACTCATATAAATGTATACGTGTGTGTGATAATGTAGTGAAGAATATACATTTTGTATGGCAAAAAATACCTCATGGGGGGGGTTACGACCCCCCTAACCCCCCCCCCCTTGGCTACGCCTCTGCTGGTTTAAGTTGGCTTGATCCTAAGGTTCTAAAGATAGCTGACGAGATACACAAGGTATGGCAGTGGCGTAGCCAAGGGGGGGGGGAATAGGGGGTTCACAACCCTCCCCCACATGAGGAATTTTTTGTCATGCAAAAAAAATGCATATTCTTCACTCCTTTATCACACACACGTATACATATATGTGAGTAGCAGTAGTCGTATACCCCCCCCCCCCCGATGAAAAATTTCTGGCTACGCCACTGAGGTATGGTGTTGACATTTTAGTCACACATCTTTGCACCCGGAAAGTCATGTACCCAAGGATATGTTACGATCTTATTCCGAGATAGCACTGAAAGATAGTCCACCCCCCCCCCCCCCCGCAAGTTGCATGACTCTTCGAATTCAAAAGGGTGTGGTCGCAGACTGTATATCTCGTCAGCCGCAAAAATGCCCAGAGTTCACAAAAGGTAAATCTGCTGAAAAGTGTAGAACTAAAGTTTCGAGATGAGATCGGTAGAAAAATGGGTGACAGTTTTTTTATATATGGTGTTTAGAGCACAAAACGCTACTTCAAAGCTATCTACAGCCGAAAACGGTCAACGGAAAAAAAAAATTGTAAATCGTTTAACACAATCTTTGAAAACGACTTTCGCAGCAAAAAATTACCAAAATTCAAGTTAAATATCCACCTATTTTGAATGTACTCCCGCCTCTCCAACGAAACATAAATATAAACTTTCTGGTCTTGGATTCTATAGTTTGATTTGTTATTTTTCTACAATTCCAAATTGTTCATGAAAACAAAAAAATCAAAAATCACTTCAATTCATTTAGTTTCTTTGTGTTATGTCAAGCCTAGACGCAAGGAGCATGCGCACATATTTTCTTAAGGGGCGGAAGATTTTTTAAGGGCTTCTAACGAGAATTCACGTTACATCTGGAGAAAACAGCCAAAACTCCAGACCTTTGGATCGGCAGCTGGGCGATAGACCTAATTTCTGGACCATCTCATTTCAGCCGGCTACCATATTCAGTGTCTTATCCACTCGGCCATAGTGGGGCTTCAATGAATTTAGAAAAGTTATTGCTGATATTGAGGAAGAAATTATTCCACTATTGGCTTTCTATTTTCACTATAAGAACAGAACTTTTTAAGTGAAAATATGTTACAATCCGCCTTTGTTCGAGCTTTAGTTTACGAGGAACCTAATTTTACGTGACTTGCAAACAATGTGTTAAAAAAGATTTTAAAAAAATAACAAATTCTACAACCAGTGCGCGAGCTAATTTAAAACTACGAAGTAAATGTGCAAATTTTTGGGCGTCATGCTTCTTCGTCCTCCTTTTCCTCCTCCCCCGAGCCATCTATACAATTAAAATCTGTGCGCGTCTGTCTGTCTGTCTGTCTGTCTGTGTGTAGCATCATCTCCTCCGAAACCGCTGGGAGTTGAGTTTCAATCGAGGTGTCCACTTATTCGAAAAATTCCGAGGAAGGTCTTCCGCTAATTTAAATTTCGAAATTCGAATTAGTTTAGGAGATATTGATAAAAAAACCCCTTCAAAAACACTAATTTTTGCTCTCCACAACTACGCGATTGTAACCCCTGTAGTGAAAATGTGAGAAATAAGCATCGAGGTTGCCATGTTTGGCGAATTTATTAAATGATTTACACTCTTGCATTAAAAATAAAGGAATAATACTTTTTTTCTGTTTCGAATATTTGCTAGGCTATTTTTTAATTAAAATGTCGTCTGGGTGGGAAATCAGAGCAGGAATTCAATATTTTTTATACGCAAAAGAAAAAGGATTTGTAAATTTCAGAGACTAAAGTGCATAACCTTATAATTTGGCGAAAAAAAATGGCTTATATGGCGATTTGGGAAAGTGGATTCTAGTGGTTTGCACACAATTTTAGGCTTGGCGCAATTTACTGAGAGCGTAAAGAAATAGTATTTTTAAAAACAAGTGCAGGTTTTACTAGAATTTAGCCTGAAATTTTAATTTTCTGTTCAGAAATAATGCAGTTATTAAGGCGATTTTAAATGATTTTCATCAAGATAAATAAATTGATTTAAGTTAGGGAAACCCCGCCAAATTTTAGAAAATTAAACTTTATCATTTGTATTGCTAATTCTATGCCCCGATTGATATGAGTTGGTGTTACGAGCGTATGAATAGATAATATTTTTTAATCCCGCCAAACAAGGTGTAATAAAATAGGAAGTCTTTATAAATACGAATGCTGTTTGAGATGAATGAGTATATTTTTTAAACCCAGTTAGACTAGCTGGTAATGCCTTTAAATTATTGCATTTATTGTCAAGTTTAATGTGTGATTCATTTTGGCTATTTTCCATCGACTGCCGACGTTAATTACACCAAAATGGTAGTTCTAGCAAAGTAAACATAAATAAATCATTTCATATTCTATTTTTAACACTGCTACAGTTTCCGTAGCAACGGAATCCATTGTTGCCACTTAAGTTGTTCAATTTAATAATTAAGTGAAACCACTCATTTCTACCTCTCTTAAGACCCAAAAAAGTGAAAACGCATTAAATGTGAAACAAATAGAATTTTAACACGAATTGAATTTTAATTTTTATTTCCTTCGCGTGTGACGTCATTTTCACGTCATTGTCTTCTGTTTTGCTGTCAGATTATCCGGAGAAGCACATTACACGCTAACGTATGTGCTGCTTCGGCGGACATAAGGAAGCAATTTGTCGGGTGCGTATTTGCCTAACCCCTCTGTGTGTCTAAATTGAAGCATTGAAACTTTGTAGGCGTTTTTTTTTTAAACTAGAAAAAGGCAGATTAACGTCGTTAACGTGAAAGAAGCGATATGGAAAACTATTTAATTGGTAGCCGTAATGCGAAATGATAATCGAATATTCACATGCGCAAAGCAACAAAATTTCAAAAGTATGAAAAGTCAGGAATATGAAATGAAAATCCAAAATAAATCACCAGAGACTATAGGATAAGCATCGTGTACGAGAATGATATTGCAATCATGTACATAACAAAGGCGCTTGCAAGGAATACAAAATATAATATGAAATTAATTGCTCTTTCTTCCCATGGCGTTTGTGGAATCTTTCCGAATAACGGGATCCAATGTGCTTAGAATATTTCATATAAATTACTTTTTTGTTAAAGTTCTATTTATTTTTTCATATATCTTCCAGTTACTCCAGTTACAAGACCTAGAGCTCTAGAAACGATTTCAGATTTTGTTTAATATTGAATTTGACACTATGCAATTAATCTATGTTAAAAATAAAATATGAAATTAGTTATTTATTTAGTGTGAATTGGCAGTGAGATCAACGTTAGTTTTATGTAACAAGTGTGCTACTGTATTAAGAGTTCAGTAAGGGTAATAAGCTTTTCCGCTTAGTTACGTCACAAATTTTTTCATTTGCGAAAGCGACAAGATCTTCACGGAAACAGGATGCATTTTTGGTTTCTGAACGTACAATGTGCATCGATTGTTTCGTGTAGGTTTTTTAAATTTGAGTAAAATTTAATAAAGTCATCTGCAACATAACTGTGCTAATGCATTGTCCACGCTTTACGAAATGCAAGATAAGATAAAATAGTATTCAACATCATGTAAAGTTATTCATATGGTATGTATGAATGCTATAAATTAAACCTAAAAAAGAGAATTATATGATGTAGAAATAAGGCATTTTTCGAAAGAGAAACGTTTCGTCTGCATACCGTAAAGTTCTTACATTTCTGATCGCCAGTGACAATGACGCAGTTTTTGTGTCATCATGTTGCAATCGTCTCAAATTTCCACTCATGGAGTCAGCTTTTCGTAAGAACTCCAGCAATTTTTCACTATTAGAGATTCCTATCACTGGGTTTAATTCGAATTATATGTGTGTAAGGAAAATATTCGTCTCCTACCGTGCGGAGAACGGGTAAGCAGCTAGTCTATACTATTAAAATCTGTGCGCGTCTGTCTGTGTGTCTGTAACATCATCTCCTCCTAAACGGCTGGGAGTTGAGTTTCGAACGAGGTATCCACGAACTCGGAAAATTTCGAGAAAGAACCTCCGCTAATTTAAATTTTGAAATTCGAATTAGTTTAGGAGATATTGATAAAAAACCACGTCAAAAACGCTAATTTTTGCTCTCCGCAATTCCGTGATTGTAACCCCTGTAGTCAAAAAAGTGAGAAATAAGCATCGAGGTTGCCATGTTTGGCTATTTTATTAAATTATTTAGACTCCTGCAGTAAAAATAAAAGAATAATGATTTTTTTATGTTTATATTATTTACAAAGTTATTTTTTAATTAAAATATTGCGTTCATGTTAAATCAGAAATGGAATTCAATGTTTTATTTGTGTAAAAGAATAAGGGATTGAGAGATTTCCGAGACTAATATGTAAATTTTTTAGTTTGGCCGAAAAAAAAATGGCTCATTTGGCGATTTTGAGAAAGTAGTAGGTTCTACCGATTTGTACAGTTTTGGGCTTGGCGCAAATTACTGAGAGCGTAACGAAATAGTATTTTTAATAACAAGTATAAGTTTTACGGCGCTATACTTCGATTTTTCATATAGAAATAATGCAGTTATTAAGGCGATTTTAACCGATCTATAGAATTTTCACGAAATTAAGTAAACGGATTTAAGTTAGAGGAATTCCGCCAAATTTCAGAAAATTGAAATTCTCGCATTTTGTACATGGTAGTTAACGGTGATTAAAACCCGTTATAGTTAACAATAATTTAAATAACTGCTACTTATCAATAATATGCCTGCATTAAATTTTGGCGATGGAACCATATAAATGATAGATAACTATTTCCCATTTTGATTGCTGTTAAATCAATGCTTCGAATGATTCCCTGAAAACAAAAAAATCTTGCAAAATGTTGGCATTTGGCGATCGAAGTACTGTGTAATAAATAATTTATTCTTATTTGTTAAAGCAGCGCTACGGAAGTTTCTTTTACTAGAAGCTGTTAGAGAGGCGTAATTAATACAGTGTAATATATTTTTTGTTTTACGAATTGAAATGTTTGTTGATTCCTACTTTAGTACATTTCTTAGTAAAGTTGGCGAAAAATATTCAAATGTAGTGCAACTCTGTACATATTATTAATTCCATTCCACAATTGAGATGAGCCGATGCCACCGTATGCATAGATATTTTTTTTTTAATTCCGCCAAACAGAGTATTGCGTATTGCCTTTAGTGTAATGTTTAATTTGTGGTTTGAACTATTAGCCATCGACTGGCGGTGTTAATTTCGCCAATATGGTAGTTCTACCAAAGTAAATATGAACAACTCATTTCATGTTCTATTTTTAACATCGCTATAGTTTCCGTAGCAACGGAATTCATTGTTGCCACTTAAGTTGTTAAATTTTACAATTAAGTGAAACCACTCATTTCTACAGCTTTTAAGATTCGAAAAAGTGAAAACGCATCAATTGTGAAACAAATAGAACTGTAACAGACTTGCACCTTAAAAATAATCGAAGTTTTTATGCAATTCTACATACCTTTAATTTTATTTCCTTCGAGTGTGGATGTCATTTTTTACGTCATTTTTGCTGTTTTGCTGGCAGATTATCCGGAGCAGCACATACCCTCTAATGTATTTGCTCCTCCGGGTTTTCAGTTTGCCTGAGGTTATGGCTTCTCGGATACCCCGACCGTGCGAAGATCCTCTCGGTTCTAATTATTTTATTTGAACGAACGTACTGGCATTCGCGCTCTTGACCTATGGTTTCGACCGGCTAAAAATGAATTCTTTCATATTTAACGTGGTTAATTTCCGAGATTAATAAGATAATTTATCGTAATAGTGGATTCCCCAACTATAAAAAAATGACTTACATTCTATATATTATTATTGTTTCAAAAAATAATTCGCCTTTGTTTAAATACTGTAAAATGTAAAATAAATAATTAAGTAAAAACAAAGCAAGCCAACTACCAAAAGCCTTCTAAGATGGTTTACATCCTAGTACACCTTCGAATTTCGCCAAAGCCACCCACCTTTACTGCAAAATAAAAGAACTTTGGGACTGCCCAATATCCGTTTAAAATACCATCCCCATATTTACTGCAAAACAAAATAACTTTATGTCCAATATTTAAATAAAAATTATTGTTTCGTGGGGGATTATTATTGATTATGGGGCGCGTTTTTCCTACAATCTTAATCCTATGGATCTCAGCTCTCGGGGAAAAGCAGATCAACTCGCGTTCCAGAGAACATCTTCAGAATAAATAGCCAAAAATATTTCCGTTCTATTGAGTCATTTTGAAAAGTTTGATTACAACTTCATTAAAAAATTCTTTCGACTTGTACTTGAAAAGTCCCTGAAGTGATCGGGGACAGATAGACTACATACTAATGAATAATCCGGCCCACTGACGGATTAATACAATTTTGTGGGTGGAGGCTTGGATGGAAGATTCACATATATCTTATAAATAAAAATGAAATTCTGTTTGTTTGCTTGTTTGTTGATTTGAGTTGTATACAAATCCACAAAAATGGACCTATCAGCCTGAAATTTTGCACAGATATGTAAAATAATATAGAATAAATCACAGTTCACTTTAAAACTTTGAAAGTCCACCCGTTCCCGGAATTTAAGAGATTTTTTATGTTCTCCATGCAAAAACCTTTCCGTAATTGTAACCCCTGTAGTCAAAAAAGTGTGAAATAAGGATCGTGGTTGCCGTGTGTGGCGATTTTGCCGAATAAGATGTTTTAAATTCTCAAAGTAAAAATAAAAGAATAATAATGATTTTTTGTTAGTTTATATTTGTAAAATTATTAATTTTTTATTATAATATCGTGTGCATGGGAAATCGGAGCAGGAATGAAATCTTTTATACGCAAAACAATAAGAATTGAAGATTTCCGAGGCTAATATGTAATTTTTTTTTAGTTTGGCGAAAAAATAAAATGGCTCAAATGCTGATTTTGAGGAAGTGAGTTCTAGAGGTTTGCACAGTTTTCGGCTTGGCGCAATTTATCGAGAGCTTAAGGAAATAGATTTTTGAAAGCAAGTGCAAAGGTTTTATTAGAATACAGCGTTAAATTTTAATGATCCGTGAAGAAATAATGCAGTTATTAAGGGATTTCAAGCGATCTATCTTCAGAATTCTCGCCAATTGAGTACATTGATTTAAGTTGGGGGAATTACTCCAAATTTCATAAAATTGAAATCTTCTCATTTAGTACATCGGAGTAACGATGAATAAAACACGTTATAGTTGATAATTTAAACAAATTCGGTTGTATTAAGGGATTCCCCTTTTCAAATAAATGTGTGCTTTACTTTTTGGCGGCCGAACCATTTCCCATATTGATTGCTGCTAAGTCAATGCTTCGAATGATTTCCTGAAAAAACTCTTGCAAAATGGCGTATGTTGGCACTTTGGCGAGGCTTAGATTTGAAACTGGATTTTATTTGAGACTGGGATATATAATGATACTGGTTATAGATAAAAATGAATGTTGGTATGTGTGTATGAGGTTGAAAAACTCCAGCACCGTTGACCATGAAATTTGGTTCACCTAAGTCTTTTATCATTGAGAAGCTTTTTGTGCTATCCGTTTTCCTCTAACTTGCCACTAGGTGGCGCAGCAGAACGTCGAATTCTATTCCGTTTAGCCGTTTACTATGCGAATATCGTCCAACCGATTTCGATGAAATTTGGTACACGCGGATATTAGAACACGGAGAATATTTTTCAGTATCCATTTGGCTGTAACTTGCCGCTAAATGGCGCTGCAACACATCAACTTCTATACCGTTCGACCGATCGGCATAAAATTTCTTATACTTACACATTTCAGCACGAAGAATATATTCTAACTGTGTTCCTTTTGATGTTACTCACCACTAGATGGCACTGCAATGCATTATTATTTTAACTCGCCACTAGATGACGCTGCAGCAGGCCAAATTCTTGACCATTCAAACGGTCGCTATGAAAATCAGTATACATAGCTATTTGAACAATGAGAATATTTTGGCGTTATCCATTTTGCTATAACTCGCCACTTGACGGCACTGTAGCAAATCATTACTTTAATTAACCACTAGATTGCGCTGCAGTGTATCACTTCTTGACTGTGCAACTGATCGCTATGAAAATAGGTATACATAGATATTTGAACACGGGGAAGAGTTTGGCGCTATCCATTTTCCTATATAATTTGCCACTAGATGTCGCGTTGTCAGGGCTGTCCAGCCGATCGTCCTGAAATTTCGTATTGATCGATATCTGAATGCGAAGAATATTTCCGCCGTATCCGTTTTGCTAAAACTCTCCACTAGATTGCGCTACACCGCATGGCTTTCTGCACCGTACAAACGGTTGCCTTGCAATTGGTATGCATGATTATTGGACACAATATAACGCGATATCCATTTTGCTATATCTGTTTATTACAATGAATAGTAATCACCACAAATCGTAATATCAAAAAGTCCATTCATTCCCGTGCGAAGAACGGGTACTTCAGCTAGTATATATATAAATTTTATGGAAGAAAGTTGGGATTGTTTACATTAATTTCATTTTTCTTGGGAGGGGCGGTCACCACCTCCGACCCTCTCCCTCTAATCCGCCCTTGATTAGACCCTGAGTCTGTTTTTTGTCCGGCACTTAGTTTTCTTTCTATATTTTGTTTGTTTCTGGATTCAGTCTTCAAATAAAGACAAAAATGTAACATTATTGGTAAGGAATCCATTATCTAAAGGCCATAGGTGGGTGGTGCAAGGATCTGGATACCCCTCCTCCGTTTGTCCGAGTTTCGCTTTTAGTCAACGAAAAGATAATGATACAGCCTTTCTTTCTGATACAGCTAAGATACAGATTAATGATACAGCTTTTATTTCCCCCCTTTTGGATGCTCCTTGAAATTTTTTTCTGAGAACCGTGTTTTTGTTCCACAGTATTGTTGGATATACTCTTGTGTGTGTCCTTATTGCTGACTTTAGAATACTCATTCAGTTTCGTCTAGGTAATGAGTTGACTAAATAATGCAGGCATGCAACAGCCACATTAAATATATTAATGACTATGTCATTTTATCGCTCCCCCCCTTTTGAAAATGTGACATAAAAATGAGACACGAAAATACGTTATGAAAACGCGACATAAAAGTAAGAATAAATGTCCGCTAAAAATGTTAGTATGTGTTACGTAAACCACCGATTTCTATAAGCTCCGTAAGGTTGCATTTATTTGATAAAATGATTGTTTAAAAATTTCATCCGTTTATTTAAATACTATTAGTTCACAACAGCTTTAATCTATTGTTACAATATTTCGTAAGCTGTAGAATATGCATCACAAGTATATTTTACATATATTTAAATACTATTAGTTCACAACAGCTTTAATCTATTGTTACAATATTTACTGAGCTGTAGAATGTGCATCACATGTATTTTTCTATAAATAGGTTACAATCCTAAAAATTTCAACATGGGGGTTACAAGGTGAAATACACGATAGATGAGAGATAAAATGACATAGTCCATTAATATCGTTTTAATATGGCAATCATGAAACTAAAAAATTAGGGGGGGTCTCCCATTGATGAGGCTCGAACAGCCGAGTTACACATATATTCTTTCAATGAGTTGTCTACAACTGATTTACAGTTCTACTATATAGATCTTCAGAAATTGTCTTATCAAAAAAATAAATAAATAAATAAATAAATAAAAATGAAAAGAAAGAAAGAACGAAAGAAAAAAAGATTTACAAGATTTATCTGTTGCCTTAAAAAATCAAGAAAGATAAATCATGCGAAGCTCATAGATTATAAAACACTTTCCTATACAAAATATTTTTGCGCCAAATCTGCTATGTATTTTAGTTAAAACTAGCGAGATTTCGTAGATAAAAAAATGTTGTATTATCACTGTAAATGCAATTTTATGAGACCCTGTAAAAGACCATTAATTTTTTTTAGCGTTTAACTGAAGAATATAAAAATTTTATACTCATTGTCTTGTGCTAGAAATGTATTAGTGTCTCTCAAATGCCACAGACTGCAATGGGAATTCTTTTGAGTGCTCCTGTAGAAATATTAATAACACGGACGTTATTCTCAATGGAGAGCATCATTTTGAGAGCCTTAGTAATATATATGCCAACTTTGTTTTCTTTCAAAAATCGAATATCTCTAAAATATGTTTTCAAGAATGACTGCTGATTCAGTCATTCCTGTATCAACAGATACAGGGGGAGACCCCCCCCGACCCCCCCCCTTTTAGTTCTGTTTTTTAGACTGTGCTATACATTGGATTTTTTTCTCCTGTAAAAGAACTATAAATGCTACATACGCCATTTTCAATATGGTACATGGTACTGTACATAGAAAAACATAAATTTCTCACAAATCGATGTATATCCACAGCAGTTAGAACACTGGATGGGTGGACATCAGAACAGACAAATAATCGAAATCATAAGGACGTTAACCCGTTTTGGGTTCAAATGCATTAACAAATTTTCGTCGGTCGGAGACCCCCTCATACTCCAAGGCAGATAGCCCTTAACAAAACACAATACAATAAATCAGTTAATTAAAGTGCGAGTAACGAATTTTCAAAATTTCCAAAGAAATCGACACAGCTTAATACTAATAGCTACATTAGACATTTTTCGAGGTACTACATTATTATCCAGGCGATCCGCCAAGACGAGCAACTTTTTCGCCAAGATAAATGCCGGACACATGAAATTATTGATGGTTCGAAATACGATTGCCAACAGTTTGCCAGGAAATTTGAGGGAAAAATAGTTTGGCGTTAATGACCGCCGGGATAATACGTAAATACCTTTTTCGATTTATCGTAAAATAATAAAAATATCGCCAAGTTTGGTTCATTTTTCAAAGCATTTTTTTCGCACCCTATTTGGCAATTTATCGCAAAAGTCGCCAACATTGCCGGCTTTTGGCTCAAATTTTGAAGGAGGCACGCGATCGTCGTCGGATTATTAGCTAATCATATTGTAGGATAGTATTATATGCTAAAAATAGATGCCTGTCTCTAAACTGCCATTGACCGTATTGTATAGAAATTATTTTGAGTGCTCCCGTATAGAAAAACTTTTAACTATACAGACACTATTTTCGATGCAAAGCTTCATTTTGTAATCCTTCATAACATCCGATTTTGTTTCATTTCAAAGAGCAGAATATCTCTAAAACTAGAAGCCTTTTGTGAAGGCAATTACAACGGGCGAGAGAAAAAACATTTTAAGGAAATTTGTCTTTCATTCAATATATTTAATTTTCATCCACCTAAAATAAATAAGTTCATATTCAATTTTTATTACAGACCCAAATTGAATTTCATGCTCATCTGGAAACGCGCGGAATCTTTTCGCAGTCGAAAGCTTTCGTTTTGTATACATAAACATTCGAATATCCAATAGACGATTTATTTGTGGGGGGGAAAATAATAATAAACTGTGTAATCGGGAGAAATTATTTTAAACGTATTGGGATCCCCCCAATTGTATGACGTCATTTTCACTTAAAATAGGTCATTTTGTCACGAAAATGATTCAATTTTTTGACTCTCGGAAACGAAATGGTGCTGAAAATAGCGAAAAATCGCTTAAAAATGAAGGAATGGGTGGATTTTTAGATTTTAAAATTGACAGATTGTTTTCTATATTTTTTTACAAACTTGTGAAAAATTTCAAGCGGATCGTACAAACGATGTAGAAGTTGTTAGGCTTTTTGTCCTTGACTTTGTAATCTTTTTGCAGTCATAGAGGAAAAAGTTTTATCTTGAAGTCGGGGTTCAGCGCAACTACAAGGGGTGATCAAATGAAAAGGTACCAAACGTCGCAACAACCTAGCCGTTATCATATTTGTCCATGCAGCTATAAGAACACGTATCGAGACATCTAGGAATGCGATTGGAGCCTTTTGTGTGGATAGGAACATGCGGGGGCCCGCAGGAGAGAGCAGAAACTCTTGTAAAAAGCACCCTACTACGTCCAATTGACGCCGCAGTGCGTGTGAGGACAGGATGGTGTTCACATTGTAAAATTCGACGATTTAGGGGCAGCGAGGCGTTATCCGATTTCTGGCAGCGGAAGATGTTAAACCGGCCACTATTCATCGCAGGATGATGATCGTATACTGGGAAGGCTGTGTGTCCCACAAGTCAATGAGAAAATGGAATGTCCGTTTTCGCCTAGGAACTGGTCACGTTCAAGTGGGAGACGTTGGACCATCCGCCCTACAGTCCGGACATGTCACCCTGCGATTTCCATATGTTGGTGCCACTCAAGAAACCACCTGAAAGGGAAGCGCTTCAACTCGGACGACGTACTCAAGGACTCTGTGACGGACTGGGTCTCGTCACGGCCACAGGAATTCTGGGAACAAGGAATCCTGCGGCTTGTTCGTCAGTGGGATCGTTGTGCTCAGGCCTATGGCGTATATTTTGAATTAAGTCTACATTTGTACCCACCGTTCTTACCTTTTCATTTGATCACCCCTTGTAGTTAGCAGGATGATACGCTTTAAAGAAGAACTTCCCATAGAGCGCAATGTATTGGGACTATTTTGAGTGCTCCTGTAGAAAAAAATCAATAAATGCTACATAGATCCTTTACAATAGGGTACATGGTACTGCAGATAAGAATAACATATATAAATTTCGTAGAAATCAATGCCTATACACGCGAGTCAAGGACGGACAGACAGAGAAACCGAAATCTTACACTTTTCTACCTTGTTGGAAAGTGTCAAAAAAGCTAGATCTTGAGAGGGAAAGACGAAAACTTTCAAGGTAAATGCGCGGGGCCCTCAAAAGCGCGGGGCCCGTAGTATTTGCTAAATCTGCTATATTGTTAATCCGGCACTGATGAGAAGGGATCTCTAATCTGCCGTGCTGAAGTAGTGATTAAGCGAACCGAGCCGAACCGAAAACGTTTCGAGAATAATACTGTGCAAAATTCTAATACTGTACAAATCTAACTGATCTGAACATTAATCGATAGAGAGTTCTTACGTTATTTTTATATAGTACTGTGCAGATCTAACTACCTGAACATTAATCAATTGAGAAATAAAAATATCTGCGTTCTTTTTATACAGTACTATGCCACGTAATTTATTGAAAATGGTGTGTAGGGAATTAAAAGCTTTTTTTTTCAGAGACCCAAAAGTCTTTAATTACACTATCTAGAGTGACAGTATTAATAATGAACTTCGACGACTTTCCTCGTTTTTAAAAATAAGTATTATACATTAGTGAAATTTATAAAAGGATGCACTTCGCCAAAAACATGTGTACGTCCATGTTCGCCGGCAGAATATTTTCCAGGGGGACTACTTCAACGTATGGTCACTATGTTTGAAAGAGCAAAGAAGCAAGATAAATCACTGCATACAAAAATCCAGGGGGCGGCATTGCCCCCCCTTGCCCTATGCTGCCGGCGCCCATGTGTACATCAATATTTTTTAACAGAATTGTTATAGACTTAAGTTCTAAGCATAGAGGTGAAAACATACATTTTAGTCTAATTAGCTGTAACGTGTTTACACCTCTTATTACCAAGACGCAGTGGCAGCCTGCTTACAAGAAAAAAAAGTTTATGCAATTTTTGAAAGATATTAAAATTTAATTGTAATTTCAAAGAAACATCACCTATATTTTAAAGTCGGTATCTATACATTACGTTTCCAAATTCGCTGTATTCTCTTGCAACTATTTTCAGGTGATGAAAAAGCAAATATATACACATAGTTTATCGCAAAATATGAAATATATGTTTTACAATTTGAAAATAAAAAACTCATATTTTAGGATGCGTAACTTACTACCTGCAGCAGTACTAAATTCTACTTCACTATCTTTACTCACTGAATTTTCAAAATATTGGAGTTCAAAACAACTTACAAAGGAGACTTTTTTTTACAGGTCCCACCAGAAAAGAAATAGTATCAGTAAAATAACATTCTTACATGAAACCTGCTAGGTTTTACAATCCAAAACTGTCCCATTAGATATTTGCCGGTTCTTTGTAAACCAAGCAATGGGCTATTTATTTGAGTAAGTAGATGAAAATTTAACTAAGACCATGAAAATTTAACTAAGCGCGAGGTCTTATGGGGTACTATAAACTAAAATTAGAAACCATGAAAATGTAATACTGAAATAATATTTTATTTAGACTCCATCTGAAAAGATTTAACAGTAGTAAAATAATGGGCTTGCTTATAAGAACAAAAGTTTATGCTATTTTTGAAAGATCTCAAAATTTAATTGTGATTTGAAAAGATTCATCACCTATATTTTAATGTCGGTATCTGTGCATCACGCTTCCAAATTTCTCTCTATTCACTTGCAACCATTTTCAGGTTGCAAGTGAAGGCAAGCAAATATATATAGTATATAGTTTTATCGCAAAATATGAAATATATGTTTTAAAATTTGAAAATAATAAACTGATATTTTAGGATGCGTAACTCACTACCTGCAGCAGTACTTAATTCAACTTCATTATCTTTACTTACTGAATTTGCAAAATATTGTAAATCAAAATAACTTAAAAGCCAGTCTTTTTTTACAGGTCCCACCAGAAAAGAAATAGTATCAGTAGAATAATATTCTAATTTGAGACCTGCAAGGTATTGTGGTCCGAAGCTGTTCCATTAGTTATTTGTTGGTTTTCTGAAATTCAAGTAATAGGCTGTTTATTTTAAATAAGTAGAAAAATTTTACCAAGTGCAAGGTATGGGGTACAATAAACTTAAACTGGAAACTATGAAAATGTAATATTTAAATAACATTTTATTTAAACAGACTCGATCTATAAAGATTTAATAGAAAAATAATGGGCTCGCATTGGTTTATTTCACGTTACCTATTTTCAAAGTTACCAGTTTTAGTATTTATTTAACTAGTAAAAAGAAAGAAAATACTAGTACAAACGGTGTATATCTTACAAAGTACCTTTTAAAAGAACAGCAATATTTAAAAAAAAAAATTTAAAAATATTTATTCTGCTTTTCAATAGTAATAACACAAGAAAGATATTCTGGAGAAAAGATTTATTTTAGTATTATTTTCAAATACAATGAAAGAGTTGAAATGAGTTATTTCTTCGTTTTAAAAAAGAAAAAAAAAGTGGAAGAGAACAATTATTTTTTCTCATGTTCCTCTCTATAGTCTAGGGAAAACCAATTACTTTAGGCGAGTTTTTTCATTACTGCATACTCATTTCCTCCTCGTAGCGTAATCGAAAGTATTATTCAGTTCATTCTATTAAGATCACGCTTCACCTGAAGGTACTATGTTATTTTGTGGTTGCAAGTATGTTTATATTAGGTTAAGATTAAGCAAAAAAACGTCTCGGCAGAACAGGCGTTTGCACCGCTATAAGGAATTTGCTTTAGGATTAATTTTTTGAACTATGCTAGAGGGCGGAGTTTTGTATGGAATAGGAAACTGTTGTAAGACTATTTTCAAACTGATTAATAAAGTCCAGACAAGGGAAAATTCATGGGTACATACAAGTCATGGCTATCAACAAACTTGGGCAGTATCGCAAATACATGTATTTGAAATACATTTTTAAAATACATTTATATCTTGTATTTTGTCATTTCACTCGTAAAAACAAAACATTTTGAAAATGTATTTTGTATTTTCAAAATGCAAAAAATACATTTTGTATTCTGATATTGAATTAATCGTAACACCACAGATTGCTCTGATAGCAACTGCAAATGAAAATCACAAAATTGCTGATATTCACATTGCCTCTCTCTTGATGTAATTTATGATCTGCACCAGAAATACGCGTGGTATTGTAAAAGAATCTCTTGTGATCTTTAAATAAATAATCAGGAAAGGGAAAGAAAAACTTGTCATTTTCCTGACAATATGTTTGGTCTAGAGATGTTTCTAGATTTATACTGTAAATGAAGCCGAAAGTAGTAAAAACATGCTTTAGTAGTATTTATTGGATACCTTTTTGTATGTTTTTATCATCAAAACATCTTATTTTTGTAAACAGGGGCGGCCCGACACGGTAAGCAAGGTAAGTATCGCATTGGAGTACCGGCTTCGAAGGAGAGTCATTTCGTACTCAAAACTAAGTAGAGCATAAAAGGGGGCGTCTTTTTTACGTTAGCAGGGTGCGCCACTTATCCTAGGGCCACTCCTGTTTGTAACCATCTTAATTTTAAATTCATGTACCCATTAACTTAGAATATCGTTAGATAAGGCACATTGAAAAAATTAATCATTAAAGATGAAATGTATGTAAGGCACAAAGTTTTTTTTAATGAAATTCTTTGATTTAATTCAAGCCATCACTATCTGGGGCCGCCGTTAGTCATCATTGTAGAAGAACAAATGAGTATATTGAGCATCGTTGAAAAAAGTGCAGCCATTAGTTTAACTACCGTCAACATGGCGATTAATCGAGTCATCAATCGCGTGCTACAAGAGCGAAAAAACTGATTCAATCCACCGCCATGTTGCTGGTGTTTAAGTCAAGCGATGACAACCGCTGCATTTTTTCAGTATTTGGGGCATTTGAGCAGTCTATCCAGTTGTTCTTCAGTTTTCATATCAACGTCGGAGAAATCCGGTCGGAGGCTCCAGGCTCCCCCCCCCCCCCCCAATAAAAAAAGAAAAGAAAGGAAAAAAAAATACATTGCTTTCGGGTAGCATTTTGCTCCTTTACGTAACTACCAACAACTTCGAATTGTAATTAAAATCTTTTAGTGAACAAGAGTTTTTGTGTTAAATAAATCTTACTGTGAAAGTTAAGTTACACTCTGCAAAAAGTGGTTAATTATTTTCCGAAGTAGTTAGCAGCTATATTCACTGTAAACATTTTTATATATAAATTGGTTTTGAATACAATTTAATTTTACTTTTCATCGGACTTAGGTCAAATAAGTTATTTTTAGAGAAAATAATTACCCCCCTGCACACACACACACAAAAACCCCACTAGCAGCAACTGAATGTCGTTGCTATGTTAGCGGTTTCTCTCATCAGCTTATTTACAGATATTCTCTTGTGCTAATTTGTGTAACCAAACAATAGCTCCACCCGCCGTGGATTCTACCTTTTGCCAAAATCTTGCTATTTTTGGTCAAGAACGCCTTGCTGTCATACATTTCTGAATAATAGCGAGTGGTCAATTCTATGAAAACATGGAGATGACCATTAAAATATATTTTTATTTTTTAATAAATTGGGTGAGAAATTATTCCGAATTGTTGTAGCAACAATTCATTTTGTGTAAAAGTTTCTTTTTATCAGAATGGCAACACTTCAAAGTCAGACATCTATGCTGTAGCATGAATTACCCAGTTGTGCAGCATGAGTTGCCATACACTTAGCATATTTTAATACAATAACCAATTTTATATGCAAAACTAAATGTTGTTTTGAGATAAGAAGGGTGCACACAAACTTTCATAAAGATTATAGCACATAAGAAGTAGAATTTTAGCAGAAATACTACTTCGACTTTTCTGACCTTACTTAAATGTCTTTTTTTTTTTTTTTTTTTTTTTTTTTGGTAGCATGAGTTATCAAGCAAATTTTAATTAACATTTCTACAAATGAATTAGTTATAAGATTTTTAATGATTTATTGAAATAAAGAAAACAATTTGTAACCAGGACGAATTTTGTTGAAAGAAAATAAATGAATTTTTTATTATTACGCCTTGTTTAAAAATGCAATTTAAAAAAAATGTAGCATGAGTTATCGTAGAATCACCCGAGTGCATTTTTTTTTAGATATCGCGAGAAAAACACTTCCATGATCTGAATAAACTACATTTTTGTTAAGGAGGAAGAAATCACACCCACCAGATGACATTTTAAATGGAATCAGTCGAGGGTAATTTTGTTGAGCAAGATTTTGTCCGCTCAGACATATGGATCCGTCATATCTTCATCTTGAGAGATTATGTTTCGTTTCAGCTAAAAATATAAATGATGTTTTTGTATGAGAGACTGGTGTCTAAGATTTGTACACAGATGCGTATTTCGAGAATCTGAGTGTCATGAATTGAGTCTCTTAATAATTGGTTATGCTTGCTGTTTTTGAAGAGCTGTATCAGCTTTGCAAAATCTTGCTACGTTGGTACAAGAATACTTGCACACGTACGGTGTTTTTCAAAAGTGTTGCGTTGTGAAACCTCCTTGGGATCACACAATGAATTGTACGCTCAATTCAAAATATACAGGAAAATGCTTAAAATAATTAATTATGATAAATTACAATAATTGGTTGAGTTTGTAGTTTCCTCTGTTGTCCCTGCATAGCTTTATAAACCCAAAAAGTACACAAAATTCCCAACAAGGTATGGTTTAATTATATAAAATATTTTATTCGATATGTACCTGCCCCAAAATTACAGAATTTCCTCTTCCATAGATAAAATCTAAGGATATATATCAATGCAGTAATGAAAATGCCATGGATTAATCCTACCTCTGCGCATATTCTGCTCATGCTTCAAATCTAAAACATTCCACACTTTCTAGCCACGCACATGCTCACTATGAGCGTATCCCCTTAGATCGCATAGACATCTAGCACTGTCAGCCAAACACAAATGATGTTTAAAGACCTCTAGACCATATACAGCTACAATTTTAATTCATGTCACATTTCAGAAGTTGTCAGATTGATAAACGGTAAAATTATGATTGAGTGGACTTATTGAACACAAAATAGGTAATACAAAGGTTACAAATTGTTGATCAGATGTTCTATACAAATGACTAGAGTAAATAAATTTTTAAAGACCCATTTAAGGAGCTGTAGACTCCTAAAAGATATTCAAGTATAATTTTAATTCATGTCCCATTTAGGAAATAGTCGAATTAATAAACGGTAAAATTACGATTGAGGGGACTTGTTCATCACAAAATAAAGAACACGAACGTTAGGAATTGCTGATTAGATATCCTATATGAATGAATAGGGTAAATAAATTTTCAAAAAACACGTTAAAAAGATTGTAAATACAATTTCTACTTTCCCTCCCAAATTTTCTGTTTATCAGTTATTTACTTAGTACGCCATTTTTATTGTGCCGGTAAGTAGCGTTTAAATTCGGATCAAAAAGGACAATTTCAGTCTTTCTGCATTCATACATTTTGCTCCGGTCAACAACCCTCTGCAGTCACGTACCTCTAAATAATGGCAAGGGTTTACTTTTCAAAAGGAAATTCCGGGAGTGTCGAAGGAGCAAACCCTTTTCCTGATCTGGATCTATCGAATTTTTGTTTTGAAGAAAGAGATCACGCTCGTCTGGTTCCGTTCTCCAGATGTGATTTGAAATAGAATCAGTCGAGGGTAATTCTATTGAGCTAGGTTTCCTTTGCTCTGACATATTGATTCGACATATTTTCCTGCTTTCAGTGATAAATACTTGAAAGAGATTTTTGTCGGCCAGACGTATGTCTCAGATTTGTGTTTTGGAATGTTATTGATCTTCAGAAAACATTGAATAAGGTGCCTCTTTTGCAAATCTGTTTTACCGTCCATAGACCCTAACGTACGGCGGTCAACTCTTGCCCTTTAGGTTTATCCATAACGAGCCTCACTGTACAGTTCTGGAAATTTGGATTTAATTTAAAATAGTATTATGTAAAATAAATAGTGGTGTGTAATTTTTCGAAAAAAGCTTAAACGTTCGTAGGTGTGTTTTTTTTTGGTATTCTTATTGGAGGGATTTTCGAATGCATCTCTCCTAAAAATTGTCAGTCTAAGATCTCTATTTTTAATTAGAATCCTGGCATAAGGGCCATCCTCACCCGAAAATTTGCAAAACACATTTTTTGTTTCCAATGGCTATCAGACATTCTTTTTTATTATTATTAAGGAATTAGCTTTATAGTTTAATTGTTCTTCCTTTAGGCTCTACTCAAAAGACAATGTAAACAAAGTAGGAAATTAGATAGCAATGTTAATTTTCTATCTTAAATTTTTTTTTTTAATCGTGAAGAGCTAAATTAAATCTGTTGGCTGTTTTATGTTAAATCTTCCACAGTGTGGTAATAACAATGTTTATGATTACGTAGAACTGGGAGAACACTTTGCGCCACTGATCTGGTTCTAAATCTGGTACTAAGTCTGTTAATTTAATCACTGAATGCCTTCCCTAATATCAATCACACAAGTGCCACCGTAGCGTATATAATACAGAAATACGAGCTGCTGTATATAATAACGTGATGTGTCATTTCAATCAACATACGAAATTAATGGAAAACAATATTATCAGTCACAAAGCTTGAGGCACTGATGATAAGTAGGTTAAAATTAGGGAAGGGCATTGGAATATCTGAGGTTGTAGAAGTGGTTCTCGTCCGTAAGTGTAAGTTATTAATAGTACTTAAAAAGATGTATTGTTTTGAAAATACTTTTAAAGATCACAGCTGTCCCACACTTTTTGAAAAACTACAAGCATGTTGAAAAAATGAATTATCCAAAATTTTGAAATACAGCGATTTTGCGATAATTCGAATTCCTGAGGACGGACGAAAAACTCCGACTTATCATAAGTTCGACTAATTGGAAAATCTAAAAAATTTTATAATATCGGACAGAGACTACATAAAAACTTCGATACAGCTGGATATTCGATTTATCGCGAAATAACTGCAATTAAAAATTTTAACTTTTCAGTTTGGTTAATAGGCACAGTTTCATATGTATTAGGGAAAATTAAATTAATTTTAAGCAAGAACTAACTTGAAGTTGTGGCTGTTAGACGATCGAGAAATTCGTTGAACCGTTGACCCGATTTCAGTATCTGAACACCCGGGCAGTTTTTCACAAAATCTTGTCGGGTGTAATCGATATCCATCATCCTATTGCCGGTGATAGTAAATTCGGCGCGTTCGATAGTCCACCAACATGAAAGTTTAGTTTTAAACGATCCATTTGGATATTTCTTCCCTACAGTTTATTATAGTGGATTTTCGCAGTTTAAAGTAAGAAAAAAAATTACTTTCATCGAAACGGACTAATTAGATGTGTTTGTTTGTAAGAAGGTTTACATGCAGCTTATGTTACCAAATGTGTGTCATATAATGAGCTACATGTGTGCTAGATGAGCTAAAGTGACACTAAAAGATACCAACACAATGCACATGGTCAATATAAAATTGTCGTATACAAGGGTGTTGCATATTTAAACGGGGGGGGTGTTTAAACACCTTCCCCTTGTCGAAAGATATGTAAAATACATTTTTAATTTTAAACAGAAGGATTAAGCTTTTTATCACAAATATTACGTCTATGACCCCTTCCCCATGCCATAAGAGTAGTCTGTGTACACCACTGAATACGTCGATTCATAACGTTCCTTTCAATTCCGTGCAACAAGAAGTATGCTAAAATAAAGTATAAATGTGAATAGTTTCTTTCTATTAACCTCCAACATAACTTTTAGCGCACAGAAGTGTGCTAGGTTGTAAAGTGTCCTCAACCAACGCCTCCTACATAAAGAAAGCCTAACAACTGAATTGTTTACGTCATCAAAAGACCTTCAAATAGAGATGTCATCACAGTTTTATTTTAATAAAGTGAAACTACTTAAATTTTCTGGTGAATACTACAAATATTGGACAATATCTTGAGTTAAAGATAGCAATTAAAATACCTTTGTGATGCAAAATAATTCATTGGGATCTATTTCCTTATCACATTACATAATTAATTACAGTTAAAAACTTGCCCTTTGCCGTAAAATTAAATTTTCTATCTGAAATCAGTAAAATGCTGTTGCGCGTGAGTAAATTCACCAGGAATTTTAAATAGTTTTACTTTAAGGGAGTTAAATTGTGATGACGTCATTTTTGAAGGCCTACTGATGACGTAAAAGCATAGTGACGCACCAGTTGTTAGACTTTCTAAATGTAGGAGGTGTTGTCTCAACAGACCTAGTTTATTCCATAAATTGATAGTATAGTTGATGTTCAAAAAAAAAATATATATATATATATTTTTTTTTTTTTTACACCGTATAATGTGAGAATACGGTTCATTTAGTAGAAAGCTGAATTGAAATGAAAGATTGCGACAAACCTCCATAACTTTATATACTGTATTGCATCTCGTCCGAAATTCATTCATTACTTAACCATAACTGCCAACTTCCCGATTGTATCGTAAGATTTTCTACCACAATTTTTATATAGTTTGAACTTGAATTAAAATTTGCAAATCGTTTCCATCGCCCGGCGCCAAGGAAACAGCAAGCAGACCCCGACGCTAAAATCGAAAGAGTTGACAACTATAGTTAACTATTAGACCTAGACTTATCCTTGTTCATTTTCTTCAATGGAAAACTCGTTAGAGCTTCAAGACTTTCGTGGGTTCGTCCGTAAATGACGCTATAAATCACACAGATACTGATTACTGATCGGACTGTTTACGCCTGGCGGATCGATCAGCGCTCCGTGGTTCGTTGGCCCGATTTCACAGTATCTGAACTGCCGGACCTAGATTTTGAACAAAATCTCGGAGGACTCCGATCAATATCCATCATCCTGTTGCGAGCGAGATTAAATTCGTCGCAAGTCAGTTTTTCATAGCTCGAAATTTTTAGTTTCAAAGCAAGGACTTTTTTCACAATTTATCACTGTAGACCCCCTTTTTTTAACCGTACGTCGAAGAAAGTTTGACATTTAATTTGAAATGTTCCGAACTGTGACATTCAGGCAGTAGGTTTCGGATTTATTTATTAAAGAAAAAACTAGTTTACGTAAATGTAGATTGTAGGTTTGGCATGCTGCATAACTGCCATGATCTTTATAATAGAACTACCACGTTTTGTAAACAGTATCTTTGAACATCCTTTAAAAAAAGAGTTACACATAAACCTGCAAGATGTTTACGTTTTCTGAATAAAAGTTACCGATTACAAATGATTAATTATAATCTGGAGATCTTGCCATCTACTCAGTTGGAGCAGTGATTACACGCTGCAGACGTTTTTAAGCACATTTATGCTATGATAGACACATGCTTGTGCTATATACTGCATACTTTAATAGTCATAATTACAGTAGACTCTCGATAATCCGATGTAACTGAGAACAACAGCTGTCGGATAATCGAAATTTCCAAATGATAGAAAATGCTTCAGAAACGGCATAGAATTACATAAGGTATTTATCATTATGATCAAAAGTGCTTTATAAAAGCAAAATAGAAAGAAAAATATGTAAATTAGTAGTACATAGCTACCCGATATTTAATTTTGAAATGCGTTGCTGATACAGTGAAACCTCTCTGAGCGGCCACCCCATCGTACCGAGAATATTCGGCCGCTCAGAGGGGGTGGCCGTTCTGAAAGGTTTTATTTACTATTATCAGATAACTGCTTATGATGCGTAATATAAGCAATTCTGACACATATTCCTTATATAAAATGAAATTTAAAACTTATCTAAAGAGAAACTAGTACTTTATTGAATGCTTTCTTACATTTTTTGAAAAAAAAAAGATACAATTTGTGCAAGTTTTAACTTTTCTCTGAAGCAACCATTTTTTCAAGTTCGTTGTTTACTTTAAAAAGCAGATCTCATCCATTTAACGCCACGAAATTTGAAGTGTTCGCATTATTTCGAAATAAAATGCTCTTCTTTAATGACTTTGTTGATTTGCGTTTTTACGCAGTTAAATAATTCAGCTAACTTTCTTTCGGATTTGCAACTCAGATCACTGACCAACTAATAAAATGAAACTGGCTTTAACATGGACGTGAATGGCATTTATCAAAATAAATCTTATCTATAATTTTAAGAGAATCGAATTCTATTTCTTGCTAAAACAATTTTAGCCAAAGTAGCTCCAATAGACTTCCCAAGTTATTTCGGGGTCTTATATTCAACCATGAGCCTCACCTTGGTTTTTTCCGCTCAAAATTAAAGCATGGAGTAAGTAGAATTTCCCGAAAAATGAAATGGGCGATCCCACTCGGTGGCCGTTTAGAGAGAGTTGCGTGGCCGCTGATAGAGGTTATTTTAACATTAGGTCTATGAGCCGAAAAATCGTGTCATGAAAAATTGGTCGTTTAGAGTGGTGACCGCTATACAGGGATATCCGCTCGGAGAGGTTTCACTGTATATAAGTAGTCATTTCACAAACATATTTTTTCCCAATGGGCGGGTCTACTGCCGACTATGGCTCGACCGTTTCTAGGGCCGGGAGTTTTGTCACTTCGTTATTGGGATACCTAGTTGGCAGGCCTTATTTCGCAATACTTGATATCAAACTTGGCTTAGCGCAATTTCGATATCCTTTCTTTGCCAATAGAGCTCTATTACAGAGTTGCTTAAATATGGATTTCGATTTACAAAGACTTTTCGGATCAAATATGACTAAAAAAGAAAAGCTTCAAAATAAATTCTAGTTAAAAGAATTTCGGATAGTCGTGGATCTTCTTTAAAAGCGTTAAATATATAATTTGTACTAATTACATCTATATATCCTCCAATACTGCAAACATATTTGAATTTACCATATACTGCCTCTTCAACAGAGTAAACACTCTGCTTTTTTGTACTATTAATGTCTATCAACGAGAATTTTCCACATTTAACGGCATAAATATAACCACTTTTCACAAACACTATATTTTTAAGTACTTTTTTGCAAGAGTGAAATAAGGAACTGTGTTGGGTTATAAATTAAAAAGCTTTGTTTAGCATTACATTCCTTAAACATTCCTTAAATATTCCTTTGTTTAGCATTACATTTAAATGAATACGCATATGTGGGGACAAATTTTTGAAAATGGGTTTTTACAATATGGAGTTTCATTACATCTCAAAATTCACCACTGTATAAGAAAAAAAAAATACTGCAATTTTAATACTTTTGCCGTTATTTACACCTCGCATAACATTTCGATTATAACTGCACAACTCGGGTGACCCGTTTTAGGTCGCCATATTAAAAAAATAAAAATCATACAGTCTTAGGTTTACAAAAATTGTCTCAAGCGCAATTTTAATTCTAATTCTAAGCAAAAACCTCTCCGTTCGAAAATATAGACATTCCATCTCCTTTTAAGCAGCAAATATCTGAGATTAGTATTAAAATAAAGCGCTTGTGAGCTATGCAGGTGAATGGGGTCGTGGTAGAAGTGGTGTGATATGAATCAAATACTTCAGTTATTATTATTATTATTATTATTATTATTATTCAAGAAATTAAAAAAAATTGACAACACCCTTATCCCTAAATCAAATTTTTGAAATCCCGAAATCAAATAATACATTTCTTTTAATGAAACTAATGTCTTATGAGTCATGAAATACAGAGAATAAATGTGCACTAATATATTAAGCTAGCGATTATGGCTTAAGGCACATATAATAAGAATTGCCTGAAGTCACATTTTAATGACTCTTTAAAATTTTGCTTTTCGCTGACAGCAAATATCTGATTATTAAATATAAGTAATTTTTCATGATACACGGTAACGCATTTTATCACATGAAAATAGCAATTTATTTCTCGTTAGTGTATTTTCCCAAGTTAATTAATTTATCAAGAATCGCCTGGCGATTCTTGATAAATTAATAAAATAAATGTATACAATAAAAATTAATAAAATAAATGTTTTCTTTTTACAACTTTGAGCATAGCTGAATATTTTTTAACGTTTGAAATAACAATGCGGAATTACTTGTATATTTATGCCTGACTAAAAAATATAACGTTGTTCTTGAATTACTTTTTTATTCGTTCAGTTGGAAATGCTCATGATAAAGTTTCTAAATCTACCTATGTTAGCGCGGGGCCGTTGTTAGCAGCCAGGCCTAGTTGCTCTTTGCTACCGCAAAAAATGAGTGAATAATTGAGGCCTGATATTTACATTTGCGCTGTTCGATTCTATGCGATTTGGGATTATAAATATTATTTTATTATTAAAAATCAATTTTGTTTTAGTTTTGACAGTGATTTAATGTCAAAGTGATTTAGATGTATTTTTTGAAGATTGCGCCTTTTTTTTAATGGAAATAAATAATCACCGAATTGTAACATTTAGTTCTGAATGTAGAGATAAGTGTACACTTGTATAATTTATTTAGAATTTCTAAAAAGATATAGGATATAAAGCATATTTTGTGAAATAATATTCATGTGTTATTTATAAATTATTTTAATCTGAAATCGTATTACTTGGGTAGTTTGTTACGGTAATAAATAAAGTGCCGTTGTAATACTAATTAGACATTCTTGTCTGTTTATTTTTTCAGTTGAAATTGTCATTTATCATATATACATTAATTATGTAATTTAGATTTATATGTGATAGTGGCTTCAGTACAGATTTAATGTAAAATATGTTATTAATTTTTGTCCATGTTTCTGTAAACTTTAATAGTAGTTAATATTTTGTATAAGCGTTCATCATGCTCAATTTCAAAGTTTGACTGAGATATCGACCAATAAATATCTTATATATAATACTTCAAATGGTTGTATAAAGAATAATTAATTCGGACATTATTTGTTTTTAGTTTACTACAGAGTTTAGTGTAGCTTGTGATGAGGTATCCGTTTCAAAGCATTGGTAGGCTGAAAAATTGCTTGATGTATAGGATTAGACGCGAGCTTTGGATGACTCTTCGAAATACACACTCAGGTACATTATAAACAGCGACGGCCTCAGTTAGAGATAAGGACAGCACATGAGATGGCATGAAATCATCAGCCATCTACTGAGATAATCACATTCAAAATTTGCAAAATTTGAACGCTGCGTAAGTATTATTCTCTAAATAAGTAATGCTACCTTGTTTAATCAATGGTGCCTTTACTGACTGAGGTATTGTTTTCGGAGTTCCTGCACAACGCGCTTACATCCAATATGTAATGCTGGATATGTTTTTATTGTGGATGAAAGTAAAAGCGGTAGGGCCGCGTGTTCAGTACAGAAAGCCATTATCAAATGGACGCCATTTGTGACATGGAATGTCGACTCGTCCTCCCTCCACCAAGGTGAACTTCAGAGGACTTGTTACTCAACGGTTTAATGAGTGGTAAATGGGTGAGGCAGAACTAGGTATGAAGGACAGCCTCGGGATCCGTTGGCTCGTAGTCCGGCAGAGTGGCTATAATCTCATTAGGAATATTTCTAATATTCAGATAGAATTTGTTGGATGGTTTCAGAATGAGATTTTAAGGACCTCATTACGACGTTCATAAGGATCATGTCGTTAGCGAAAGGCACCTCAGAGAATTCAATGAAAGACAAATACAAACATAACTCACAATTTACTGGTGTTGCAAAGTAGAGAATGTACTGTGGAGTCTGAAAGCATGCTCTTTTTAAGTGTTCTTTTTTCTTAATTTCTTTTTCCTTTCTCATTTTTCTTGAGTGTACTAATGGGAAAAAATGGTTTTAAAAAATTTGCATAAGAACGTAATAACCTAAAATAAAATTTATATTCGTGCATCATTTTGACTTTCGATTGCTAATCATGTTATTTATAATTACGTGTCCATTGTCTAAGTAAATAAATTAGAATCTTTGTTTAAACCTTGTCATATAATTCCAGTTATGCCGAAAAAATCGTTTCTATGGCACGTTGATGCTTTTAGGATCAATACATATAATTCAAGCGGAAACTTTTCCAACATAAAAATCGTATGATTCCAAAAAATATTTACAGGTGTTAGAAGATGTTTGAAATTGCTTACAGTGAAAACATAACTTTTGAAATATTTCAAATTTAACAAGACCGTTTTATACTTCAGATCTTGCGGCCACAATTGAGCACACAAAAATTGGCTGTACTATTGTACAGGGTGGATATCCAAATTTCAGCGCATAATAAAAATGCTTTTCACATCGGAAAACCTGTAAAATGTTGATAAAAGTTGAGTCATTTAAAACCAAAGGCAAATCTACTTGTTTAATGTAATGTACATTACATAATGTACAAAGCGATGATCGTCAAACCTCAAATCAGTAATACAACCAACAAGTTTCTCTTAATATGGATGTTCGTCCAGAATGCATCTGACATAACATTCCTTAACACAGTTTAAATCTCTTAGTTGGCAACCTTTCAAATGGCTAAAATTGATAAGAATATCGATTTTTAAATATTTTGCTTTAAAAAAAGTTTGACACATAGTATTACAGAGGGAAATTTGATACCATCCGATCAATATAATACAGAAATACGAGCTGCTGTATATAATAACGTGATGTGTCATTTCAATCAACATACGAAATTAATGGAAAACAATATTATCAGTCACAAAGCTTGAGGCACTGATGATAAGTAGGTTAAAATTAGGGAAGGGCATTGGAATATCTGAGGTTGCAGAAGTGGTTCTCGTCCGTAAGTGTAAGTTATTAGTGAGGTAAGTGAATGGTATTTCAAAATTTTGGATGGTAGTAAGTGACGAGCTTTTTAAATATTTTTGTAGACTGACGGCCTTTTAAATCACACTGATTTTAAACTGTGCTTTCTCGGTTTTAATTTTTTCTTTTACAAAATTACAGATTTTAAAACTATAAAATTTCATGATATTTACGCAATTTTCCATTTTTTGTGAGTTCAGTGTGATCTCCATAAGACAATTAAAATAGATTTTACTTTATTTTGAAAAGATTAAATATTAAGTATGACAAAAATAACGGAAATCATGTCCCTCCTCCCCCTACGTTTTAACATTAATGCAAACATGAGACTTTTCTTCTCGCAAATTTATTAAACCAAAGGCACCCCTAAAATGGTGGAGTCACAGACTAAAAGAAAGGGCTTCACTCTACTAATACTACAAGTGCGACAACTGCAGTAATGTCTGAACGGTTAGGTTGGCGACCTAGTTTTTAACCAGGCACTTTCCGTCTCCTAGTTCACAGCGCTATGTGTTCGGCCACTGGTCGAGTTTTTTTTGTACAAGTATATGTCATACTTTGGCTGTTTTATCTGAAAAGTAATGTGCACCGTACATGATAAACTTAACAACAAGTGTAGAAAATGATGGCACATTTGCATAAAATAAAACCGTTTGAAAATTGTGGTGATCAATCTTTTGGATAATGTTTCAAAAAAGTTTAAAAGTAAGCAGTTGTGAAATACAACCTTGGATTTTCGGAGGAAAGGTTTTACACAATGAGATTTTTTTGTTGAATTGTTTGTGTGAAAGACACAGAGAGATTCAAACCCAAAGCGAGTAAGGAATAAACTGTGAAATTCTTCTGGACTATTTACTAAAAACCATACGAAGTCTTTCAGTGATCGAAAGAAAGAAAAATGGAAAAAAATAAATAGAATTACAAATATCTTCACTAGACTGCGTAATATTGATTAAAAAATTGCATTAATACCACACAAGAGCAAACACAATGGAAGAATTTTCCCTGGTGTTTAAATAGATTCTGCGTGTCATCATGAGAAAATGTCAAAGTTTTCACATCAGTCTCCATCTGGTAGTAGATTTTGGAACTTTTTCTCTCACTCAAAAAAATTCCCCATGTCTTTATTTACTGATCCACAAAATTTTCCAATATTCTGATGGCTAGAGTTCCTAGAAACACAGACCGGCACAGATCGTCATTTCTAAGTACATGGATATTTCGCCAACATACTACCTTGGTGTAATTAACGCTCAATTTGGCGCTTTTCTAACGAATTTGCTCTGCGTGTTCCCCGCCACCTACGCTATGTGAATATAGCTCTGGGTACAGTTGGTAAACATTGGGCATAAGAATGCCGTCTTGCTCCATTCTGATGTCAAATAGCCTTTACAGATGGCTGTTTTCTGCTGAACACAGATTCAATCCTTAAATGCCTGAATTTTAAAGACGTTCGTTGCAGATCACGCGATAGCCACTAGAGTAAAATAAATTTCCCATGACAGTTTTGTAAACGACTGATTAATTTTTCGAAAAACCCACATATTGAGTGAAATTTTTAATATTCACGGCATGAATCATTTATTATTTTATTATTATTATACATTTTATCTGTGAATATTAATTATATTTTATCTGGTAAATCGAAATGAGAAATTTAACTTGTACTCCGCTCCGGTAGTGGACAAGTTTCAAAAGTCCGGTATCAATTTTGAACCCTCCTGGCATTGTAGGGTTAAAATAGGGGTACCTTGTATGTGTCAATTAATACTCGAGTGGCCGAACGAGATTTTCTCCGCTGACGCAACCTATACGTAATTGAAGGCTGGTCAAATGGGTACATTTTGGCTTGGCTGTATTGCACCGCATTCTACCAATCGAATTTTGCGCTATCAAAGCCGGCTCTCACCGCATGCTCTACCTACACTTCTGTATTATATAAACTTCTCGTGATCTCGTTTTAATTTTAAAAATCATTTTAAATAAATGATTCTTTTTCTGTAATTTTACCAGTAACTAAGTTTATTAATTTTTTCGTTTTCGTTTCAGGTGTATCTGTCATGATCACATTTCTTTCTGATAGCTGACAATGCTTAAATTTATATATATGTATACTATGGTCGTGAATTTACAAATGTTAACAGAAAGTTAAAGGTAAGATAAGTAACTTTACTACAACAATATGCTTTAATTTTCATGTATGTCTTTCCATTGCACTTATAGTGCTAATGATTATTAGTGTAGAGTTATTCTTATAATATGAAATATTTTTATTTATTTATATAATCGAAGTTTCCGGAGCTAATTAAAAAAATTGTCTTTTCTACGCAATTGTTTAAACATTCGATGATAGTATTGAAATTTTAACGATATTTTTAATACCGTATTAGTCCGAATATAACGCGACCCCGAAAGTTTTCGTCAAGATAATTAGAAAAATCCTGTACATTTAGACCACGAATTTAACGTGAGTCAGTTTTTTTTTTTTTTTTTTACGGGAAATGATCAGTCAAAAAGCATCGCGTTATATTCGATCTAATACGGTAATAATATTCGGGGTGGATAATTAGTTATTTAAAATGCACCGAGATTCGACAGATATTCAAAGATATAATCGATAAGAATCCTATATAATTTTGAAACATGCAGTTTACGAAGAACAAGCTATTGTTTATAAATTTAATTATGAAATACACAAATACTTCATTTTATTTTAAAAGCGATTTATAACATGCATGGAAGCGATTTATAACATGCATGGAAGCGATTTTTGTATACCTACAGCGAATTATCGGGGTAAATTGTACCTATTGTAGAATTTTGTAACTGATCACTTGCAAACCTTCTATGTTAAGTAATCAATCAATCAGTCAATATACTAACATATCAAGACATAGGATGCACATTTTTTAGATACAATTGTGAATATTTTGATAACTTTTGAGCCGTTGGAAATATTCAGTTAAAACTTAGGACTGAAAGTATGGCATGATGAGATATTTTCAAGGCTTCGCATTGTTGCGGTTGCTCATTTAGCCAAGTGAAAATGTATAATCCGAACTTTTTTCGGAGCATTTATTGATCGTCAAAGTTTTTACTATTCGGTCAGTGACAGACCGATTGCGCCCCAAAGGAAATTCGTAATCGAGTACAAGCTAAAGAGAACTGTTTCAAGTGTTAAAACAAACACAAATTTTATTCAGAGGAGAGGTTTGTTTTCTAAAGTACTGGGGTACAGAAACTTTTGAACACTTCAGTGTACATCGTGGTCTTGATGCAAAACTGCCTACTTGTCTGCGTCCCAACGTATTAATCGACAACCATGGCGTCAGCTAGAGATGGCCAATGATTCGATGAGTCGAATATGTGATTCGAATCTTGGTACTGAGTGGCTCAGTCTTTACACTCACTCTCTACTGATTCGAATCTCAAGCCCTCAAGGGAAATACATTCCAAGTGCGAACGGAAGGAAAACTTATTTTCCCTTTGCCGTTCCCAGAGATTTTCCCTTACTCTTTCAACTCTTTTCGACTCTTTACGACTCTTTTCGACTCTTTCAACTCTTTACGACTCTGAGTCGATAGATGATTTGAAACAGTAAATGAGTGGGTGTGGGTGAGTTGGTCACTGAGTTGGTGCAGCAACGAATCTTTACTGATTCAGTGTTTCGCTCTGTTTCGGTGATTGTATACGATCGTTGAGATTCGTTAGTTTTTCGAATCTTCTATCGACTCAGAGTCGAAAGGAGCCGAAAAGAATTGAAAGGATGTTTCATTTAATTGGAGTTTTTTTTTCGAATCTTCTATCGACTCAGAGTCGAAAGGAGTCGAAAAGAGTTGAAAGGATGTTTCATTTAATTGAAGTTTTTTTTTCGAATCTTTGGTGTTTCATTTCTTGGTTGGTGGTCGGATTTAAAGTTTTATCTGTCTGTGGGTGTGGAGTGGATCGAACATCGTTTGCTTTTGGTGGGGGGCATAGGCGTTACCTCCTAAGGGCAAGAGGGGTCAATCCACCCCCCGAAAAAAAAATTAAGAAAATTCAACTATCAGAGCTATTTATAATAATGATATTTTCTACAATCGGAAACATGTTGTCACCCCATCCAAATATTACATGCCAATTTACGACAATGCTCGTGGAAGAGCGGGGGGGGGGGGTGTCTCAAAGTTGTTTAAACCTTTTTCCCTCGGGGGGACTCCCTCCTTCCAACTTGTCTGGCTGATTTAATATTTGTTTAAAATTTAATGAAACATCCCTCCTTTTCTACTTTTAACTTCAATATATGTCCCCCTGCCCCCACCCTCAAAAAAAAAAAAAAAAAAAAAAAAAACGGAACGTTAAGTTTACATAGTGGCGGGTTTTCATGTGAAGGGAAATAGAATGAAATAAAGTTAGGATTGTGCTTGTCACTTTTAATGAAGGATACAGGGGCGGTATTAAGCGCTCTCACAAAAGGACTTGGTAGTAAGCAAAACAACATTTCTCTTTATTGCTGCAGATTTCGTTTAAGATATTTTTTTTACCTTGTTTTTCGTTTAAGGGGAATGATTTTATTTTCTTTCGTAATTCAGAGAAATACAAAATAGGGTCTAAAGCAGTGGCGTAGTTAGTGTTATTGACAGTGGCGTAGCCAGGATTTTATTTCGGGGTGGGCTGGGTATCAAATTTAAAGATAAAGTTCAATTGTAAGCTAAGTAAAGGGTCCCATTTTTTTGGGGGGGGGCAGCAGCCCCTCAGTAGGACTGGGCCAAAAATCGATAAATATCGACATATCGGTTTTATTTCAACATCAAATATCCGATATTCCCATTTTCATTTCAGTGAAATCTCGAATTCGATAAAGGTCAAAAATACAGGCTGGTCAGGGGCGTAGCCAGAAATTTTTCATGGGGGGGGGGTTATGACGACTGCAACTCATATATATGTATACGTGTGTGTGATAATGTAGTGAAGAATATACATTTTGTATGGCAAAAAATTCCTCATGGGGGGGTTATGACCCCCCTAACCCCCCCCTTGGCTACGCTTCTGAGGCCGGCGATAAGAAAATCCTGAGATCAATATCAGCTTGTGATGGTTTTGCTACTGCTTTCTCTCCGTTGATCACGATGCCGGATCGCGGAAAAAACAGCTCCATGGTTTATTAGTCTAATTACCATAATTAATTAACGTATATCTCGGAAACTATCCACCGGAGCGCGTTTTTATTGATTCTCGACCCCCCTAGACTCAACACCCCACCGATACTTAAAATTTCGAATGCTTTGACACCAAACTTAACCTTTTAATCTTACAGTCCCAGTGCTCCCCTATATTTTCAATTTGGGCATTTTAAACACTAGCCTCCTCCGGCGGCATCTCCAAAGTCTGGAAACCATCCCAGAGCCAATTTCTACATGTTTGCAGTCCTTTTAAGCCTCAATAATGGTTAATTAGTCTAATTACCATAATTAATTAACGTATATCTCGGAAACTATCCATCGGAGCGCGTTTTTATTGATTCTCGACCCCCCCTAGATGTATACCACCATCGATACATAAAATTTCGAATACTTTGACACCAAACTTAACCTTGTAATCTTACAGGCCCAGGGTAGTCATACGAAGCTCCCCTGTATTTTCATTTCGGGCAGTTTAAACACTAGTTTTACTCGAGCAAGGAGAGAGAGATGCTAGCTGCCCGAGAACTCAGCGGAGAAGAAACCCGATGAATGGGTGAAGGGTGTTTAAATAGTACGGCTTTCGGCGCAGAGAGAGGGAAAATTTCTTTAGTTGTTTTATTGATTCAAGATTCGAATCACTAATTCGAATCATCGAAATAGTGAGTGAGTTGAGATTCGAATCAGTAAAATGAGTCGAACCGCCCATGTCTAGCGTCAGCTAAATCCGAATATCTACATTCGCACAAGGATACTTACGACACTTTTTGACTGATTAGGATGATTCAATTTGCTATATTGTAATTTAAGAATTACTGTTAGCAAAAAGTGGTAAGTTATATTCCGTTATGGATGGTAGCTATAGTATTAAGTTTTCAGAAGTTTACAAAGCAATTTTAACATTTCTCCTTTGTGGATGGTCGAGCTGTTTTGTAACTGGTTTACCTTTTGCGTAACCCGAAAGGATTGCTTTCTTAAAAACCTTTTAAAGAGTATTATTTTACAAAGTTTTAATTAGTTTTACCTTTTAACACGCCTTTTTTTAACCTAAGTTGTGTTCTACAAGTTTTCGCAGTTTAACTTTCTCATATTTAATGTGTTTCATTTTTACGCTGCTAATTGTATATTTATTTATTGTGCATTGCAATTGCGGCATTTCACTCTTTATTTCAGCTGAAAGAATGAATTACAAATAACCCATTGAGACCTGATTAAACTATTTCTCTTTTAATTAAATAATTTTTCTTTAAATATAGTGATTAAATGTGCAAAAAATAAATAAAAAACATGATTATTGAATCTATAAGGAAATTTTTTATGCGCTCAAATATCAACCCACACTTTCCCATCAGAAAAAATAATATCCGTCATCAATACAGGCAGTAAGGATAAAATTTCGATGGATACAGAATGTTTTTAAAGCCTCTAAGAAAGAAGGGTATGAATTTCAATTACTTTGCAATGCTAGAACAGTTTTCCCCGAAAAGTTACACAAAAATTAAGGAAGTTACAATTTAAGCATCTTATGAAATATAAAAATTTTGAAAACACATTAAATGATTAAAAAAAAAACAGCTTGAAATTATGATTATGTTTAAAAAATGTGGCACATTTCTTTGGGTAAAATCATGGTCCTAACAATGCAGCATTAAATAGAAGCATGTAAATTTACAATAATCTCTCGATGTCATGCAAAAATTCATTGTTTGGCGTTTCGAGGGGAGTAGCCAGAAATTTTTCATGGGCGGGGGGTTACGACTATTACAACTCATATATATGCATACGTGAGTATGATAACGTAGTGAAGAATATACATTTTGTATGGCAAAAAGTTCCTAATGGGGGGGGGGGGGGGGCTGGGCGTGTCATTTAATTTTTTTCGCCTTGAAAATATCGCAGCTGTGATATTAGATTCAGGATACTTTTTGCAATGGAAATCTCATTAAGACAGATGGACCCCTAATATGTTCGGATGTTAATTTTGGGATAATATTAAAAACGCTATTAATTTTGTGTGTGTGTGAGGTGTAATCCATATATGTAACAGTTACTGCAACTTAAAATGTTTATCTTTTTATTTATAACACATTGGATAATTTTTATAAAGGTAGCATTTTCAAGACAGAATATTTTAAAATTACTTAATTAATTTAAAATTATTTTAAAATTAGTACTTGATGGAATATTTTAAATTTTGCTTTCTTTTTAGTATTCCTTAAAACACAAAAATCACTAATTAAAGAGGACGGGAAACCTTGATAACCAGTATAATAGATAGGTTTTATTATCAACAAATAAATCTTCCTCTTCGTCACATGAAATTTATGAGCGCAACGTAGCAATTTGATTGAGAAACATAGATGCCAAGTCTGGTTTTATCGGAACTTTTGTTACATCTTACCTCCGTCATTTCAACTTACAGGAAGTCCAAATTTTGAAATAAAGATAAAACTTTTCAAAAATCGGAACAGTTGACAGCTATGGAGAAGTACTATTTTAACGATTATTTATATAGCGGTTGCATAGACTTGCAGATTTGAAAGAAGTAGGGGAAAGCGGGGTAAGATGACGAACGTAAGCAACTATGATTTTTACTAACCACTGAGAATGAGTCTAAGAACTGAGATTTTTGTGTGAGAACTTCTTTCATATCTTGCCTTACACCTTAAATTTTTTCATTTGCCTTTTAAGATGCGAAACAGCGGCTATCCCAAAAAGGGTAATTTATGTCATCTTTCCCCAGCCATGGGGTAAGATGACTAATGGGTTGGAGCAACATGGCGAATAGGGATGGACGCGAGACGAAAAATTGGCGTCTTGCGTCCATCCCTAATGGCGAACTAGCCCAACACCTCCTAGATAGACAATGCCTGAGAACAGAAACTTTCGCGTCATCACAAAGTCCTCTAAAATGACGTCATCAGACATTTTTTTTTTTTTTTTTTTTTTCACAAAGTATTCAAAGTTTGTGGTGAATTTACTCCCGCATAAAACATTTTAATGATTTAAGATAAAAAGTTTAGTTTTACGATGAATAGGAAATTTTCACTATCACTAATTATATAATATGATATAGAAATAGATCATAATAAATTATTTTTTATCAGAAAGGTATTTTAATCTTTATCTTCAACTTAAGATATTGCTAAAATTTGTATTATTCACCAGAAATTTTAAATAGTTTTACTTTGTGAAAGTAAAGCTGTGATGACGTCATATTAGAAGACCTAGTGCTGACGTAAAAGCTTCTGTTCTCAGGCCTTCTCAATCTAGGAGGTGTTGACTAGCCCCGGAATGTGAATTAACATTCATGAACACTGTTTTAGCAAATAATTTTAATAAGAAACAGAGAAAAATACATTTAAATGCACAGGTCACATTTGTAAGATCATCGGATGGCTGCTCTACAATATCATACGGAACACTCAGTGTGAGCACACTTTAAGCACTGATACCAAAGTTCAACCTTGCCTTCTTCCGCGCATATAATGCAGAATTTATCAGTTTAAAATCCTCCAAGTCCGTATCATCTTCAGTGTCGATGTATGGAATGAAATGAGATGAGTCATCGCCAGAAGATGAAGAAAATTTCAAATGACGTCGTGGTATCCTCTTCGCTCCACCCCCCCTTTTTAGTCAATATTTTTTGTCTTCTTAGCTCTTTCTCTTCTTGTTTCTTTCTTTTCCCTCTTCCAAAGCCTGTTTTAGAGTTCCTGTTAAAGAAGCGAAGGGCAGTTTCTTCCTAGGCTTTCTCACACTCTTCTCTCAAAATTGCCAAAAACCTGCGTTTAATTGTTTTTGTTATGTCTTATGTGTCCTTAAGAACGGATAAGTAATGAAAACTGGAGAGAATATTTAAAAAAAAGGTGTGTGGGGTAAGATGGCGAACTGAAAATTATTCGACATCTTTCCCCGTTGGAAATTCGTCATCTTTCTCCTTTACGCCATTTTTACAAAACTAGTGTTTATGAGAAAATAAAAAAATATTTTTAAACATGCGTCTACTATGAATTTGTACGCACTAAGCTGCGAATTCAGAATATTTTTGTGAGCACGCAAAAAGATTCCGTATTTCGTCTTGATTGCTTCACTTAACTTATAAGATGCCATTATAATACTAATCTTGATCTACAAAATCTGAAAGTACAGAAAACACATTTGTCAAACATCGGTGAAACTTCCCATTGTATTATGAGTACGAAGTGGTTCTCGCAGTGGCGTAGCCAAGGAGAATATTTTGCCATACAAAGTGTATATTCTGCACTCCCTTATCACACACATATAGTATGTCAGTTGCAGTAATCGTAACGCATCTTGAAACAATGGTTTGGCACGGGAGGTTTTTTCAGAGCTATTTTCAATATTAGTTGCTTAGTAATCTGAATCCAAATGTTCATCCTTTCCAACCACAGGAGATACAAAACTTTGAAAACATTTTTTTTACTCATAACCCTAGTGGTCGCTCATAGATCAAGATTCTCGTCCCACAGAATTCGGTCAAACAACATGCAGCTTTAAACTAAATAACTTGATTCTAAATTCTCGAGGAGGAAAAATATGTTCCACTGCAATAAGTAAATACTTCCATATTACAGCAAAAAGCTTCCACACGTTTGAGGAAAGTTTCATGTTGCTCTGTTTTCTTTCATCTCGCGGATTGAATTTCATTGCTTTTCTTTTCTTTTCTTTTTTCCCCCCGTAAACCCCAGACTGCGATAACGGAAAAATTTTCCAATAAAAAACGGATCCCGAGAAAAATCCCTTGCCGCATTTTTATAACTCACATAGTCTCCATCTATAATACTTTGAGGCAGAAAGTTTGGAAAAAAGAGTACTGAATGTATGAATTTTTTTTTATGTGTTAATTTGAAAATAAATTCGCACGTTTCAATATTATAAAAATTTTAATGCATTGGTAGTTACGTTTCTTTTCATAAGAATTTTAGAAGGTGAGTCGAGGCACGTACAAATAAGATAAGTATGCAGGAGAAGGAACAAGTCTTAGTAGAAGTTTACAACTTATTTGAAGCAGGTTTAATTTTGTCCAACTTATATGTTGTTTCGTGTTCTCAGGTCTTACGTTTTTCATTCAGTTAGTACTATTTTTCTAAGATTTACATAAAGCTTCCTTTTTTCTCCTTTCCCGTAAAGTCTTCCACTTCCGCTGTGTTTTTACCTTTTAGTGACCAACATTTTTACAGTTTACAAGATTTACTTAAATTCTGTTTAGAACTAATATTTTGTGGTGCCGTTCCATTGACAAGGCATCACTCTTAACGAAGTAAAAATATTTAAAACAGTTGCAAGTACTTACATTTATTCATGGATAAAAAAATAAACAACGTAAACCTAAGAACCTAGCACGCGAGTACTGTTGTAGCATATTAGCACAGATGCTTAATTGCCAACTTTTATGCCTTTTTCGGAAAAATTCCCACCACAGTTTTCAAAGCGTTTCACTTTAATGTTCTATCTAAAAAGTCAACATAATATGTAAAAAGTCAACAACTTAAGCTCTGACGTCATCGCAATTTTATTTTGGTAAGTAGAAGCTATTTAAAATTTCTGGCGAATGCTACAAGTATTAGAAAATATAAAGTAAATAAAAAACTTTGTAAAAAACACACATAAGAAGTTATAGGTAATACATATAAGAAGTTAGAAAATATATTAAATTAAACAAAAGAAATAAAAAAACTTTCTTAAACAAGATTATTCGTTATGATATATTTCCTTATCTTATTATCTAATTAGTTATATTTTAAAACTGCCATTTGTAGTAAAATTAATTTTTTTATCTCTAATTATTAAAATGGTGTTATGCGTAGTAAACCTACCCGAAATTTTTAATAGTTTTATTTTATTAAAATAAACTCAAAATTGTTGTTGTAATGGTGTCCTAAAGCGGTCTACCAAAGCCCTAAAGCGGCAGTCAGGCTTGTGTGGAAAGCGGTATTAACGGAGTTCTATGACAGGCGGGTGGCTATTTAATGGAAAATTATCTATTGCCCCGGTCATGTTTCTTCAATTATTGGAGTTAGAAGGTAGTTTTAGAGTTATGGCTTCACCAATACAAGTGCATAGCTGCAGATTTGCATGATTTTGACGCAAAATTATCTACACTGTTTAATTTCGTAGATTAATTTTAGCATATATTCAAATTTCTAATTTAGATAAAAAGCAATTAGAAAATAGTGGCGAGTAGTCTTCCAGAAAAACCATACCGGTTAGCATCTTTTAAAGTGCATATACTTTGGAATGCGTGTACCCCCATGACAACAACAGTTGTCTGAGATAAATTTTTTCGACATTATGGTTCTCTTTTAATAAGAGTCTTTAATCGTTTTATCGTTATTTTAATCGTTTAGAATCTATTCAATGAAATTATCATTAGTATTTTGAATTTTAATTACAATTTAAGACCAATATTTTGAAGAATCTTTCCTATTCTTCTTAACATTATCGTGGGGATCTCTGACTTCTAACACTCCGCATGTTTTGACTTACGTGTAGCTTATAGAAAACCAAGTTTGTTTTCTTTTATTAAAATCTGGTTGCTTGTATTTTGAACTTTTTGAATTAGCCTAAATGATAGCTGAAGTCCATTTCGCATGCATTTATAAAAATTGAATTCGGTTGTATTTACGAGCTTCAAAATTACGATTCTTAGGGCTCAACGATGTCGTAATTGACAGATACGCAGTATATCAGAAATGCCTTTTACTTTCTATCTAATGGCTATGTACAAATAAAATAAATTCCTTGAAAAATAGTGTTTTATCATTTCTTTCGGGGTGATTATCTTATTCATTGTAAAATAGAGTGAGCAAAAGATAGAAATTTACTAACGGCTAAATATTAATAAATCTCAAGACAACAGTACAGTTAAAATTTTATACGTGGAAAAAAAAAACTTACGCAGAACTCTGTATAGAAGTTTCATAATATTTCAGCTAAAGAAGAACAGACAATTTGTACCACCAGAAACACTTTTAGAATGCCATTTACATGCTCGGGTATTATTAAAAAGGTTCTGCACCATCTACTGATGGATACTGAACGCCAAAGAGCAGTTTGTACGCCATCAGTTAATCGAAAAGCTGATACTACACTTTTGCTTTGAAATAATAAAACTATTTAAAAGTTGTGGTGAATCTACTAACGTAAAACATTTTAATGATTTAGAATGAATTAATGCACTCAAAATTTTATTTTGAGACAAATGGCAACTTTCAACCATCACTAATTATATGATATGATCCAGAAATGGGTCTTTATAAATTATTTTGTATCAGAAAGGTATTTCACTTTTTATTTTTTACTTAAAATATTGTCTAATATTTGTAGACTCTACCAGAAATTTTAAGTATCTTTAGTTTTAAGGATAAATCTGTATTTAAACTTGCTTGATAATGTTATCGATAACCTAAAAGTTCCTGTTCCTAGGCTTCCTGTATCTAGGAGATGTTGTTTATCGGCCGGCGAAAGTCATCGCGATGTCGATAAATTACCTTGAACAAACTAACCAGACATTTAAAAATGTTATTTACAACCTAAAACTGTTTTACAAACAGCTTGTTATAGTATAGTAGTGAACTCCTTAGACATTGCCTGAGCGAAATTTCTGCGGGAGTCATTATGTACATTCGTCCATTAATAGCTTAAAGTGAAAGTGATGCTCATTAGCCAAATATTTTATTTGCTCTGAGGTCATTTTAAACAGCAAATGCAGTTTCTTGGGAAAATTAGCTAAATCCAATTATTATTATTATTAATTTTAAACGTAGTATAGGTAAGATGTTTAATGCCTATAACTAAAATTATATTTATTCATGAATGATTTTGCAAATATGGTTTCAGAAAATAAAAATTAATAGATAAAAAATAATCCGTCAAATAATAGATAACTTAAGCAGATCTATATCAGGTTATTTAAATTATTAAATTTCAAAATACGTGGTACATTCGTGAAGTAAGTACCGTTTTGAAATAAAAAAAGAAGACGTACAGATACAGCAAAGAAATTTATTGCACAAAAATCTACCACCCTTCCACTATTTTTCGACATAGATCCCGTGATTTTCCAGGCATTATCATAGCGTGGTTCAAGTTTTTGTATACCCGCTTACTAGAATGCTGTCGACTCTATAGTCAACCATGAAACTGCTCCGTGCAACACAGATAAGCTCTGAGAAAGGCTCAAAAAGGCGCGGTTTTCATTCATGACCATGCCCGACCACACACTGCGAATGTGACAAAACGACTCCTGCAGAGCTTTGGCTGGGACGATTTTTACCATCCTCCGTACAGCCCCAACCTCGCTCCTAGCGACGTTCATTTGTTTCCGCATCTGAAGTATTTCCTTGGCGGCCAGCGGTACGACAGCGATGACGACTGAAAGAACATGGTTGACTGCACAGGCGGCAACGTTCTACGAAGAGGGTATACAAAAATTTGTACCACGCTATGATAAATGCATGTAAAATCACGGGAGCTATGTCGAAAAATAGTGCAAGCGTGGTAGATTTTGGTGCAATAAATGTCTTTGCTGTATCTGTATTTGTTCTTTTTTATTTTAAAACGGAATTTACTTTACGAACGTACCACGTATATATATATATATATGTATAATTATTAGACATTTAAGGAAATTATATGGTTAAATTATGTATCAAACTAGCTATATCAACATACTTTTATCTTTCTTTTTTTTTCGCCAAGAAGAAATTCGTAAAATTGAAGTATAAACGAATAGGAAAAAATATTTAGTCATACTCAACCATTGAATGAATGTACTTATGAGAGAAAACGGCTGGAAAACAACAAACCAAGCCTATAAGTTTCGTTAATGAACACTCGTAAATTAGTTTATCCAAGACTTCATCATTGAAAGAGTATTTAAAAATTTGATTTTAATAAAAGTAGTACTAAAAGTTTCTGGTGGATTTACCCATGAATAGTAATATTTTAATAACTTAAGATAAAAATATAATTTTAGGACTAATGGCAGTTTTTAACCATGGTTATTTGGATAATATGATAAGGAAATAGATCAGAAAGAATAATTTTGAATGTGAAAGCTTTTTCAATTTTAAAGTTTTATTTAAGAAACTTTGCCGAATTCTTGCCAAAGGATTGGAATCCTCACATAGCTATATCAGAGTTGCCCAACAGCGGGTCATGTAACCGACGCAGTTTCATACATATACTAACAATGGTCAACGTATACATCAAACATATTTTAAAATGCGTAACCGCGAATGTCACGGCGGAAAATTATAATTATGTAAAGTTTAAAATAATAACTAAAATAAATTTATATATTGTTTTTTATTGTTGGTTAACGACGGTTCTCGAAGGATATTTACTATTTTAGACTGTTCGCCACTAAACAATAAGTTCTTTTTAGATCATTTAGAGTTAAATGCTAGTTTCGTGATTTCTCACATTTTAAATTTACTGTTTTTTAGTAAAAAAATTTGCTTAGTCGTACTATCTTCCTTCAGACCAGGTAGTGACGTGGATAAAGAACCATTCTATCACGCCTTGGATCTGGATTCGAGTCCCGGCTTGGGCGTGGGTGTTAACTTGTCCGTCCCATCATGGGGGGTAACTCAGGCCGCCCATTGGGAGCCCACATAGTAAAATGTCCAGTGGTTCGGCCCTACGTTGTGGCAAATGCTGGACAAGCAAATACCCGCCCATAGGGGGAAAATATTATATTTCTTGAGTCAACTGTACATTGTTAAAAGTTTTTACTCTTGAAGAGTAATTAGAGTCAGTGGGATTGCTTATATTTCACATATACACATCGATAATACGAGTACAGATCGATACTATAACAGAAGTACACCCTCCAAAAAAGGTATTCGAGTAAGAGATAAATTTCCTGTATATTAAAAATTATTTATCATAGAATATGAATAGGCTACGTATAAATATGACTCTTCAAATTTCTGTCAAGTTGTGCGTTTTTCAAAAACTCAATTATTATTTGCAAATCTAAAACAGGAAATTTATCTCTTACTCGAATACTTTTTTTGGAGGGTATATATATATATATATATATATATATATATATATATATTATATAAAATGGCTTATCATTTGATGATGTATATGAATTTAAAGGAATGTTTGGCAAATATTAAAATTTATAAAGTTGACTTAACTGTGTTTACAATATGATAAACATACTAATTGATATGATGTAATAATAAACATCCAAGTCGATAAATTCTATTATTCTTATCGTACAAGGAACGCCGAGATTACAGAAGATCCCCTTCGCTACGACACTGACTTTTATTCCTGCTGCAAACCTAACTGATGTATTTCATAGAGATTAGAAAAGAAAAAACGTTACGACATTTGGGGAAAAAAGAAGCTGGATTTTAGAATAATACAACTTAAGGATCACGAACGGATAAAGCCAGTCACGTGATTTTTATTCGGATAATTTACCACCCTGAAAAAAAATGGCTCCGAAAGAGTTCTAGAGAATTCTTTTACTAAACTAACGGAAACTAGGTGGAGGGAGGTTTGTTTAAGGGATGAGTTTTGGAAATGGAATTGTTCAATTTGTTTTGGTCACTTTCTTTTTGTGTTTTCGGCTTCTTTGTTTTACTCATTTCATGTAGTTGTTTTTGTACAAAAAGAATTTAGAAGAATTTAGTTTTAAGTTCTTGGTATTTAAGATCGCCTCAAAAAAAAATTAAAGCGGCTTTTGCCGATTGTTTTAAATGAAAATAAGAAAATTTAATGGGCATGGGAGAAATAAAATTTAAGTTTAGAAGACATTTAAATTTGGTATTACCAGACATAATATTCTGCATGCTGGGAAGCATCCACACACTTTAGGCGACTTACAAAATTAATAAAAGTACTCCAATAATTATTTTTTCACTGACAACATTGAAGAATATCCTTGATATTTTCACTTTAGAGTGGATTTTGATGATTTGTGCGTTTGGAGGACTATCTGCGTATTGAAAATGGAAAACTGTTTTTTCATGTCCCTGCATCACACATATGAAAATTATATGTAACTTGGAAGAAATATCCCTATTTCTAAATTCAATTAATAATCAGAAAGCATCAACATACCTATTCAACTTTCTTGTCGTTGTGTATTTTTTTTTCAAAATTTTTGTTTTCTATGGAGTTAGAACTTATTAAATGCGTTTAGTTAGTTGTATTTTAAATATCTTTATTGCAGTATATTTCTCTGCTAGTTGTAGTATCGCAAACTACTGGAATGGTTTAAAAATCCTTTCAGTTTCATCATTAGAACAATGGGTATTAAATTATTTTTCATGTTAGGAAGAACATAAATTGTATGTATAAGACAAGTTTAAATTGGGTTTGTATTTCACAAACAGTAAACAATGTCCGCCATTGCCTTGGCATTGTCAAATTTGTGATAATGCCGAAAGTAATAAGTCCATTTCCCATGCGAATAGTTTTGAGTGACGTCTTTCTCAAAGTATATGAACAACAGTATTGATTTATTTGTTTGTGTTGTCAAGTCAATCTACGCGTGGGATATCTGCCTAGGATGGGGGAAGCTTTTGTCGAACGACTTTGTATGGGGTTTTAACGGGCATTCACCTTATATCTGGAGAAAACCGACCAAAACTCCAGATCGTTAGATCGGCAGTCGCGCGATGGGGCTTGAGCCCTTACCTTCAGCCGTGTATCATTTCTAGTGCCTTATCCACTCGGCCATGGTGGGGCGCACAACAATATTGAATGATCCGCATATATCACTTTGTCATCAGTAAGTTATTTCTTGCAAAAATTGTTACTTAGGAAATCCAGACTGGTAGGTAGAATAACTTTTGTGGACTTTTGCGATTGACAGCGAAGATGGTGAAATTCAAACATACGTAAAAAGGGAAACTTGGATCTACCAGATTTGAAGAAGAGTTTTAATTTTATCTTTTCCCCCGATAAGCCCTCAAATTCTATAAAAAGGCGATTGCGTACAGTATTTTTAAACATTTTGATTTTGTTTTCGACTCTAGTTCTCGCCCAATTTTCAAACAATCAATCACGCTTCGTCCGCTCAGTCACGCTCGCGTTTTATTTTTTTCTCCGGAAAATGTTAGTTAAATGTTAGTCTGAGATTCGCAGGTGTATTTAAAGTGTTTGAGGCTACATGTCAAATATGATTTCGACATTGTAGGTGCCTTATAAAAATATGAAGAAAATGCAATTATTGGACATAAAGTTGCTGGTGTGGTATCACAGCTGCCAATCTTTCTGATTTTATCGCAAGATTTTTTACTACTAATTTTTGCTGAACAATGTATATGATACTTAAAAAATATCCAAATCATACAATTCACCATAAAACTTTCTAAAACTTTTGGTAAAGAATCTTCTCGTTAAATTGGAAGAGCTGGTAGCTATGCGTTATATGCTTCTTCTGTAATTATTTGAGAAAATAATTGAATTTATACAATGTTCCAATTTTTTATGCGAAATAGAGGAAGCTGAACTTATGTGTCCCCAAATACTTGCAAAAAGTTGATTTCCGTTAATATGAACACTTCCTACCAGAGTAGGATCTGAAAGTTTAAATTTGAAAGTCTTCCTCTAGTTTTTATAATCGAAACTCCCGCTTTGAATGATGCTGAGTCATCACATTACTAAAACTTGACTGTTAAAACTTATTTTATTCGAAACTTGCTTTCAGTAAATTTAATTTATTTCCTGTTGAATTTCACATGAAAGTGAGTTAGACTGGAATAAACGAGATTTAAAATTAGATAAAAAGATCGATTGGAGGTAGTCTTCATCTGTAAAAATATTTCAGTCCGGTGTTTGGCTTCGTCTATATGTATATCTACAGCGCAAAACTACTTAATAGCTGCCAACTGTTCCGATTGCAGTAAATTGGAAGAACATAAACAAGCAGTGCATCTCAATTTGCAGCTCAAATACATTGTAGAAGTGTCTAAAATATGCTTGCCGATGGAAAGAGATTCCCTAGCATGACAGTATTGAAATTACCATGTACTTCATAAGCCGAACTCATTTCAGCCTTTTATTAAAAATATTTGGGCAATATCAAATGCGGTGAGTTCTGAATTAATGAAGAAAAAATTTATTATAATAGCAAATTCAAATCGAATTACAGCATTCGGCACTGTAGTATTAAAAAAAAGATATAGTTTAAGAAAATATTGAACAAACATTGTCTAAATACAGGAAATGCTGTATATGAAACTTGAGTTTATTTTTGACAAATTTCCTTTTTATTGTTAAGCCCAGGATTTTTTTAAGATGAGGCGAATGACTGAACAACAGTTGGCGATAGCGCCCGCTCTCTGTTTCATCACTTAGTGGAACCCCATTCGGAGAACTTTGAAGGAAACATGTTACACTTGGCCTGAGTTTCTTAAACTGTGGGTGAAAACTCAATTAAATTAAACTCAATTATCGCGAATTAAATTTAATGATTTAAATTGCATTATCATATTGCGGTACAAGTGAAGAAACTGACAGTTCCACGCACTAGTGTATAGGATCTGAGCAATGCTCAGGGGTCCTACAGAATTTTCGTAAATATTATTCCCCCCCCCCCCCCCACACACACACACACTCATACCAAAAAGTTTTAAAAACCCTCCTCTAGGTATATTACAGACACTTTAAAAAGGTCAACTTGAAGGTGAAAGAGAGCATTACAGTAAAAACTAAGAACTAAAGAGAATATTACTGTAAAAGTTTCTAAGGATTACTGTAAAGCTAGACTTCATGTTCGGCATTTAAAGAAAGTTGTTCTTTTCATAAATAGTTGTCTTAAAATTTATAAAATTTTTGGTAAATACTAGAAACAGAGACTTAAAAAAACGTCTTTTCGCAAGATGGACATACACTGTTACTAACTATAAATGTGTATGAATTTTGAAAAAAAGAGAAAAGAGTTGAACAAATTATTCAACACTGCTTTACTTTTCAACAAACAAGAATCGGAACTTCATTTTGCAACACTGCTTTCGGGCTTTTTTTTAAATTAAAGCACATCATTACATTTATCCATAACGACTCCTTCTAAAGAAAAATGATTGTTTTCAGCGTTGATCTTAGTTATAATATTACTAGCTGCGTACCCGTTCTCCTCACGGTAGGGAACGAAACTTTTTCTTACATGTATAGTTCGAATTGATTCCAGAGATTTGGAATCTAAAAATAAGTAAAATGATTTGACTCTTGGTGTAAAGTTACTCATTAATTATTCGTAAAGTTAGTATAAGTACTGACCTGAGACCATTGTTAATATTATGACGCAAGAAAATATGTCGGTGTCATTCGCGATCAGAAAAAGAAAAGCGTGACGGTTTGCAGCGAAAATTCCTAATATTCAAAATGTCTCAATTCTGCATCATACTCTTTTTTAGATTTAAGTTATGCCACTAATACCTTAGATACTACATGATGTGGAGAACCGTTTTATTTTATAATTAAATAGTTGTGTACCCGTTCTTTGCAAGGCAAGAGAAGAACATTTTACTAAAATGTGATCAAAACTACTTGTGACAAAACAGAATCCCCAAGAAAAAAGAAAGTTCTATTACAGTCTTTTCTGTTGAAACTACCGCGGAATATATTAACGCGACGTAAAATTACTTAATGTTTTGTTAGCTGTGATGTAATACAGCTGTTGAAACATTAATAGAAGACTTAGTTTCACTAAATATTTATTAAAGTGGTATATTGTGCTTTGATCAATATTGCCTTATCATATCTACTTACTATTAATTATACCATCTTTTACTGATACCAATACAATATATTGTCGTTTTGCAACCGTTTATGCTTAATTTAAAGAAACGGTTTAGATATTTGCCACGAATGTAGACTTATACTCTTTGGTGATTCTTTGCAATTTACGCATTAGAGTAAACGATAATCATATTTCAGTTTATGGTTGCCACTAAATCAGCTCTCCATAAATTTTTACGCATAGTTCTTGTCAGATTGGTGTATTTAGACCCAGGCCATCCCTAATAGCAATTTTGCTCGGGCCGTCATCGGCTGGCTGCGTGGCCGGTGGTAGCCCGAACAAAATTGCTAGTAGGGATATTATCGCAATTCGGCGAATCGGGACTTTGCCCAGGGGCGAAATGGGCCCCAATTTCAAATGTTGTTCTTTTTTTACAAAAAAAATTATGAAAAATAAAACAAATTTCATACATGTGGGGGGGGGGCAAAATTCATCAATGCCCGGGGCCCCCTGTTGGTCATAATCAGGCCCTGTTTAATACCGCAATATATTTCCTGCTATTCGAAAACGTGACCCGTTTAAAATCTCAATCGAAAATAATGCTGGATAATTCACTGGTGAAAAAACAGCATTCAATTATTTATCTGGCAACGTAAAGTAAAATATAGAATTATTACATGCGTGGCGTATGTTTTGCTTGTGAGTCCGTTATTCTGATTGAGTTTCGAAAGAGGTTTTAAACTTATGACATCAAAATCACGCACTTTTCACATGCGAAAACTCAGTTATTTTAAAGTAATTTTATTTTTTTTTTTTTCAACTGGCAATTTTAATCATTGTTACTGTCTCCAAGACAACCAAACCGCAAGATGTCATACCGAAAAATTTAAGCTGCTGCTACTGAAATGGAAATAATTCTTTACTTAAAAATTCGTAAAAAATCTCCTAATTTATATTTTCCTCTGGTTTTTCTTTTAAAAGAGGTGTATATGTATACTCCGTCATTTGACAAAATATAAAAAAAGTTATGACAGATAGAATTCAAGATGAAGCAATTTTAAAAATATTTTACGAAAGTCAGCGTCAAATTTAATTTTATTTGAAAAATTCCCAAAAATCTGAAAATTATGTCACACAGTCCGAACAAACAATTTTTAAAAGAAAATTTTCCTCTCTATCCGATGATGTAAATTTCGTTTTCTTGTGAGAGTAATTACCGGCATTATTACGTATTAAGCGAGAAAAATCGCTAAAAATCGGACAAAACATAACATAAAACATTTTCTAATTCTAATTTCGAAAAAATCGGTCCGAGGCGTGTTAGGATCTGTCCTAGTGAAGCCGTATGCAAAATTCGGTAGGTCTGCGACCAACCGTCTCGGCGCAATGCGATCGGGAGACGCGCGCAAAAAAATCACAAAGAGGTCACAAACTTACCTACCTACATCCCTATATACATAGCTACATACAATGTTTACTCTCGGATTTTATTAAATGTACTAGCTGCGTACCCGTTCTCCGCACGGTGGGTAACGCATATTTTCCTTATACATATATAATTCGAATTAAACCCAGTAATGCTGAATCTCAAAACGTGAAAAAATACTTGAATTGTGACTGAAAGTTGACATCATGAGTGCAAATTTTAGACGATTGCAACATGACACAAAAACTACGTCAATGTGACTGGAAATCAAAAAAGAAAGAACTCTGCGGTATGCAGGAAAAACATTTCTCTTTCGAAAAATGCCTGATTTCTACATCATATAATTATCTTTATGAGGTTTAATTTATAGCATTAATATATAGTATATACCACATAAATAACATTACACGATGTTGACAACAATTTTATCTTGCATTTCGCAAAGGACTTCATTGAATTTCACATAAATTAACAAAACCTACATGAAACAATGGATGCATCATTTACGTTTAAATGCCAAAAATGCACCCTGCTCCGGTGAAAATCATGTCGCTTTTGTAAATGAAAACGTTCGTGATGTATAACTTCTGAGAAAAAGCTTATTACCCTTATTGAACTCTTAATGCAGTATCACACTTGTTACATAAAACTGACGTTGATCTCACTGTCAATTCGCACTAAAAAAAAAAATAATTTCATATTTCATTTTTTACAGATTACAGTTGACCCCTTTATAACATGGGTCTACAACACGAATTCTTAGAACACGGCGAAAACATTACAATCGTTTTCATGTAACACGTTAAAAGAGACTTGTACAGCACGGTAAAATGAAACACATGTACAGATATTATGACGCTTTAGCTCCTGTAATTAACATACCTTTTGAATGGCAACACCAAACATCATTGTATTTTTACGGAGCGCAAATAAGTTTTGCCGCGATTATACCGCGCAGTCCGCACTCCAGGTGGAGTATAGCGCAGGACCCGCACAACACGGATTTCTATAACACGAAACGTATCTATACCGTGTTATAGGGAATCTACTGTAGTTGCATAGTGTCAAATTCAATAGTTAAGAAAATTCTGGGTTGCCGTATTTACTAATATTTCATCTCACCTTGGTGGCCGAAATGTATTAAAACCAAATATCCGAACTGTATCAAAAGTAAACTTTACTAAAAATGAAATTTTTAATTCTGTATAACCCTCACAACAACTTCGGTGTTTTGTATATTCTTCACTCCCTTATCACCCATACGTGTACATATATATGAGTTGCAGTAGTCGTAACATTCCCATGAAAAATTTCTGGCTACTCCTGCTTGCATATAATTGATCTTTTTTTTCATATATCAGTGATGAATATACTTCAGGATCGGAATCTCCGCGATAAAAAAATGGTCTAAAAATCTCACACCAGAAAATTCTGATTAACACAATAGGGTTACACAAACACTCGCCGGACATAAGTTAGAGCGTATGTCCGGAGGAGCAAATGCATTAGAGATTATGTGCTGCTTCGGATAATCTGCCAGCAAAACAGCAAAAATGACGTAAAAAATGACATCCACACGCGAAGAAAATAAAATTAAAGGTATGTAGAATTGCATAAAAGCTTCGATTATTTTAAAGGTGCAAGTCTGTTACAGCTGTATTTGTTTCACATTTGATACGTTTTCACTTTTTCCTGTCTTAAAAGCTGTAGAAAGGAGTGGTTTCTCTTAATTGTAAAATTTAACAACTCAAGTGGCAACAATGGATTCCGTTGCTACGGAAACTATAGCAATGTTAAAAATAGAACACGAAATGAGTTATCTATGTTTCCTTTGCTAGAACTGCCATATTGGCGTGATTAACGCCACCAGTCGATGTCAAATAGCTCAAATTACAAATTAAACTTGACACTAAAGGCAATACGCAATACTTTGTTTGGCGGAATTTAAAAAAAAAATATCTATGCATACGCTAGTGACATCGGCTATCTCAATTGTGGAATGGAATTAATAATACGTACAGAGCTGCACTACATTTGAATATTTTTCGCCAACTTTGCTAAGAAATGTACTAAAGTAGGAATCAACACACATTTCAATTCGTAAAACAAAAAATATATTAGACAGTATTAATTACGCCTTTCTAACAGCTTTTAGTAAAAGAAACTTCCGTAGCGCTGCTTTAACAAATAAGAATCAATTATTTATTACACAGTACTTCGATCGCCAAAATGCCAACATACACCATTTTGCGAGATTTTTTTGTTTTCAGGGAATCATTCGAAGCATTGATTTAACAGCAATCAAAATGGGAAATAGTTATCTATCATTTATATGGTTCGATCGCCAAAATTTAATGCAGGCTTATAATTGATAAGTAGCAGTTATTTAAATTATTATTAACTATAGCGGGTTTTAATCACCGTTAACTACCATGTAAAAAATGCGAGAATTTCAATTTTCTGAAATTTGGCGTAATTCCTCTAAGTTAAACCAGTTTACTTAATTTGGTGAAAATCCTATAGATCGTTTAAAATCGCCTTAATAACTTCATTATTTCTGTGTGAAAAATCGAAGTATAGTGCCGTAAAACTTATACTTGTTATTAAAAATACTATTTCGTTACGCTCTCAGTAATTTGCGCCAAGCCCAAAACTGTGCAAATCGGTAGAACCTACTACTTTCTCAAAATCGCCAAATGAGCCATTTTTTTTTTTTTGGCCAAACTGAAAAATATACATATTAGTCTCTGAAATCTCTCAGTCCCTTAATCTTTTACACATAAAAAACATTGAATTCCAGCTCTGATATAACATGAACGCAATATTTTAATTAAAAAATAACTTTGTAAATAATCTAAACAGAAAACAAAATCATTATTGTTTTATTTTTACTGCAGGAGTCTAAATAATTTAATAAAATAGCCAAACATGGCAACCTCGATGCTTATTCCTCACTTTTTTTACTACAGGGGTTACAATCACGGAATTGCGGAGAGCAAAAATTAGCGTTTTTGATGGGGTTTTTTAGAAATATCTCCTAAACTAATTCGAATTTCGAAATTTAAATTAGCTGAGTTTCTTTCTCGAAATTTTCTGAATTCGTGGATACCTCGGTCGAAACTCAATTCCCAGCCGTTTAGGAGGAGATGATGCTACACACACACACACACACACACACAGACAGACGCGCACAGATTTTAATAGTATAGAAGATTCCTTTAAGTAGAAAAGTGAATTAGTTAGAATTTCTTTTATGACAGTAAAAAGCGTGACGTCGTAAATTAAAAGTTGTGTGAGATTATTGCAAAATTTACACGATATCAAAACAAATTCGTAAATTTTTGCGATTCTAAACAGCTTCTCGAAACTCTTATTCAACGGGAATAGTAATTAGTAATCTAAAAAGGTGTCTATATCTGTGTAAAATAAGGATGAAGTATAAATAGAATTTGCCCCTAAGAATTTTCTAAAATTGAAAAACCTTTTTTAGTTAGCAATTTCAATTTTGAATACGTGTTTTATGGAACAATGAAGACAAATAGCTTCGACATACAAATTATAATACACTTTCCAAAACAGTAGAAGAAGGAAGACAAATAGGGCCTATGCACAATTTGCTTTTAATATATAGAAGTTTAATGCGTTTATTCAGAATATAAAAGTTCTTTAGATTTCTATTTTCGGCTGCTTATACTGTTAAAAATAGTTACATTTAACATTATTGGCGTTATTTCATAGACAACTTTTTTTTTTTTTTTAACATTCTTTCCTCAGTTTCTTAGCTTAACAAACAAAAGACTTTTTACCTCATAAAACTTCGAATTTCAAGAATGAATCAGCACAAAAATGCTGCTTTCAATTAGAAAGGAATAAAATGAATGTAGAATTTTAAACCAAACTTTTTTCGGACTTTAAACAAGAGTAGCAATACAATTGGATAAAAGAAGAAAATACAGTTTCTACTTAAAGACAACTCAAGAAAAGTAACTTCAAATTAAACTGGGAAAATAGTTCTTTTAAAACTAAAAAGTATAGTAGCCTTTCCTTGTACCGCGCTCATCGGGATATATGAAGAGATAAGAAATAACTTTATATTTATCACAGTGCTGCAGAATCACCACTTAGTGTAACAAAATCAGATACTCGCAAATGCTATATATGTTGATGTTAAACTCTGCTGAAACTAATTGAACCGTGTAAAGTTTTTTATTATTGAAAAAATATACTGTTTTAAGAATACCTCTGATTTATGAACAGAGAGATTATGAAAGCTGATAAACATTTTCTACATTTAAAAAAAAGGAATGCGTTTTTCAACTTCGTCAATAGAAAAGCACTTGAAATATGTTTTTTTAAGCAATGCGCTCAGTGATTGATCGTTTATGCTGTACCATTCTAACAAAAATAAGAAAAATATTTACTTCCCATTACATAAAAATATACCAAAAGCAATAGAATTTAAAGCATTTTTTTTAATTAGCGGTAGAATACCCTTCTAAAGTTCACCAGGAAAATTATTTTTATTTACGTTCTTAAAAAACACTTTCTGCCTAAACGTGCCGTTCCATTGTATTTGGCTTCCTGCAATTTGATTATTATTTCTCTTCCAGCAAGGTACTGCAAAATGTGAAAAGGTTAAAAAGGAAATGTTGATTTCTTTCTGTTGGGAAATTCAAAAGAAGTTTATATCAAAACTCTAGTTTTAACACGATGCTCTTCAAAATGTTTCAGAAAAAGTATGAGAATAGTAGATTCAAAGAACACATTTAACTATTTTTTAAAAATATGGAGAGCAGAAGTTTAATTTAAATGGGTATCCTTTTAGTATAATTTATTATCTTTTTACGTATTCTAATGATTATAAAAGTAAAGTTCTTACATAAAAATCTCCGTGAATTACCTATGAAGTAATATTTTAAATTAAATTAAAACCTGCTTATGGTTTGAAAACCAATACCAGGTAAATCAGAGAACAAATTAATACAATCTTGCTAGAGAGGTTCAATCGTTTTAGTTAAAAAATTTCAATGTAACATCTATAAATTTTCTGGTGATTTTACTTTAGAATTACGCTTTTTGATAGTTTGACACATATTAAAATATTGCAAAAAATCAGATACCATGCTAATGTTGTCTTCTACCTAGCATTCAATCTAATATAAATACCAAAATAATTATTAAACTGCAAATCATCAAAGTTTGGAGTAGCTACAATATTCAACAGTTAAAATAAATATTCTTCGAATGGACTTAATTTTTCAGAAACATGCTAGAAAATCCTTAAGCAGTAGTTTTTTTTTTTTTCAAATTAAATGAAATCGTCTAAAAGAGAAAGAAAAAGAAAAAAAAAACCCAGAGTTTAGTAATGGATATTATTTTATAACGACCCATGCTAATTCCAATGTTCATACTTCCCTTATTCTCTTGTTACAGTTTCATTCGAAATAAGAAATCGCTAGCTGGAAAATAATGCATCGGTTCCTAAGAACACAAATTATTGAACCTTACGGGATTTTTCTTTTTATCTGAATAACCTGGATTTCATACACTTCATTAGAAATTTTTATAGAGAAAACTACAGCTTTTCACACTATTTACTTATCTAAGTAAATAGTGATAAAAGAATTTTGCAATACAAAGAACTTTATATTCCAATAAGAAGTTTCAGATATATATAAAGATATTATAAACTAGTCGCCTTCGGCGACCAGTTTTGGCCTTGTGGGAATTATTTATGTATTCTTTTCATTACAGTACAATCTTGATGATCTGATGCATATAAGATCAGACAACCGCCGGATTATAAGAGGTAAAGAAAATTTTTAGAAATAATCCACATTTTTTTCAGGATAAAATTAATCTTTAACTGCTTTTTGTTTCTTTGTTTTCATTTTGTCGACATTGTAGTACACTAGATAAACGCACTACAAAATACACTGCGTAAACTAGCAAACAGCCAGGAAAGAGTTCATGACGTGCAAGCGCCGTACGGAATAATTTGGCCGTATGGTCACATGGCTTCGACGCGTCGATTGTTCAAATTCGGCGAAGAAAAAATGGGATTAGCGCATGGACCCCATACACCTCCTAGATATAGAGGGCCTGAGGACAGAAGTTTTTTTGTCATCACTAGGTCTTCTGGGATGAGTTTCTGTTTCACAAGATGAGAGTTTTCGTTTCACAAAGTAAAACTATTTTTGGTGAATTATACAACTTTTAGACAATATCTTAAGTTAAAGATAAAAATTAAAATACATTTCTCATAAAAAATAATTTATTATGATCTATTACTATATTATATTATATAATTAGTGATGGTTAAAATTTCCTATTTGTAGTAAAATTAAATTTTCTATCTTAAATCATTGGAATGTTTTATGCGGGAGTAAATTCACCACAAACTTTGAATAGTTTTACTTTGTGGAAAAAAAAAAAAATGTGTAATAACATCATTTTAGGGTATCTAGTGATAACGTAAAAGTTTCTGTTTTCAGGCATTGTATAGCTAGGAGGTGGAGTCTCATCTACCACAATCGCAGCGTTAGCGCGTGAATTGAGCTGCAATGGAGTGAGAGAACAGGGAATATTCCTTGAAAGACACACGACACGGGAAATTCCATCCCCTTGGATAAAAGGGTATCACCAGAACCTGATTATGACCAACGGGGGCCCTGGGCATTGAGGAATTTGGGGGGCCCCCAATCTATGAAATTTGTTTTGTTTTTCATAACATTTTGATATAAAAAATGTATTTCAGAACAATATTTGAAATTGGGAGGGTCTTTGGAGCAGGGGTCCCTGGCTATCACTAGTCGACGACTAACAATTTATATTTAGTACTTATCCAACGTAATCCTGTACTAGATGAATATTACAAAATTCTACTTGCGCTTGTGCTGAGATGTGCTCTTAGATTTCTAATCAACCGACGAACCAGCGCCGGCGTTATATAAAGGTTGAAAAAAAGGAGCAATTATTCAACAGAAAGAAAGAGAAAATAATGTTATTTATAAAAATCAAATTTTAATTTCTGGTTGCTAAAAATATTATTATCTGTTAATTTAAGGTGAGCTTTTAAAACTCTTTCTTTTAAATCAAAAGGTAACGAAATTGATTGATTTATTTTAAGAGCCATTTCTTAAAAAAAAAAAAAAAAAAAAAAAAAACAGTTACATTCTTTCATTGGAAGTAAATAAACCTGTCACATAATTTTAATCTCATTTATTCTGCATCGCAAAAAGTACTCACACCCTTTTTCTTGGTTAAGTCAAAAGCACTAGTCTGCGCTGAGGGTCCCGTATGTTGGTACTATTCAAGGGACGTAGATGAAATAGCACTTTTAAATACTTTATTGCAAATTACACATTTCTTATTTTGTTTTTCATTACAAAATCCCAACTGTACTTGCCTTGTAACATGCTGCCATACAGTAATGCCAAAAAATAAATAATGAAATGGGATCAATTAGAAGGGTTAAGAAACTTGAGCTGTAACAGCACCTTCTAGATAAAGAAGGCCTAGCAACTGTAGTAGAGATGGCCAATGATTCGATGAGTCGAATCAGTAATTCGAATCTTGGTACTGAGTGGCTCAGTCCTTACACTCACTCTCTACTGATTCGAATCACAAGCCCTCAACTGTGGGGAAATACATTCCAAATGCGAAGGGAAGGAAAACTTATTTTCCCTTTGCCGTTCCCAGAGATTTTCCCTTACTCTTTCAACTCTTTTCGACTCTTTACGACTCTGAGTCGATAGATGATTTGAAACAGCAAATGAGTGGGTGTGGGTGAGTTGGTCACTGAGTTGCTGCAGCAACGAATCTTTACTGATTCAGTGTTTCGCTCTGTTTCGGTGATTGTATACGATCGTTGAGATTCGTTAGTTTTTCGAATCTTCTATCGACTCAGAGTCGAAAGGAGTCGAAAAGAGTTGAAAGGATGTTTCATTTAATTGAAGTTTTTTTTTCGAATCTTTGGTGTTTCATTTCTTGGTTGGTGGTCGGATTTTAAAGTTTTATCTGTCTGTGGGTGTGGAGTGGGTCGAACATCGTTTGCTTTTGGCGGGGGGCATAGGCGTTACTTCCTAAGGGCAAGAAGGGTCAATCCCCCCCCCCCGAAAAAAAATAAGAAAATTCAAGTATCAGAGCTATTTATAATAATGATATTTTCTACAATCGGAAACATTTTGTCACCCCATCCAAATATTACGTGCCAATTTACGCCAATGCTCGTGGAAGAGCGGGGGGGTGTCTCAAAGTTGTTTAAACCTTTTTCCTTCGGGGGGAATCCCTCCTTCCAACTTGTCTGGCTGGTTTAATATTTGTTTAAAATTTAATGAAACATCCCTTTTCTACTTCAATATATGCCCCCCTAGGGAAATATAATGAAATAAAGTTAGGATTGTGCTTGTCACTTTTAATGAAGGATACAGGGGCGGTATTAAGTGCTCTCACAAAAGGACTTTGTAGTAAGCAAAATAACATTTCGCTTTATTGCTGCAGATTTCGTTTAAGATATTTTTTTTACCTTGTTTGTCGTTTAAGGGGAATGATTTTATTTTCTTTCGTAATTCAGAGAAATGCAAAATAAGGTCTAAAGCAGTGACGTAGTTAGTGTTATTGACAGTGGCGTAGCCAGGATTTTATTTCGGGTTGGGCCGGGTATGAAATTTAAAGATAAAGTTCAATTGTAAGCTAAGTAAAGGGTCCCATTTTTTTGGGGGGGGCGGCAGCAGCCCCTCAGTAGGACAGGGCCAAAAATCGATAAATATCGGCATATCGGTTTTATTTCAACATCAAATATCCGATATTCCCATTTTCATTTCAGTGAAATCTCGAATTCGATAAAGGTCAAAAATACAGGCCGGCCAGGGGCGTAGCCAGAAATTTTTCATGGGGGGGGTTATGACTACTGTAACTCATATATATGTATACGTGTGTGTGATAATGTAGTGAAGAATATACATTTTCTATGCAAAAAATTCCTCATGGTTGGGGGTTATGACCCCCTACGCCCCCCCCCATTCGCTACGCCTCTGATGGCCGGCGGTAAGAAATACCTGAGATCAATACCAGCTTGTGATGCTTTTGCTACTGCTTTCTCTCCGTTAGTGACGATGCCGGATCGCGGAAAAAACATGGTTTATTAGTCCATGGTTTATTAGTCTAATTACCATAATTAATTAACGTATATCTCGGAAACTATCCATCGGAGCGCGTTTTTATTGATTCTCCGCCCCCCCCCTAGACGTACACCCCCATCGATACATAAAATTTCGAATAATTTGACACCAAACTTAACCTTTTAATCTTACAGGTCCAGGGGGTCATACGAAGCTCCCCTGTATTTTGATTTCAGGCAGTTTAAACACTAGTTTTACTCGAGCAAGGAGAGAGAGATGCTTGCTGCCCGAGAACTCAGCGGAGAAGAAACCCGATGAATGGGTGAAGGGTGTTTAAATAGTACGGCTTTCGGCGCAGAGAGAGGGAAAATTTCTTTAGTTGTTTTATTGATTCAAGATTCGAATCACCGACTCGAATCATCGAAGTAGTGAGTGAGTTGAGATTCGAATCAGTAAAATAGAGATGGCCAATGATTCGATGAGTCGAATCAGTGATTCGAATCTTGGTACTGAGTGGCCCAGTCTTTACACTCACTCTCTACTGATTCGAATCTCAAGCCCTCAAGGGAAATACATTCCAAGTGCGAAGGGAAGAAAAACTTATTTTCCCTTTGCCGTTCCCAGGGATTTTCCGTTACTCTTTCAACTCTTTTCGACTCTTTACGACTCCTTTCGGCTCTTTTCGACTCTTTACGACTCTGAGTCGATAGATGATTTGAAACAGTAAATGAGTGGGTGTGGGTGAGTTGGTCACTGAGTTGGTGCAGCAACGAATCTTTACTGATTCAGTGTTTCGCTCTGTTTCGGTGATTGTATACTATCGTTGAGATTCGTTAGTTTTCCGAATCTTCTATCGACTCAGAGTCGAAAGGAGCCGAAAAGAGTTGAAAGGATGTTTCATTTAATTGGAGGGTTTTTTTCGAATCTTCTATCGACTCAGAGTCGAAAGGAGTCGAAAAGAGTTGAAAGGATGTTTCATTTAATTGAAGTTTTTTTTTCGAATCTTTGGTGTTTCATTTCTTGGTTGGTGGTCGGATTTTAAAGTTTTATCTGTCTGTGGGTGTGGAGTGGGTCGAACATCGTTTGCTTTTGGCGGGGGGCATAGGCGTTACTTCCTAAGGGCAAGAGGGGTCAATCTCCCCCCCGAAAAAAAAATTAAGAAAATCCCTCCTTTCAACTTGTCTGACTGATTTAATATTTGTTTAAAATTTAATGAAACATCCCTTTTCTACTTTTAACTTCAATATATGTCCCCCTGCCCCCACCCTATAAAAAAAAAAAAACGGAACGTTAAGTTTACATGGTGGCGGATTTTCATGTGAAGGGAAATAGAATGAAATAAAGTTAGGATTGTGCTTGTCACTTTTAATGAAGGATACAGGGGCGGTATTAAGCGCTCTCACAAAAGGACTTTGTAGTAAGCAAAATAACATTTCGCTTTATTGCAGCAGATTTCGTTTTTTTTTTTTTACCTTGTTTTTCGTTTAAGGGGAATGATTTTATTTTCTTTCGTAATTCAGAGAAATACAAAATAGGGCCTAAAGCAGTGGCGTAGTTAGTGTTATTGACAGTGGCGTAGCCAGGATTTTATTTCGGGGTGGGCTGGGTATCAAATTTAAAGATAAAGTTCAATTGTAAGCTAAGTAAAGGGTCCCATTTTTTTGGGGGGGGCGGCAGCAGCCCCTCAGTAGGACAGGGCCAAAAATCGATAAATATCGGCATATCGGTTTTATTTCAACATCAAATATCCGATATTCCCATTTTCATTTCAGTGAAATCTCGAATTCGATAAAGGTCAAAAATACAGGCCGGCCAGGGGCGTAGCCAGAATTTTTTTATGGGGGGGGGTTTATGACTACTGCAACTCATATATATGTATACGTGTGTATGATAATGTAGTGAAGAATATACATTTTGTATGGCAAAAAATTCCTCATGGGGGGTTATGACCCCCCTAATCCCCCCCCCTTGGCTACGCCTCTGAGGCCGGCGATAAGAAAATCCTGAGATCAATACCAGCTTGTGATGCTTTTGCTACTGCTTTCTCTCGGAAAGCTTCTTCTTCTCTCTCTTCGCAGAAAAAACAGCTCCATGGTTTATTAGTCTAATTACCATAATTAATTAACGTATATCTCGGAACCTATCCACCGGAGCGCGTTTTTATTGATTCTCGACCCCCCCTAGACTCAACACCCAACCGATACTTAAAATTTCGAATGCTTTGACACCAAACTTAACCTTTTAATCTTACAGGCCCAGGGGGTCATACGAAGCTAATGATAATATATATATTTTCAATTTGGGCATATTTTCAATTTGGGCCCTATATTTTCAATTTGGGCATTTTAAACACTAGCCTCCTCCGACGGCATCTCCAAAGTCTGGAAACCATCCCCGAGCCAATTTCTACATGTTTGCAGTCCTTTTAAGCCTCAATCATGGTTAATTAGTCTAATTACCATAATTAATTAACGTATATCTCGGAAACTATCCATCGGAGCGCGTTTTTATTGATTCTCGACCCCCCCTAGATGTATACCACCATCGATACATAAAATTTCGAATACTTTGACACCAAACTTAACCTTGTAATCTTACAGGCCCAGGGGGTCATACGACGTTCCCCTGTATTTTGATTTCGGGCAGTTTAAACACTAGTTTTACTCGAGCAAGGAGAGAGAGATGCTAGCTGCCCGAGAACTCAGCGGAGAAGAAACCCGATGAATGGGTGAAGGGTGTTTAAATAGTACGGCTTTCGGCGCAGAGAGAGGGAAAATTTCTTTAGTTGTTTTATTGATTCAAGATTCGAATCACTGATTCGAATCATCGAAGTAGTGAGTGAGTCGAGATTCGAATCAGTAAAATGAGTCGAACCGCCCATCTCTACAGTAAAATGAGTCGAACCACCCATCTCTAAACTGAAGCTGTTACGTCATTACTAGATCATGTTGATTCACGTCATCACAGTTGTAAGTTCAAAAAGTAAAACTATGTAAAATTTCTGGTGGGTGCTACAAATATTAGAAAACATCTTAAAGATAAAGATTAAAATGCATTTCTGATACAAAATAAGTCATTGTGATCTACTTCTGTATCATATTATATACAATTAGTGATGGTCAAAAATTGTCGTTACTCGTAAAGAAAAAAATTTAAATCTTAAATCATCAAAAACGCCTATGCGTGAGAAAATTCACCACAAAGAGATATACTTTGTGAAAATAAAACTGTGATGACTTCTGATGAGATTTAGTAATGACCTCAAATCTTTAGTTGTAAGACTTTCTATATCTAGAGGATGTTGACTGTGAAAGGATGGTATAAAAATGTAATTACGTCTGAAAAATATTCACCTAACATTTTATTCCTTAAATTATATTCATAGACATATACAATAAATTACAAGTAAACGTATAAAAAGATTATGAAAATAAATATATACTGACTTAAAAATCTTTCAGCGTCTCCCCAAGGAAAAAAAAAATCACGTTGGATGATCGCATTTTATGGTCTGTACATAAATTACGAAAGTAAACAATGACATATACAATAATACATAAATGCACAATACTTTTGCTATTATCGGGATTGTATGCCTCTCATCAACTTTGTTTAAACATATTTCTGAGCCTTTTTATGATTAAAGGCTGAAGTTTTTGCATCACCTAATTAATGTACAGGGCACATTTTACTTACTAGTAATTTTTTATATGGGGGATGTATAAAAATTAAAATTTCGTATTTATATTTAATCTCCAAAAAATTTGTTCAATGCCATATAATTCTGAACCTTATTTCGCATAACTTTGTAATTTATTGTACAAGTACGTGATATTATTTAAGAAATTAAGGCCGAAATCAGTGTTTTCAGGACACTCTGTATGGATTAAAACATCTAAATTACCTACTTTCGTACTAACATATTGGCATCATACGAGTAGCAGAGCTCCCAGCAGTTTCTTCGGTGTATAAAAATGGTATGGCAAAATTAACCTGCATCACATCTTTGAAATCCAATACTAGCCTCTTTGAATGTAACTTTGTCTCTGCAATAAAGCACTAACAAAGACTTTCCATGAAAATAAGGTTTTACTTTGGCGTTCCATGAATTACCTTCTTTTTTCAGGTAAATCAACTACATATTTAGGTTAGGCAAATCTAAAAATGACACTTTAAAAAGAATATTTTAATTCTTAGGCATTTTATTTTGAAGCTGCTCTTGATTGACTGACTTGAAGTACGATAGTAATGGAGCACTTTTGTGAGAGTCGCTTTATCTTTTGACTGACTGACTGAAAAGTACGTTTAGCAGAGTACCTGACAGAAAAAATATTAAAATTTCTAAAAAAGAAAAAGTGGTAAAAAGCTACCAAAAATGTCTAAAAGTTGGCAGCTACGCGATTCTGAACGTTAAATAAAGTAAAGCACTGTTATATATATTTCTTCTTTATACGACTATAACGTTTTCGTTAAGCCCTAATTCAATCCTAGATTAGACACATTAGGGCAAATGTTTCAGTAAGCCAGCAGGCCTTGTTCGTGAATCACGTCAGAAAGCGAGTGAAAAGCACTTCAAGAGCTTCATTCAATCAGTAATGTTTTAATTAATAATCATGGATAATACGCGCACCCGAGGATAGTGAAAGTTTTTAAAATATTAATTTACTGTCTTTAGGAACAACTGGACCGTTTAAGTCTTCACAATTATTATTTCATAAAAAAAACTACTTCAATTATCTGGTGGACATTACAAATATTACAAAATATCTTAAGTTAAAGATAAAAACTGAAATTTCTTTCATACAAAACAATTCATTATGATCCATTTCCATAGCACATTATATAATTACAGTTAAAACTTGCCCTTTGTCGTAAAATTAAATTTTCTAACTCAAATAATTAAAATGTTTTTATTCGTGTATGAATTCACCAGAAATCCTTAACAGTTTTATGAGAACAGAATACGAAAATAAAATTATGGTGACGTCATTTCCAAAGGCCTACCAATGAAGTAAAAACTTGGTGACATTGCAGTTGTTACGCTTTGTGTATCTGGAAGGTGTTGATATAAATCGCATTAAGATTGTTGAGCACATAACTGCCATCGTATTACTTAGACACCGTTTGCAAGAAGTCATTTTTTAAAAATACATTCATGGAGTACCAATTCAGAAGACTGATTGATCTATCATTGTTACTTTCTAAATTAAAAAAAAATTCTTGGGAGGAAGGAAAAGAAAGAATTCCAAATTAAAGGCTGTTTTATGGGAATAGTGTCGTACCACAAATTTAATTTCCCTTACTTATTAAAACTGGGGATCATTTACTTCGCTCTCAAATGATCTACATAAATTGTGTACAGACTAGAGGTCAGCGCCGCCGCGCCACGCCGCCGCCGCCGAGGTCTAGGTCGGCGCGCCGACAAAGAACGTCGATTGTATGCCGCAGCGTACAAACAGCTTCAAAACTTTAAAAAAAAATTGTACCTAAACTTTCAACTGCTTATTTTTTTCTGGATTCTTCTTAACCTTTTACTGGCTAATGTTTCCAATTGAGAACATCAAATTAAAAAATTTTTGAAAAATTAAATTTTATCAATATGGACTTGAAAAAAAGCAGATAAAAATGACTTGATTGTTGGAAACGCAAGTTGCATTTATATCATTAGTAGGAAATAGAGATGAGACGGGCTCAGCCCGAGCCCGAAAGCCCGAGCCCGAGCCCGGGCCCGACTCGGGCTCGGGCTCTGTAATTCACGATTGCGTTCGGGCTCGGGCGGGCTCGGGCTCGTGAAAAATTTCTCCTTTGTTGAACATACTCCTTTAAACAGATTTTAAAAAGTGATTCGTGGGATAAATAGACGTACTTATTTAAAAAAATAGCGGCACGGGGGACTAGAAGGTGTGTGAAGCTCCAAAATTTATTGTATCCTATTAATGAAGTAGTTAAATTTATTTGTCTTTAGCTGAAATTTCGGTTTCGGGCGGGCTCGGGCTCCAACTTTAATAATATTGCTCGGGCTCGGGCGGGCTCGGGCTTCAAAAAATGAGCCCGAACTCATCTCTAGTAGGAAACTGGAAAAAAAATCATAAAAATATACATTTTCATAAATTTTTACAGAGCAATCTTCATCTCCCCCTTTCAAACTTAATTTATATCTTTATTTAAATTTAAAACTTTCACTAATTCTTAATATTTCACTTATTATTTAAGTCATTGGTCCACAACACCCGGTCCACGGATCAAATAATACCGGACCGAAAGGGAACATCAAATTCTTTGGATTTTAATTACTTTGGTGTATTTCTCTCGGGTTTTTGCGATTTAGTCATGTTTGTGTTGATTTATACCTTTGTAACAGAAGAAATAATGTAAATCTTTTTATATTTCTCTCTTTTTTTTTTTGTTGTTGTTTATTAAAGATTTCAAGATCATCAATTAAAATTGCAGTCATAAAATAGAGAATAAATGTTCTTTCTTTAAAACTATTCGAGACAACAACTCTGCCGGTTGAAATGCTGCATCACTTTATATTCATTCATTTTTGTGTGTAACTGTATTTTATTTTGGAGGCATGTTTAAATACAATTAAATTAAAGTTATTAAATCAAACCAATCTAAATTAGAAACATTCAACGCCGTCGCCCTCCCACCCTCAGCGGGCCGCGGTAAAATTATCAAACGTTGGCTGGTTCGTGGCTATAAAAATATTGGAGAGCACAAATTTAAGCTACCCATCACTATATCATAGCTGCCAACCGTTCCGATTTTAGCTGAACATTTTTCACCACTATGTTTGAACAATTTTACTTAAATTAAAAATATGGACTTGTTCTAAGTTCAAACTACCAAGGTAAAATTTGTGGTGGACAGGGATTAAAATTTGCAGTTGCCCGCTACAATCAAATTTTAAAACGGGCAATTAAAATCACTCCTTTCTAGAAATACAGTTTGTCATTTTTGGAAGAATGAAATGGTATATGTGCAGCCATTTACGTCATCTATCTATCTTAAGATACGAAAGATTTTGATTAACAGTTTTGTTAAAAAATACTGGCGTTGGAATGTAAAATTGACAAAATCTTTATATAATAACACACACACACATAATAGCACATTTCAAATGAAAAACCAAATCTACAAAATTTAGATAGAGGTGCTGATAAAGGTGCATGAAAAACTTAAAATGATGATTTCTTTTTGAATAAAATATATTCGAAATGTTAATGTCCATATTTTTGCGGTAAGAGTATAAAGTAATCTGATGTATTATTCATAATCAGCTGTTATTTTATAACGAGTTTTAGCTAAATTAATAGCTTTGTTTTCTTATTTAAAATTTGTAAAGGCTTAAAAACAAAGTTCTGCAACTAAATCTTTTAACCTTTTTAAGTGGAGAAATTATTTTATGTATATACATTTCATTAAAAAAAAAAGGTAGAGAGGGGTTGAATTGAAAACAAACTATTTTTAAAATGTTGTTTTAGTTGTTTTAGATTTTTTTTAAACGATCTAGAGGAGGAAAACATTTGAAACATCCATAAAGAGTATTTATCAACAATGTGCGTTATTATACAGTTTTTATCAATTTTACATTTTAACACCAGTCTTTGTTAAGAGTCCTTGTTATAAAATATGTTAATTTGAAATCGTCCTCCTCTCGGGATAAGCAGGCAGCGTAATTAGCGCCAGTTATTGTTTCACCTTTCTCATTGCATTACTCTGGTATTCCGAAGACAGCAGGCAGTGTTTCTAGAAGGCGGTGTTAAAACAAGAGTCAGCTACCGCTCGGAGAACCAAGAAAATTAACTATTCTCATTTTTCTTAGCTTGAAAAAGCAGTTTCCTACTCTTACTTTAATTCTGAACTTCTATTTCCATTTCCGAATAGTAATGGCAATTTTATGAATAAACGTTTGTCAACTTATTTTCATTGTAACGGCCGCATGTTCTTAAAAAAAAATTATGTAGCCTGGTTCAAACGCAGGTCTGGTCCGTCGACCTAACCGTTCGGAGTTTTCCGTCGTTTCCTCCGAAATGCTTGTTAGGACACCTTAGAAAGACCCCCCCCCCCCACGGAGAGAGCACTCCACACCTCGGCCTAGAGCTAATTTGGCCGTAATCCCACAACAAGAGAAAATCATACTCGACCAGTTTTCATATTCTTAAAAAATCTTTTAGCGTCAATTTATACATGTGTTTGTGTGTGCGTGTATTTGTAGGCGTATGAGCATTTTCATTATGCTCTTTTTCAAAAAAAAATTCCACGCCGCGGCGCGCCGCCGGGTTTCTGAGGTCATCACGCCGCCGCCGCGAATTTCCTTGCGGCGCAGACCTCTAGTACAGACTTAGCAGCCTACTTTGCGGAATTTTCGATGTTTTTCACAGCTCATTGCAGCATAGCATGCATATTTGGTCTAAACTTTTAATAAAAAATAAATTGTTTAAAAATTGTGGTGGGAAATCTCCCAAAAAGATCGGGAGAGTTGGCAGCTATTCTAAAGCGTTCAACAAATCTACTCTTGTGACACGCACCCGGTTCGGGTGCACATCGTTGTCATCAGCATCAGGTGTCTCACCAGTTCCAGGTGTTGAAATTATAATTATTTTTATTAAAATTAAGTGCATTAAAGTTTAATTTCATTGAATTACTGTAGCACCTCCACACAAATCTGAGCCATTTTTGAATGGCATTCACTTCGCTCTACAAGATAATTACGTCAAGATAATTACGCTCTACAAGATAATTACCAATTTACAACTTCCAAGGAATATTTGATCGGATAAAGCGACACTCACTACCAAAGTAACCGGCAGAAAACAATGCAATTTGACCATTTTGTTCTGTCATACCAATTTTCATCGAAATAAGCGGCGCACTGGATAAACCACCTACCAAAATAAACGGCGACCATTGTAACTCAGTCTCCATTGACCTATTTCTTCAGGCATCCTACAGAAATGCAAAGATGTCATATCAGGTGATCGTGGCAACTATAGAACCTGGACCTCCATGTCTAATCCAGCAACTATTGTTATGTTTACATAATTTGGTTGAAAAAAATAAAAACTTAAAAAACAGAGAATTTTAGGTATCAAAATGAATTCATCAAAATAATTAGCCTCCACCATGGCCGAGTGTATAAGAGACTGAACAAGGGGTATACGGATAAAATGTGAAGTCCCTGCATTTAGACCTACCGCACGGCTGTCGATCTAACGATCTGGGGTTTTGGTTGGTTTTCGCTTGATGTAATGAGAGTATGCGTTAGCACTCTTTAAATAGTTCTTTGACCAAGACCCCCTCCCCACCGTAGCCGGATGACCGTCGTGTGGACTTGACATAACACAAGACAAACAAAAATAATTTGTTCTCAGCAGATAAAAATGGCATTTAAAATGTTCACTAATTTAATATTATTTAATAGTTGAACTAGTCATAATGTGTAAACTTACCAACTATAATGACGCAAATGACGAAATGTTCAGCCTCAGATTATTTAAAATACAAACGCATTGAATGTATCTCTGTCACAAAGCAGTGCTGTTGCATTTGTAGGGTGAATGCGTAGTTTAAATATTATTTCAGTTTAGTGTTTTCAATTTTCATGAGTAAATGACTTTGTTAGATTAGTGATAGATATAACGGATCTCAAAAAAAGAATGGTGCGTCCGCTATATTAGGGCGGTAGTTCCATGTGTATGCTTGGCCAGATTATATATAGACGCATGCACAGACGTCGTGTGTGCTTATATACGGAAGTCTTGCGATAATTCCGAGCTTTTGAGAATTTTTTATGGATAGCCACCTAGAAGAAATATTTTTAAGTCACTACAGCCTCAGCGCGTTTTGTCCGTACACGTGTTCATATACGATCGACGTATTCTGTTATCACGGGCTATTATGAATTTGCGGATAGTTAATTTTTTTTAATCTATTGTGTGTATATGTTCAGGCAAAATCGTTTAAATTAGGAAAGGTGTATCACTTTAATAAAGCACCAGAATTCTTTTAATAGATTAGCAATATTTTAAAATGACAACAATCTTCAGTCTAAATCATTTACTAAGAGGTGATCAACAACTGCTTCAGATATACTGGAGGTAAATCGAACTTTGTTCAGGAATTCCTTTAAAAAGTATTTTCGGTCGTCAGTCAAGCACGCGACTTGAGGTGTCAGTAGAGATTCTAATTCCCGAAGTGGAAATATGCTAGAATTAATCAATTGGGAAAGCGTTAAGTAAACGCCTTTCCAGGGAAGGATTTGTTGACAACGATCTACCATTTTTGTCAGCGCAGATATTATGAACAATAGAAACAATATTTACTTCCCATTACGTAAAAAACGGACAAAGACCATTAAAATTTAAAACACTTCTGTTTTTCAGTGTGGAAGACACTCACTAAAAAAAGAAAAGAGGAATAAGTTTTTATTCGCTTTGAAGAATGAAAATTCCTTTCTATTTTTTCGTGCTTTATCATTGTATTTCGCTTCAGGCAACGTCTCACGCCTGCGAGGTACTTTAAAGCACGAAAGCAAATAAAAGATGGTGCTTTCTTTGTACTGAAAAACTAAAAAGTCATTGGCTTCAAAAGTCAAGTTTTAACACGATACTTTAGAATGTTCCGCGGAAAGTAAAGTATCAGAGTCTTGGATTTAAGCGGGAAAGTGTTTTACCTATTTTTAACCCACAAAAATAATGGAAAGTGCTCAGACAATACTCTAAATTTCTTGAAGTTAATATTTTAAAACTCAGCTATATTTTATTTTATTTTATTTTTAATTACAATCACTGAACTTTTTTCCTTTATTGGTTACTTCAAAGGACAATCAATAGAGACTTGCGTAGTCAAAGTTTCTTATTTTTTACGAAAAGTACCTTTTATTTTTTGTGACCCAATGTCTTTCTTGGAAATACCTTTTAACCATGGGATCTAAATTTAATAAAAAGGCACTTTTATTTTTTGTGACCCAATGTCTTTCTTGGAAATACCTTTTAACCATAGGATCTAAATTTAATAAAAAGACATTTGATATATCTTCCCTCGTTATTCCTTCTCATAGTCGCCCCAGCTCTCAAGGATTTCCAGAGACTATATGAGACGAAGACATTTTAATGGCCAATAAATGCACCTTTTTTAGAACCATCTCATTAACTTATAAATCGTGTGTCCCTAGGAATTAATTGTGCAAGCACAGTCAGAGAGCGAATTTTTCATGATCTCTGTAGCGACATACATTTGTATGCAAAACTGTTAAAATAAAAACATATGTGCCTAAGTCTGGAGTATTCAAATACGTCGCCAGAGTGCCAGTCATACTTAGACTTACTGTGCATACTGCTACGAACTCCGCTTAATAATTTTGATGTATTCTAAGTCGAAAAATTCTGTTTTAAAAATGTGGTCAGTTATATTCCAGAGCTGTTGTCAGTTATGCATTGGGGAAGGAAGTTAAAAATTTATTGAAAAATTTAGAATGTTATCAAAAATGACGAAAAATTTATCAGATATAGGTCAAATATGACTTGATTTTTTGAAATAAAATTTGCATTATGGGAAACTGGATTAAAAAAAATCATAAAAGTAGCCATTTTCATGAATGTTTACGAAGCTATCTTGATACACCTCGCTCCCCCTTCAAAATAAATTCATGTCTCACTTAAATTTAAAAATAAATCTTAATTTAAAGTTTCAATCTTAATATTTCACTTATTATTTAAACTACCCATAAAAGGATAGTCAAAGTATATCTCCTAAATAATAGTCAAAAATGACAAATGTTGCTAGTTGGGAACATAGTGAAAATTTAGGGGTACAATTATTCCCCTCTTTGAAAGATTAACATCTTTTAACTAACACATTAGAAGACAAAATATGCAAAAAAGCTAATTTAAAATATGCCTGGATCTGAATTCGGGCTGTAAAAGGGAAACGAGATTAAGATTTGTAAAATTTTGGGTGTCGGTACTTCATGTTTTAACTTCCTCTAAAAACTTGTGTTATTTTCTTGTAAATTTCGGTTTGTTTGTCAGTCTCCACGCCTGTTCGTACTCTAATTGCTGCAAATATTCGTATACAGTAATTCAGTAGCATATAGTAATTTAGCAATATTAATCCATTTTAAACACAATTCCATAAGTATATGAACCAGAGTTGGGTAAAATACATCGAAAATGTTATTTCGATACAAAATACAAAAAATTTCTTGAATTAAAAAAAGGAAATTACAAAATACACGTATTTTCAAAATATACAAAGTAAAAAATACATGTAAAATTTGTATAGGAATTGAATTGAGAAGAAGCTAAATTTTCCTCAGAAGATCCCAGTTTACTTTATTTTAATAAATTTTAACGAGAATAAAGAAAGAAATCTTAATAGTTGTGTTAAGGAAAATGTGCTTTTGTTTTTTTAAAACGGTACCTTTCAAAATTTTAACCATATAGCAATAAGATCCGAAACAGACCATTTCTGAGAAATTTGATTAATACTCAAAGCGCAATGAAAACTATATAATTTTAACATGGGAACAATAAATACTAGTTTGTTTTAAAATAATTTATAAAAACTCAAATTTCCAAAAGTTGCAGGGCGTAAAATAAACCTCTTGTAACGTAGTGGTGTGGTCATCGCCCGAGAGCATTCTTCTCCTCCTGGGGTCAAGAGAGCTGACCTCCGAAGTTACATATAAATTTATATATATGTATGTAACTTATATGTAAATATATGTTACATGTATTTATATATGTATAGATATTTATATATGTATAGATATATAAATATAGTTACATCTAAATATATGTTACAGTGAAAACCCGATATCAGGCAAAACCCTAATTAACCAGGGAAAACGCGTTCTAACTGACAGCGCTAAGGAAAACCCTAATTAACTAGGGAAAACCCGATTTATTCGGCTTTTGACTGATTTGTTAGACAATAATTTTTACATCGATCAAAAATTATTGCATTATTTCAAGAATGTGTATGAAAAGTTGTATTTTTGGGGTGGTCTCGCAAAGGGCCAGAGGTAGCATATTTTTGAGGAGCCCCCCTACAGCGGTGACCGGACCCACTAATATTTTTTGAGGGTCTCGCAAAGGGCTAGCGGTAGCATATTTTTGAGGACCCCCGCCCTATAGCGGTGGCCGGACCCAGTGATGTTTTTTGGGGTATCGCAAAGGGACAGCGGTAGCATATTTCTTAGTGACCCCCCTACAGCGGTGACCGGACCCAGTGGTGTTTTTTGGGGTCTCGCAAAGGTTCAGCATTAGCATATTTTCGAGGTGGGAGCAAGATAAGGATTCCGGTTCAACTCGCCCATCGATTTCATTGATAGCTGTTGGGTCGGATGCAACTGGCCCTCGTCCGTATTCATCACTTGTTATAAAGTTAAAGTTATTTTGTATGTTATCTAACAACTGTAATATTTCAAGAAATCTGTTTTCCCAATTTTTAGTGCATAAAGCATTAACATTCCGGAATTCACTTCGGAAAACATGTTTTCCCGAGCGCTGTCAGTCAGAAAGCGTTTTGCCTTGTTAATTGTGGTTTTGACTGATTTCGGGCTTTAACTGTAATATATATATGGTTTTTCAAGGGATAAATCAAACTTTTATACAGTGGTTGCTGCTGTCTCCGGTCATATCGGGACGGATTCAAATTGACCGGAATAACCGAAATCCGAGATAAACTGCAGCACAAAGTAAAATAGAGAAAATTTAAGAAAAAATCAATAAATTAATCCACAAATATGAACTGTGTGCACCCCTGTAAGCCCTGTCGTACACAATTACGTAAGTGCTTCTAAATCTTCCCAAAAAGAAGTCGTCATATTCCGTAAGTCGATTTCATACATAAAATCTCATTTATTAAGAAGTGAATCAGGCATAAAACAACAATTTCTCACACTTCTTTTGAGTTGCGTGTTGTTCGATAAACTTAATGAGTTATTCACAAAATTAAAATAAGAAATTTATCTTACGCTCAAATACTTTTTCGTTGCGAAGAAAATACCCCTGTCTCAAAGGGATATTTGTCAATAGTTTAACGCATGCAATTTGTTACGAATTTTTGGGACAACCCGCTGTTCTGGGGTTTAAAATCAGGGGCGGATCCAGAAATTACTCAAGGAGGGGGCGATTTTTTACCTGAAACATGGGGTAGAATCAACACCTCCTAGATATAGAAAGCCTTACAACTGCTACGTCACGAAGCTTCGACGTCCTCATTTAGCCTACATTAAAAGTTTGAATGTGACAAAATAAAGCTATTAAAAATTTCTGGCGAATTTACCCATGATTGGCAACATTTTAATAATTTTAGATAAAAAAAAATATAATTTTACGACAAATGGCAGTTTTTAACCATAACTAATTAGATCATGTGATAAGGAAATAGATCATACTGAATAATTTTGTATAAGAAAGATATTTTAATTTTAATATTTAATATGAGATATTTTCTAATATTTGTGGTATTTACCAGAAATTTTTAATAGTATGTTTCGTGAAGATGAAACTTTTAAAGACAGATATAGTGGGACATTTCTGGAAGTCCCCAGCCTACCCGTTCTTATCTGTAGGCCAAATGATGATGGCCAAAAGTCGCCCAAGCTAGGCGACATTTTAGTCATTTGTGCACGTTTTCCCAAATGGTTCTCTCTGGACGGAACTCTGCGACGGTGTTCGTCGCAGTCTGTATAAAAACGGGTTTCTCCCAGTTTCAATCTCAGTCTTGCTTCTGCTTCCGTCAAGAGCAGATGTCCATGAAAGCTTAAGTCTTTGTATGGAAGCGGTGTTTTCGCTTGTTTATGAAGTGTTGTTTTTAAGTGCTGTAAATAAATTCTTTATTCCTGAGTCTTGAGGGACTGTTAGTGTTATCCCTCGTATATTTCCACTGAATTTTTGCTTGTGGATGGGTTTTATTTTATGTGAGAAATGCAGCATTTGTGAAAGCTTCTGTACTGAGCGGACTGTTAAAAGCACATTACTGGCTGATTGTGCTTGTGAATTTTGTACAGATGATTGTTCTACGAAGTTCTAGAAGCAATAAAGTTTGTGTTCCATCCTGCCAAGTGGACTCTTTTCTAGAACTTTCTACGCCTACTGGGCTTTAGAACGACGAACCCAAAAACTAGCAGAGTATTCTGAAACAGTATATTTATTAAAGAATAAAGGGTACTTAAGTATTATCCCGGCTGTCCCACCGTATTATACTGCCAAGACGAGCGATTTTTTTCCAAGAGAAATGCTGGGCATACGAAATTATTAATGGTTTTGAATACGATTGGTAACAGTTCGGCAACTCATTTAACGGAAAAATAGTTTGGTAGAAATGACCGCCGGGATAATACGTAAGTTCCGAATAAAGAAATGAACAAGTGAAAAAATACACATGCACATTTACTTAAAAAAAATTACTTGGAGGGAAAATTCGAAATTAAAGCTGTTTTAGGCGCATGGCAAATTGAATCTCACTTAATGTTGAAAAGAAGTGATATGATCAGTTATATTGTTCTCCTAAAACGGTCTACGTAAAAAGTCTATAGCGTTCAGCAAATCTACTCTTGTGACATATAACCGGTTGGAGTGTACATCGTCGTCATCTTCATCATTTGGTGGTCTCCTTGGTTCCGGATGTCGGATTTACCATTATTTTTATTAAAATTCTGTTAAGTGTATTAACAATTGTTTTGATTGGTAATCGTAACACCTCCACACAGTAATCTTTGATTATCTTTCACTCTTCCCTAAAAGCTAATTATGTCGAAATTTTCATAATCTACAAAGATTATCTATCCGGATAAAGCGGCACTCACTACCGAGATAACCGGCGGAAAAGAAGTGCAATTTGGCTATTTCGTTCTGTTCATGCTGATTTTCAACAGAATAAGCGGATGACCGGATAAACCACTGACCGAAATAAGCGGCGATCACTGTATCAAGGTGTCTTTGTACCTTTAATGTTTACAAAATTACTCGGGATGAAATAATTTTGATAAATTGAGAGCAACAGTTTTACGTTGATTAAAGCTGTAAATGAAAGAACTGTAAAACTGATGATGGACCAAGATCACATTATAGTGGAAGAGGATCAAAAACAATATTTTCTTCGAGATATAGCACCCTCACTGTAAAAGAATAACTTTTAAAGGTAATTGTAACCTATAACGTTTGCATTTTCCTTCTGTGAAATCTGAATATGTTTTAAATTCCTTCTTGTTTCCCTGAAAATTCACAAAATTCGGATTTGTAACATGATTTTAGTATTAATTTTCGCTCTTTCTTATTTTGCATAAAATAATTAAGCTCACCAATAATCTATAAAAAGAGAACGGAATTTTCAACAACAAATGTTATTTCCAACACCTTGGAATAGTTTAGTTAAATGTTGCACGCTGTGAACACAGAATTTGATATGCTGGAATTAATCCCTGTGCAATGACTAAAAATATCTGTTTTTTTAGGAACGCTCATTTATCAATCGGAATCTCACAAAAACGCATTTCATGTTCCTAATTTTCTTACGGTAGTCGATAAGTAAATGCAACCTTAAAATCATCAAGCAGGTAAAAAACGTTGATATTTTTGTTCGTCAATTTGCCTGGAGTGAAGTTGAAGCTCATATTTTTTTAAGCATTTTATCCATACAGCACTGAACTGGGAACGGAGGGTGCCTGGTTCAAAACCAGATAGCGTCAGCCGACATAACGTACGGAGTTTTCCGTGATTTCCTCCGAAACTTAGCGTAAATACGGGTTAGGACCACATTGGAAGGGAGAGCAACCCAACCCTCGGCCTAGATCCTGTGTAGGTAATTGGCTGTAATCCCACAGCACTCTTGCAAGCATTTAGTGCTGAAAAGAATGTACGAGTAATGAAATTGTATGAGAAATGGATTTCTTAGTAAAAATATTGTTGGTCTAACGATAACGATGGACGGTGAAGCAATGACTAAAACCGTTCATTAGTTGTACGACTGCTTGGCAGTAAGCAGTCGTTCATTTGAAGCAATTAGCAGGCTAGTACCATTTACAACTAAAATGAGAAAAAAATATTAATATTATGAGATTCTTTGTTGTATATCTGGTGTTTTAAAATCAGAAAAAAATTTCGGGGATGGGGGGGACCAAGAGGTGAAAAAGGCTAAAATTTTCACAAAATGGCTTCATTATTATTGTTTAATTAACAAAATTTTTAATTTCGGGGGGGGGGGGTGTGTGTACCGGACCCCCAGGTCTCCCCCTGCGTACGGCCTTGTTTAAAATAGTATTGAGAAGAAAGATTATTACATTGATAGATTTTCCATTTCTTACACAGTACGTTCCATAAATGACACTGAAAATTATTAAAATATACTTAAAGAGCCATTAATACATCATTGCATTAAATTAAAATGTCAAACTTGCTGTATTTTTGAAACCTCTAACTTTGAATAAAAGCCATAATAATTGCGGATTCAAGATGACGTAAGGGAAAATAGTGGCAAAAAAGAAAAAAAAAAGTAAGAGAATCTGAAATTCTCCATTAAGCTGGAATGTGTATCATTATTCATGAGTGTGCCGTATTTTTCTTCCTTGTTCCATAAAACCAACTTTGAAATGGGAATCTATCTTAAAATCGCCTGCTAAAACTATTTTACAATCTTCGCCAAGTATATTCCAATTATACTCCACCGTTTTAAATATTGTTTCGAATGTGAATCATAATCCATGAGTGTGCCGTGTTTGTCTTTCTTGGACTGATTCCTACTTTAAGGCCCCGACTCTCGCCAAGGTGGCGATAGTTAAACATATGCAGTTACCATGACGATTTTTTGTATTTATGTGTCACCCGTAATTTAGAATGAAAATGGCGATTTCGAACAACGTCTAAGTACAGCATTCCGCTATTTATTTATTTATTTTGGGTTGCCAATTAATACAGTTTTAAAATTAAGTGTCTTCGATTTCCTTAACTGGTACGTTGATCGCTAATTTGTTCATTTTAGTTTTCATCTAGCTCTTTTGGGAGCATTAAGACTTGTTCATAACTCCTAGAAACCCATGACTGCAAAGCTCGCCAAAATGCGGCGATTTTTTAGGTTTGCGAGAGTGGGGGAGTTAAAATAGAAATCAACGCTTTCTTATACCACAAAGGACATCTTTGGAATCGAAATCTATCTTGAAATTGCCTATTAAAACTGTTTTACAGCCTTCGCCAAGCATATTTCAACCATCCTCTACCATATGAAATACTGTTTGGAATGGGCATGATAATCATTGAGTGTGCGGAATTTTCCTTCCTTGTTCCATCAAACACCTCTTCGTATTTGAAATGTACATTAAAATCGTCATCTACCAAAACTAACAATTTTCGCCAGACATAGTCAAACTATACTTCACCTTTATAAATACCATTTGGAAAATTGATCATAATCTATGAGTGTACTCTTTATTTGTGCTTTCGGATCCTCCATAAAACACTTCTTCGGAATTGAAATCTACATTAAAATCGCCTACAAAAGCTATTTTACAATATTCGCCAGGCGTTTTCTAACTATACTCGTAAGGAATTTACAATAAATTGTAGCGTTTTGGCGCCAAATTTAGCGATCAATTATCAAAAATTGCAAACCTTGTGCGACTTTCAACATTTTATTAACGCCCCCCTCCAACCCCTCCACGTTTTCTGGCAAATATATTTGAAAAGATCTTCACCGTCACAGTTCATATCTACAAAAGATTTCTACAACATCATGTAGACAAAAAAGTGTAGAAAAAAATGCGTAGACAAAATTCTGGGATTGAGCGAAATAGCACTATAGTGCTAAAAACACAGAAAATTCAAAGTTAGCAGTTATGGATACGATAGTATTAGAACGTGTTTCTTCATGTTCAGAATTTACATCTTTACAAAAACATTTTTTACTGCTGACAAAATTAATTAATGTACCATATTTTCCTTATGCTTTACCCTTCGACAGAAAAATCGTGCCGCATTTCATTAGAGTTTACGAGATGGACTGTCTGTGTGAGAGAGCGTGGACCTGCGGCTTGATCGATGGCCAACTGGTGACGTCAAAGATACGTAAGCCTTCCTCTCTCCTTTATCGTCGGATTACGTACATCCCGGACTAGGAATTTAAACACCAGAGCTTTCATTCTGAGTTTGTAGAATGGCAGACATAAGATATACTTAGTCCCTTTCGAGGTAGTGATTGAACTCGGCCTATATAGAAATGGGTGCTTCGTTCAACAGCCTGAAAATAAACAAAGCGTGATGTAAGTGTCACTCATGGCCGGTAAGAAAGAGATGTTTTTTATAAAACTGGGATTGCGGAATTGTGTATCTTTCATTTAAACATGTCTTTTTTTAATCCTTCAAAGAACTGGGATGCTGTATTTCCATCAGAGATCTCCAGATTTCATCACAGTAAACTTATATTTTGACAACTAAAATATTTGCAATCATCTTAAAACAATAGTAAATTTAAAAAGGAAAAAAGAAAAAAAATTGAACACTATTATATTTTAAATTCGCGCTAAAGTGCTGCATTTAAAATATGTGTAGCCACGATTTGTGTTTCTTGCTTCATTAAGTTGGAGAGTGTATCTATATCCATATGTCGGCCCTATTTGTTTTTCTTTATTTATTCCTTGCGTTGAAAAGTGTACTATAATCCAATTGTTTTAAATGTTCTATTATGTTGGAAAGCGTAATCTGTGTGTGGGCCCTGATTGTCTTCCTTCTTCCATTACATTGAAAAGTGTGTCATAATCCATAGGTGTGTCGTATTTGTCTTGCTCGATTGGTTACACATTTCTTTAGAATTGAAATCTATATTAAAATCGCCATTAAAGCTGTTTTACAATCTTCCTCAGGCATATTCTGACTCCACTTCACCGTCATAGATACTGTTTGGAAAGTGCATCATACTCCATGAGGCCTCACCATGGCACAGTGATTATATCACTGGAAATGGTAGACGATCGAAGTGTGAAGGTCCCGGGTTCGGGTCCCATTGTGCATCCGTCGACCTAACCGTTCGGAGTTTTTCGTGGTTTTCTCCGAAACTTAGCGTAAATACGGGTTAGGACCCCTTAGAAAGAACCCTACGGAGGGCATCCCACCCTTCGGCCTAGAGCCCACGAGGAGCTAATCGGCCGTAATCCCGCAAACAAACAAACATACTCCATGAGTGTGCTAAATTTGTTTTTCTTGTCCCATAAAACACTTCAGAAGTAAAATCTGCATTACAATCGCCTACTAAAACTGTTTTGTTATCTTTGCTGGTTTCAGTTCATTTTTATGACTGTATATTTGGCGATAAATCGGGAAAAAATGACCAATATTGGTGACTTTTGAAACTTTAGGGTCTTGCCGCTATCTGGGAAACCTTGAAAACTTATGTACCGTTTAGCCGCGTTAACAAAAGTCCTTGTCTAAAATTGATAGCACTCACGTGCTAATAAATGATCTGATTTTCATTTCTTTCGATTACTTATAAATGTCGTTATTGAAAGTCCTAAAATGCTTAAAACTACCCACAAAATTCGACGACTCTTAGTTCCTTTTAAAATGTGAAGCCTATGTTCTCATAATTGCTTGATCCCACTACTGAAACACACATTATTTACTAAACTTCATGGCTTTCGAGAAAGACAGTCCACGCTGTTGCCATTTTGGTCCCACCCTTTTGCCCTTTAATAGCCATGTGACCTAGGTGGGTGTGGCAACCTTATTTTGGATATCTCGGACTGAGATGGTCGCGCCCCTTAGGTCGTGTGGCTCTTAGAAGGCAAAATGGTGTGTCCAAAGTGTCAGCACCGTAGCCTGTCTGTCTCGTAAGCCATGCCAAAGTCCTAAGAGTTTCTTTTCAGCATGCACTTCTTTGATAAGTGACATTCACCACCACCTCCTCGATATAGAAAACCTGAGAGCAGAAATTTTTTTACGTCATCACTAGGTTCACTAAAATGATGTCATCACACATTTATTTTCACAAAGTAAAACTATTCAAAGTTTGTGGCGAATTTACTCTTGCATAAAGCATTTTAATGATTTAAATTGGAAAATTTAATTTTACGACCAATAGGAAATTTTAAATAACACTAATTATATAATATGAAATAGAAATAGATCATAATAAATAATTTTTTATCAGAAAGGTATTTTAATTCAATAAGATATTTTCAAAAATTTGTATTATTTACCAGAAATTTTAAATAGTTTTACTTTATGAAAAAAAAATGTGATCTGTAGTTATGGTCCCTATGGCATCCTACATATCTCTATTCTCAGAAATTCTGTATGTAGGAGGCCTGCTTTCACGCCTTAAGCTTGTTGACTGAAGGAATAAGCCATCAACTGTATGAATAGATTAGTTGTAAAGGTAAAATCAGTTGAGTAAAATTATGATTCTGCTTGCGTACTCGCACTCTATGAAATTTATTATTGCTTAAATTTATCTTCATTTATATTTGATTAATGATCGATTATTATGCTTAAAATTTGTCTGGAAATTCTGACTGCAGCTTTAAATATACAGGGTCTCCCTTAAATACCGCATAAACTCTGCACACTCAGACTCCTCTTTGGGAGTACATGGCAAAATTCTGAAAAAAACTGTATTGGTACGAACCATCATTTTCAAGAAAAATTCAAAAAAGAAAGTGATGACGTCATATCCTGTGCAAGGATAAATAAATATATATTTTATATTTGCCATTGGATTAGATATGGGAGACTCGTTTTTTATAGCGCTACGCTCATCCGATCTGGCACTTACAGATTTATTCCAATGAAAACGTTTAAAAGAATTGATTGATCGTCACTCAATGACAATAAAAAGTGATTTAGTCCCTGCATTTCATGCTATGTATATTTATGAGGGCAACAGATTAATGCGTGAGCATTTAGCCATTGTACAGCGCATGCATTCGAGGCTCGATATGCACTGTGGACATTTTGAACATCATATTATGAAAGCATGTGCCAAAAACTATGTTCTTCCTTCCAATAAAGACTGTTTTTGTACACCGAATATAACATTTCTTCTATTTTCGAGCATTTTTTTTAACTGTGGGTCGTAGAGGTACCTCTTCGGGCATTTGTTTGTGATCTTCCTACGAGGAATATGGCTGTGCTGAGTTTGAGCGGTATTTATGGGGCACGCTGTATGCAGTTGTACCTGTTCGATGAGATATATTTAAGGAATGATGAATTCGATAAAATGACGCTAAGCAACCGGAATCTTAATTTTGCTACATAAATTTTGATTTTACGCCTTTCATGACTAGTTTGAGTGTGAGTAAGTCTGTTCACAGCGCTTTCAGGTCTCTTATGCAAAAGTTATAGCTGTAATATGGAAAGCTGCATAATGGGGAGGATTGCGGGAAAAAGGAAAATCTGAAAGACTTCCGTAAAATAAATGCCCACGAGTGTTAGTTATTAAGATGTATCATAATATATCCGCCGTCCTTAGTTTGGAATGTGCTTAATAATCCATGAGTATGACGGGTTTGTCTTTCCTGTTCCATAAAACATTACTTCAGAAGTGAAATATATTTTAAAATCGCCTACCACAATTGTTTAATAACATTCGCCAAGCGTATTCTAACTATACTTCCTCTCATAAATACCATAGCTGCCAACCTTTACGGAATATAAGTAACCACTTTTTATAAACAGTAGATTTTTTAAAGAGTTTTTTAAGATTTTATGGCATTCAATAGTTACTGTCAAAGTGTTGCTAAGTTTTCAGTAGAAAATTATTGTTTAGAAAAAGCGGTTGGTTATATTCCGCTAAAGTTATCAGGTATGTAAATACCATTTCGAAAGATATCATAATCTATGAGTGTATCGTATTTGTCTTCCGTGTTCCATAAAGCACTTCGGAATTGAAATCTATATTAAATGACCCTACTAGAACTATTTTACAATCTTCTCCAAGCATATTCTAACTACACTTTCCCTTTTTAATAAACTGTCGGGTTTGCCAGTTTCTAGCCAAATTCAGAAGATGTCGCAAAGCTTGGTTCAGTTTAGAAGACTTTCTAAAATCGCCTACGCCAAAACTGTTTTACAATCTTCGACTAGCATATACCAATTGTACTTCACAATTTTAAATACTGTTTGGAATGTGCATCATAATCCATGAGTGTACCGTGTTTGTCTTTCTTGTTCACAAACACTTCTTTAGAATCGAAATCTATATTGAAATCGGCTACTAAAACAGTTTTACAATCTTCGTTAGGTATATTCTAACTATACTTTGTAATAAACTGCCGCGTTTGCCAGTTTCTTTCCAAATTTGGAAGATATCGCCACGCTTGGTTCGATTTTGGAGACTTATTTTTTGGAACCAAACTTGGCGATCAGTTATCAAGAATCGCAAACCTTCGCGACTTCTGAAATGTTACTCCCCCCCCCCCTCCGCGTTTTCTGGCAAACACACTTAAAAAATACTTCACCGTGACAAATCATGTAGACAAGTTATATCGAAGCTAAAAAACCTACTTCATTTTAAAAGCACTGTAGGTGCTAAAAAAATCTTGATTATTGGAAATTGTGTCTTTTTGGAGATGTTAGCAAACGGGTTTAACGTTAGTTCAGTGGTGAATTCAGCCACTTAGTTCAGATTGTCAAATATCGAAGATCGCGAGATTATCATCTATACATGACAAGTCAAATCTAAAAATTTTAATTTCCTTCATTTACAAAAGTTATTAAAATTTTTTGTGAATTTACGTGAATTTTCATTTTGAATCCCAAATTTATTACTAATGCAGTTAATCCCAATTCTAAAAGTAATTTCTTCCAGATGAAAATTTTCTTAATTAAAATCATTGATAATGGTTGAATAAAAACAACCAGAAATTTTATCAAAAACATTATTTTTGCCCTCCCAATAATAAGGCACTACAAAACATCAACTTTATAAAACTAATATTGTGGGATTTGTAATTTTTTAACCTGTTCGTTCCAAAGGTCCTCATATGTGAACCTTCGCGTTTCTACTGTTAATGTGATCATTTAAGATTTTCTGGAGTTCCAAACTGGAGGTGTGAAGGATATCCGTATCCGTGCCAGCGGATATTCTAAGAAAAAAAATTATCCGTATCCAGATACGGATCCGTCGTAGCGAAATGCAATGATCCGTATACGCCTTAGCAAAATAAAAAGATCCGTATCCGTATTTGCGTTTTTTTTAGCGGATCTTTTGATACCTTTCTGGACAAGTCAAAGATTCGAAAAAATCTAGAATAACCCCACTCGACCTTCCAAATACTTCATCTTTACTAAGCTTTTAAATAAATTTTATTGAATTCAATCGAATATGTTGTTTGAGCTAGTGCAATTTAAATACTTCAGCTATACTAGCCGCAATATATAAGAATACTTTTTGTAGCACTGTACCTCCTCCGCACAGCAAAATCTATACAGTATGTAAGACTGTGACCTTTAATATGCGTGCCTAATTTGAGTTTAATTGATTGCACCATATAGATATTAACGCATTTTAAATTATTTGCATATCCATTACAGCGAAAATCTCATTATAGCGAAGAAATTTCCTTACCGCGAAATGATTTCTCCGGTGGCTTGAAATCCGTTATAACGGGATTCTACTGTACAAAATTTGAGCTCAATGGAATGCAACGTTTACCAGCTATCATGCTCACTCGCATACATACACACTCATGCATACGCGCATACATACATGAATCTCAGTAAAAATTTCATGAATGAATTCCGAATACCTCAAAACGTGTAAATACATCAAAATCTCACTGACGAATTTTCTCACGCTTACAAAAACTTTCCTTACGGTACATGTTCGGAAAGTAAAAATCAGATTATTCTGTCATTAATATTTATTTCTAATTAAATATATTGTTTAAAATTAAAAAATTGTTTATTATTTTTAAGTAATTCTTTCTTTTTCTTTAACACAAAAATCCAACGTTTAAATTAGTATTAGTAATTTAAATATTTTATCGTACATTTTCTATTGGCGTTACATGGTGAGCGTTTTGAATATTTCTACCAGGGGTGTTTCCTCCGCCATCCCTCCCCACATCACTAAAAGGCTCCATCTCTAATTCTTGCTACAGAAAACATAATTTTACAGCAGGGAGTTAAAATCTCTCTAAGGAGAACTTTGTCCATGGTATTTACTCCTAAGGAGAACTTTGCCAATGGTATTTACGCATAATTATTAATGATTTTTACTTTCCGAACATGTAAGAAAAATATTGAAATCATGAGAAAATTCAACTAAGAGTTTGCACAAATATACACGTTCTTAGATATTCTGAATTCTTTATGCAATTTTTACGGTGATATATGTAATATACGTGTATGTGTGTTTGTGTGACATAAGTGATCCGTTTTTACATCCGTAGACGCAGATATAACTTTTTAATGATCCGGCACACCTCTATTGCAAACTGACGTACACATTCTTGGATACTTTAGCTTTGAATAAATCGATTTTAACTCATGTGAATGGCTAAATCTTGTACACTGAAGAAGCATGTTGTTTCTGTTTACCGTTATTTCATTTTTGTTTGCTGTCATGCAAAGGAATATTTGAATGTCATTATGCTTCCTAAGTTGAATTTGTGAAAGCTTTTTTTTTTCTTTTAATTATCTCTTTATTATTATTTTTTTGGCAATCTTCGTTTATGTATGAAAACAACTTTTTGCTATTGAAGCAAAGATTGTGAACTAGGCTTTTATTCGAAAATGTTTTTGAAAATAGGTTTTTTAATTGTCATTTTTCAGTATAATAGGTCTCCTAAAAACAATTATGAGATTATTCGTTAATTTGAGATGTGAGATTCATGCTAGATGTGAAAAGGTTAATGGTGTCATAAATCAAATTTTGATGTGTAACGGAAAGCCGCCCAGGTGGTGTAGTGGCTTAAGAACCATTCTATCAAGCCTTGGGTCCGGATTCGAATCCTGGCTTGGGCATGGATATTAACTTGTCCGTCCCTTCATAGGAGGCAACACTGGTCCATCTTTTAGGTGCCTCCATAATGAAGTGACCAGTACTTCCGGCTTAGTTGTGGTCAAAATCAACCGGCTTAGTTGTGGTAAATGGCAAGTGTACGCCATTAGAGAAAAAAAAATGGTACGGCAATGTGATTTGGGACTTTTTAAACTCCACTTTAACGAATCTTTATCATTCACATTCGACCTCTGTGTAAATTAGCAGCTAAGAGATTCCAGCGGTTTCCTATAAGTGAATTAACATTATATTGTATAGATAAATATATTCTAAAACTTTTCAGTATAATATATGCAGCACGGGTGTAGCCAGAAACTTTCTTTTGTGCGCCGTTTTGAGTGGTATGAAAAAGAAGTCGAGAATGGGTGAAACCTCTGAACACCATAAAGCTTTTGAGAACTTATCCGAAATTTTCGGATTAATTATCTTTACTGGAAGAGATAGATATATATCCATTTCTGCAAATAGAAATTCCACAAAACTTGGAAAACCTTAATTTTGGCGAACCCCGGATATATCGGGACAGAACTTTCATCCTGGCTACACTCCTGGTGTGTTGCATAATTTTGAAGTTCTATGAAAAGAATATTCTTGATGGATGAAATAAAGTTTAGTATATACTGCAACACCAGAAATTTGTTGTAGGAATTTTTTATATAAAATATAAAAATACATGTTAGTGTTTTCATTATTATTGTTTCTTGTAATCATGAAAACCGGCTCATACTGCAGCCGTGTTCTTGAAAGAAGAGGTGCTGTCTTAATGAAGTCGCCACTCGCTTGAAACTCACTGACTAATATATGTGGTTTTAGGGAGCACCTGCTCGTTGCTAGTTATTTCCAGTATGTGTCTAAGTCAAAATTCGGGAATTCGGCAATGATCTCATTTGGAAGATCACGAAGTCTTCTATAAAAGTTCGTGCAGGTCTTGAGTAGGTGTCGACGCATAGTTTCTATCTTGAAATCCTTTCTGATTATTTTGTTGGACAGAAAGTGGTGTCCATATCTAATTGTTCTGAGAATAGAGCTTTGTTAGGTTTCCATTCTGCCGATGCGTGTTTCGGTAACATAGGCCCACACCGGAGCGGCATAGGTGGCTGTCGGCCTTAAGAAAGTTTTGTAAGGTAGGATCTCGTTTTTGTGGCTAATTTTTTTCTTTTAAATTATGAGGTATATGGCTTTGAACGCTGCTGTCATTTTGTTGCGGGCGTTGTTAATGTGGAATCTCCAGGACAAAGATTTGTTAATGGTGACCCCAGGGTGCTTTGCCGTGGGTGACCAAAAATAACGTCTCCATAGATTTGCAGCCCAGGAGGAGGCTGTCTGAGCTTGAAGAAGACTGGTGGGCCCTTGAGCCTAACCTTCCATTTCGCTAGCCAGTGTTCCACGAGTGTTATGTGCTCCTGCATATGGCGAACTAGAGTATCGCGCTCACGAGCTCGACCAAGATTTGCCATATCATCGGCGAATAAGGAGAGTGAGGTCTGAATGCTGAGGCACATCATTCGCAAAAATGTTGAAAAGAATTGGTACCAGATAGATCCTTGAGGTACTCCACTGATGATTGACATGAAAGCGTCGTTAACTATGACGACAAAGAATCGCTGACCTTGGTAATTGCTAATGTGATGGATCAGGGAGTTTGGTAGATTCATCTGAATAAGCTTCTAAACAAGGTCTGTATGCCAGACCTTAACAAAGGACTTTGGTAGACCGAGCAGTACGATAACAGTAAATTCTTTTTTTCACACCTTGGGACATATGTTCGACCATTTTAAGGAGCTGGTGAACGGTGTTTTGGTCCTTTCAAAACCGAATTGTTCATTCATGAGCAGGTTGTTTTTATTGAAGTGTTTGTGGATTCTGTTGTGTATCACACTTTCCGTGATTTTGCTGATGGCACTGTGCAGGCTAATGGGCCTATAAGAAGTAGGATCCATCAAGTTATGCCCCGCTTTAGGGATGGGGCAGACGACTGCCGTCTTCCAAGGAACAGGGTAGTGCTGTGTTTTGAGTACTGCGTTAGTGAGCGCGGTAGTGTTGAACAAGCTGGGATATTTTTCAACATCATTTTAGTCACTTGGTCAGCACCCGGGCATTTTCTTGTGTGCTGAGCCTGGTAATAATTAAATTTCTCTACTTCAGAGGGAAGAGCTTCTTGGGCGTGATATGCCGCTGGGAAGCCGAGGAAGTTGTTTACGGTCTGGGGCTCTGCCACGATAATATCGGAAAGCTGTCCGTGGCGGATAAATCGAGCCTTCCCGACTTATGACGTTACAATGCGAGAAAACATATGTATATGCTATTGCGAAGCTATCGAAATCGTTCCGATGTCGTATTCACTCTCGGAAATAATGCTGTTTTTTTTCCGACACGCCAGAGGAAGGTGAAAACTTGCATTCCGATAGGGAAGAGTAAAATATGCATGGATTTTTATTGTGTGTATTGTGGAGTGTTAAGCACTCCCACAAAACGACCCTTTTCCCTAGCACGGCTGACTATCCCCCTCCCTATCATAAAACACACCCCTTTCTTGATGGATGCCCACAACACCACGGAAATTCTGATGAGCCTTCGTTTAAGAAAAAAGGAGAGAAATCTGTGTGTTTTGATTAGTTGATCGGTCCCAGTGCCGACTCTGACCTAATATTTTCAAAAATTCTCACTTCTTTTACACTCTATATTCATACATAGGTGCCAAGTATTACGGAATATAATTAATCACTTTTTGTAAACAGTAAATTCGTTGAATATTTTTCCAAAACTATAGTTAAACCACACTTAATTACTCAGTAATTTTGCGATATTTTAAATAGAAAATTACCGTTCACAAAAAGTGGTTCGTTATATTCTGTAATACTTGGCACCTATGTACATGGTAGCAGCAAATTGAGGGTCGCAGCTATTTATTCGAAGAATTCGACTATTCGTGAGCGAGAATTATCCGTCGCTGATAGTCTCCGATAACATTGTGGTATATGGTGAGGCATTCATCCTGTTAGCGGTCGATAAAATGAGGACTGAACACTAGGGCTGTCCACGTTAGTCTGACATTTTGATCGTGAAATGTACTAACGCACCCCGAGCCCTTGGTCACGAAGGCGTAGCTGGCCTTGATCCCCGCTTTGGCTGTTGCGGTTCCGAGTCTAATTCAGTTTATCATTACAAATCTACAACTGCAAACTACAGTTTTCCCGGAAGACTACTCACCACTATTGTTAAATATTCTTTAGATATATTATATATCTGAATGACCTTTTGACTTAACAAATTTTAAATAAAATTATTCAAGTGAAATAGTGGTAAATAATCTTCCACAAAAGGCAGTCTGAGTTGGTAGTTATGCATATCAAGTGATACAATTTAAGTAGAGAGATCTAGTAAATTTATAAGATTGATACAGGAGTAAATAAATACTTTATGAGAGAATAAGTTATAACTTATTTAGATTTTGCATCCACGTATTCTGTGAACTCAAATTTCAAACAGACTTTTAAAATGCAGTGTTTTTATATTGAGGCAAGTCAGGAGAAAAATATGAATTATTTTCGTTTTTATCGTATTCTGCTCTAAAATAATAAAATATTTTGGAGATAAAGTATTAGATTTCTTTAAAGAGAAATAGATTTTCACATATTCAAGTTTTCTAGATTTTTTTAGGCAATCGTATAAAAAATGAATGCGATGAAAATAAGTATTGCATATTTCATAAAAGAATTCTAATGAACACATATCTTAGCTTAAAAAAGGGAGCTAATAAGGAACTAACAGCAGACATTCAATACATTTTTTCTGTAATGTCAAATGATATTAATTCAGCACTTATAATAAAAATTAATTCAGCACTTAAATGCGTGAACGATACTGGGCATCTTTTTTAAATAGTTGATTTTTAAGAGCGAAGATTTTGAGTGATAAAAAAAAAACGGAGTTCCAGCAGATCCCCCCCCCCCCGAAGTACTTTGTATCAGGCGGAGTGATAGTACGAAGGTTTCCACAACATTTGCACATAGAAGTGTACTTATAAAGTCCCGCATACATATAACGTGTAGACTTTAGATTCTAAATAATATGATAGATCCCTTTACTAAATACTGAGTAAATAACTATAAGAATAAATACTGAGCAAGAGCAAATAACAATAATATAAAATATTTTGGTGATCAGATTCAATGTTTGCCGTATTAAAAGATCTATGAAGTTATTTAATACAATGTTACCCAAGAATGCGACTTTGCCTGCACTTATTTAGTTATTAATCACAGAAACATGTAATATTAATGTATAATTAATCATGCATATTTCTAGATGTAAAGGGCGTAAAAAAGCATAACCTTATCGATATCCCATTTCCCTTTAAGCTTTATTGAATGCGTCGTAGAATTAAAATCTACGTCAAGAAAACTTTTAATCCAGCTAGATGGTCACGGCCAGATATGCTACCATTAGGCAACGGATTTACATAATACGAATATTGTGCTCGCTGCACAAAAAAAAAAAAAAAAAGTTCTGACATTTGTAGTGTCTGGGGCCTCTGCCCCTCAACTACACAGTGCAAAGAACATGAAGTGTGCAACAGGGATAAGGCAGGGAAGTTGCTCATAGAGAATATTACATAAATTAAAGGAACTTTTAAATTATTTATTAGAAACATTTCTGATTTGGAGAATGGTGTGAATTGATAGATTCCGTACATTTTGTAAAACAGGAAAAAAGTAAGAACTTAACTGCTTTTTTAGCGAGTTATATTATTAGCCAGTAGAATACTAAAGAAGGAATCAATATTTGCTTGCCGAATTAATGATAATTACATTATGAAATATATGTTTTCATTTTTTCTTCTCGTTGTAAAGAAAAGCAATGATGGAAATGCATTTCACAGCAAATATCAGAACAAAAGAACCAACGGTTGAAAAATGCTTGTGTGGGTAATCTCAATCGAAAGGCTGTACAAACAAATTTCATCCAACACAATAACCAGTTCTCTCCAAAACTTTCCACAATCAGTTGGACTATTGCAATCTCCATTGCAAAATTCTTCGAAAATCCTCTATTTTAATTCAATGATCTATTTCATGAACTAGAAAGAACTGACGAAACCGACTTTCATGTGTGCATCGCTCAGAATGGGGATCTCTTGTTAAGTTCGCCATTTATGCTATATTAAGATTTCAGAACAATTATCACAGATCGGGACGAACGAATTCCCTACATGCTGGTATCTATCTATATATCTATCTATATGTATATATATAGTATATATTCATTAACTTTTACGGAATGTAAGCGACCACTTTTTTTAAAACTGTAAATTTTATTATAAAATGGTATTCAATTCACGATTTCAGGGTGATCAAAAAGTCCTTAAAAACTTTAAAAATTCATTAAAAAAGAACATAGAAGGTTTAGGGGGTAATCTGATTTTTTTTTAATGACAAGAGACGTTGTATTTTCAAATGTTGCCGATAGGGGGCGCTAACATGCACAATTGGAGGCAAGTTTCTACTTAAAAAAATTGCTAATCTCTCTTATACTTTCCATGTAAAATGGAAGTATCTGTTACAGTCAAATACCGGGTGTCCAGAAAAGGACTCCCTAATTTCAAAATTAAATATCTCGAAAACAATGATCGATAGAGGAATGCAGTAAACGGTATGTTTATTGTGAAAGCTGTAAGAATTTTATACAGCAGTTTGAAATAATAGTTACAAAAGCTGCTAACAGATGGTGCTGTAATCGCCATACGTAATGCCTAGTATAAATAGTGATCCGAAGCCCAGAGCGATCAGTTCCTCTATTGAAGCGTGAAAGAAGGTTAGCGTACCGAAGGAAGAGATTAAAACCATGTACTCCATTGAACAACGCGTTTTTCTGGTGCTAGAGTACCACAGGTTAAAAGAGAGTCCTACGGCAACAAGGCGCAGTTTTCAAGCACGATTTAATATTCCAAAAGGACCCGATGCGAAAACCATTCGTACGCTCTTCGCCAAATTTCAACGACAGGCAGCGTAACTGATGATCTAGTGGGAAATGTTGGCCGCAAGCAAACTGCAGTTACGCCTGCAAATGTCGCCAAAGTTTCTGGAATTATTCAGAAAAATCCAATGTCATCCAACCGTAGAATTACATCTGAGACTGGTTTGAAACGTTCCAGCACGCATAAAATACTGAGAAAGAGCCTACACATGTTTCCATTCAAAATTCAAACTCACCAGGCCATACCCGTACGAGCTGTGCAACAAAGGGTTGACTTTGCTAATCAGATGCTCACAATGATTAATAGTGAAGGATTTGATGTTGGCTGCATCTGGTTTACAGATGAAGCACACTTCCACCTGAATGGATTCGTGAATAAACGGAACTGGCGATTTTGGGGTTCCGAAAATCCATATTGGTGTGAAGCGAAACCCCTGTATTCTTCTAAAGTTACTGTGTGGGCTGCAGTATGCAGCAGAGGCATTATTGGCCCCTTTTTCATTCGAGAAACGGTCACTAGTGAACGTTACGTTGCAATTTTGGAACAATTTGTCGCCACACAGCAAGTGTTAGAGGATCGACCACGTACTGAATGGTTTATGCAAGATGGAGCCCGACCACATCGTACCGAACAAGTGTTTCAATTTCTTGATGAATACTTCGGGAATCGAGTCATTGCTTTAGAATATCCAAAATTTACTGGTGCAGGCATGGATTGGCCTCCATATTCGCCGGATTTGGCTCCCTGTGACTATTTTTTGTGGGGCACATTGAAACACATTGTCTACCCGAAGCATCCCGCCACGCTGGATGAGCTTGAATCGGCGATCTGTGTGGCATGTGAATCCATTTCTGTTGAGACACTACGAAATGTGATGGCAAATTTCATTCTTCGTTTGCGCCACCTCTATAGTGCCAATGGTGAACATTTTGATAACATTGTGATGTGATTTTTTGCAAAGAATGTTTTCATACGATTATTTCATTTATGTATGCTGATAATGAGCTGTACAGCGTACTGCGCCATCTGTTAGCAGCTTTTGTAACTATTATTTCTAACTGCTGTATAAAATTCTTACAGCTTTCACAATAAACATACCGTTTACTGCATTCCTCTATCAATCTTTGTTTTCGAGATATTTAATTTTGAAATCAGGGAGTCCTTTTCTGGACACCCGGTATCTACGCTATTGATCGAGGCCGGATGGATTTCCCTCCTAGGGGACTTTCAAAGGGGGCCCTAACCCATATTTACGCGAAGTTTCTGAAAAAACCACGGAAAACTCGGAACGGTTAGGTCGGCGCACTTGACCTGGTTTCAAACCAGAAACTTTCCGTATCCCAGTTCAAAGCTCTCTGCGCTGTGACACTGGTGGGGCTCTTTCCGTGTAAACTGCACATTTTGTATCATGATTTGTTCTTTTTTAATGATTTTTTGATGTTTTCTGAGCTTTTGATGTATTCTGGGTGCAACAAAGTTTAAAAAATGAATGAAAAAGAGCAAATAACGATACAAAATTTCGGTTTGCATGGACAATATTAGAGAGATTTCCGATTTTTTTTTTAAATTGGAAACTTGCTTACCATTGTGCATATCGGCCACACCTATCGGTAACATTTGGAATTACAACCTTTCTTGTTATTAAAAAAATCCTATCTCCCTCTAAGCCTATTTGTGCAAACCGTAATTTTCTCATATTATTTGTTCTTTTTAAATGAATTTTTGAAGTTTTTACTAACTTTCTGATCACCCCGTACTTAAAACTCAGAAAATAAATTAAAATTTTGAAATTCTTTAAGAAAAATTGAAGTAGCTAAAGTATTAGAAACTGTCCTTGGAATTGTAGTGTACTTGATTTTTATGCTAAAGAAGAGTTTCACTAAAACAGCCTCCTACTAACATCAATTTTTTCCTGAAACTAGATTTCAGAATTCCTGTAGGTGTATTATAAATAAAATACACCTACGTACAAATACAAATAAAACTTCAGAAAGAAAATTAATGACGTGGGTTTGCAATGCACCAAATTGAAACACCCACGTCATTTTGTTTAATCTTCGTCTTTGATATTTAGTATGGATTATGAACAACAAATTATGAATATAACTGCCAACTTTTACGGCTTTTAGGAAGATTATTCACCACAATTTACTAATTTTCTTTCTTTTGTTAAAAATTTGGATTATTTGCAAGACAGTAGAATGAAAATAGTAATTTGTTATCTTCCAGTAAATGCATAAAAGTTGACAGCTCTGCAGTATGGTTAAGAGATTAAATTATATAATCATTTTTAAAACAAAGTCCGCTGTTATTTAGATTAATAAAGTATGCATGACTTATCAGTATGTTTTCTTTAAGTAGGTTCTTCGGATATAGAAAATAATGCTTGAATTATTTTAAGTTACAGTTTTCAAATTTAAAAATTTTCATTACGAGGGATATTTTAAAAGTAGCATTTATAGACAATCGGGAAATTCCGAGATTGTAAAAGGATTTTTAAAAAAATGTTTGGACCTATTTTTCGTCTCTGAGAAGAATTTAATTAGAGTAGTGACATGTGCATCTAAGACTAGTTATAATCAGAAACTATACGTATTGACTAACACGGAGGTTCTTGCAGATCGCACACACACACACACAAAAGAAAGAAAGAGAAAAAAGACTATTTGTGGAAAGCAACTACACAGATTTAAATTCTCCGAGACTTGAAAGCCCTCTTAAGATGAGTGAGTCGATATGAAATCTCAATGAAAAGTCGATAAAAGCATAATGAATGACTGCACTATAATGAATACTTTCAGTGTACACATTTTCTCTGGTTTTTAATATGTTTGTTTTGTATTAAGGCAAACCTACATGAGGAGTATTTGCCTACGAGGGACGTGCCTCGGTCGAAGTACTTTTTAAGGAATTCTAATGCGTATTCACCCGTATTTGGAAAAAAACTGTTCAGAACTCGAGACCCTTAGATCAGCAGCCGCGTGGTAAGGCCGAACACAGGATTTTCACACTTCATTTGTCTACCATGCTTAATACTTTATCCACTCGGGTATAATGGGGCTTCTCTTAGATTTTTAGGGCCCAAATTAAACATAATACGACTCAGGCACAATTAATATTAACTCCTTGTGGCATGCAATATGTGAGACAGTTATTCGTACCAAAAATGTAACTGCCTAAAGCAATTTATTATTAAAATTTAGCTAACATTAAAATGTTACAATAAAATATCGTGCGTTAATACATGTAGTCGTAAACTAGATAAATAGATACACGCTAAAAAGTATTTTGTTGAATTTAACAAAACTTGTTTGGTTAAGTAGTTTAGTAGCTGTGGTTTGTTGATTTAACAAAAGTTTCTTTGATTCAACCAAATTGATTTAACAAAAGCTTTTAATTTTAACAAAACCTTTTTTTTGTTGAAACCCAGAAAGAATGAAATTTGAAATCGATTGACAGTCAATTTACACGTGCATCAAGGACATGCGCAGGACCGGAAAAACTGAGCCAGATCCCCTCGAAGAAATTCTCATTTACCGAGAAAGGGGGAAGAACTGAGGAAGGATCTGCACTGTCTGCTAATAAATTTAAAAATGGAAAATATCACACATATCAAACACAAAAGAAAGTAAACTGGATTTTTCCTCATTTGTTGGAAATTTCAGATGTAAGCCAAATTAATTTATCTACTTATAAAAATTTGGATGTTTATTTTAGTGTTTTTATAAGTTTCTATGGTTTAAGCTTTAAAACCACTCAATGTCCGTTAGACTTAGTTAAAACAATCAGAATCACTTTTCAACAATTTACCAGGCTGCAAAATTTCTAAGGATGTAAAAATGTTAATATATGCATAGGCTCGATTAAGATATTTTGGGGGGAAAAAATCGTGAATAGAGATATGCCGGTATAGCTGGACAATATCGGCATTATGTATTTATACATTTGAATATAGATTGTGAAAATATTTTTGTAGTTTAAGTTTTAAAGCGGAACACACATTTTTTAAATCCATATAGGTTTATGTAGCAAACAGTTTAATCTGTATACCACGCCAGAAGGAAAATCACTTATGGTTACCACTCACCTTTGTTTATATTCTTTCTAAGGGAAATTACATTCATTTTTCTGGACTAGCGATAAAAATGTTTTTTAGCTTTGTATTACATTTATCAAAGCTCTTCAGTTCTGCTAGCTCAGCGATTGCATAATAAATTTTCATTTAACCATCCGGTGTTTATTTAATCTTTCCAGCAAAAAAAAGAAATAAAAAGAGAGATCTTTCACTTCACAACAGACAGTTAATTCAAAATAGCTCGCGCGTATGTTCATTTTCCCATCTACTAGAATTTGGATCATTATTACTTTTAGTGAAATAAATAGATATCACAAAAATTTGAGAAAATAGTACACATACTTATTTTACACAAATGCGATTCTGTATTGTTGTCTTACCAAGTTTTTGCCTGGGGGGGAAAATTTTTTTTTAATTTCTAGAATTATGAAGACACTAAAATAAAAATGTGAATTTTGATGAATAGATTAATCATTTAGTCGTATCTCTGAAACTTTCAACTCTCATTTTGTGGGTTAAGAAATAAAACAGTAAAATCCACAAAATAAATTTTGTTAAATCAGCCAGCACCACACCAGTTCACGAATAGAATTTCGTTAATTCAAACAAATAATTTGGTTGATTTCAGCCGAATAAACCATTTAAACAAATAATTTGGTTAAATTAACAACACATTTGGTTATTTCAACCAACTTGTTTGGTTTAATTGACAATGTGTTTTGTTGAAATATCCAAATAATTTTAAAGAAAATAATTTTGTTAATTCAACAAAATTTTGTTGGCGCTCTTTGAACCGGATAATTTTGTTGATTTAACAAAATTTTTGTTTATTCAACAAAGCATTTGTTTCAGTGTATAATAATAATAAGCTATGATAAATGAATGTAAGTGATAAATGAATGTAAGTGATACAGGGTTGTCCAAATTAAACTTCCCCAACTCAGAGGCCTGTGCAGGATGTTGTATGAGTCATAATGTAATGAAATTTTGAAAACAGACACTTCAGATCACGCGCTCGTGATTTATTAAAAAAAATATATTAGTACAAGAAGTTGCCGATAGGTGGCGCTGTAACACTAGTAATTTGCATATTGCAATAACGTGATTTGCAGAAATAAAGCTTCTGAGCAACGTATCCAAAAGAGAGCCCTACAAAAGTGGAAGACAGGCGCTGCACAGGCAGTTGTTTCCAGCTCGCTGATGCACAATGGCGGCTTTGAAAGACAAATCTCTTGAAACTTTTCTACCAGAATGACGAGAACTCCTGTGCTGCGATAAGAGCATTCCGTCGGCTAAAGAACTTACGCCGAGGACCAATGACACCACGCGCTTTACGAGACATGATGAAGAAGTTCGAAAGAACCGGACAGCTGGGAATTTTACCAGGTAGAGGACGACATGTTGTGGATTCTGCACGCGTTCAAGACGTTGCTTTGGCGGTCGTGGACGCCGCTAGCCAATCGCCACATGGTGTTGTCAGTGTGCCAACTGTTTCTCGTGCTGTTGAACATCTGTAGAACGTCTTGTTGATCTGCAGCGCCACCTATCGGCAAACTTCTTGTGCTAATAATTTCTTTTTAATAAATCACGAGCGCGTGATCTGAAGTGTCTGTTTCCAAAATTTCATCACATTATGACCCATACAACATCCTGCACAGGCCTCTGAGTTGGGGAAGTTTAATTTGGACAACCCTGTACATTCAAACAATTTCTATTCAGTGTATTTAAAAAGTATATATTTATTTATGAATCCATAAATTCTTGAAAGTATAGTTTTCTTAGTGACAGCAAAAATTTCCTTACCAGAGATTTAGAACATTTTAACTTCCTTACTGGGACAAATTCTACAGGATGTCTTCTAAAGGTGATAACACACTTTAATTATTTATCGATTAGAAATAAGGGGGTAATGTAAATTTTTAAAATGTTCAAAAAAAGGTAGGGAAAAAAGAAGAAAAGCATTAAAAATATTTACGATAAAAAGAATTCCTCCCGACCATTTAAAAAAAAAATTACACTTTTTTCATTTGTATACGACTACCATAAGAAAAAATTTCGAGTTAGCAAGATGTCTCCCAAACTCAAATGAGATTACTTTAAAAATTTGAGTATTATATCCTAAAACGTTCCAGAAATATGAAGATAAATTTATACTGACTTAAACCACTTTTCAACGGCTCTCGAAAAGAAATAAAATCAGGCTGGATGATTGGGGTGGTACAAAAACTATGAATGAAAACAATAGTCTGCTGCTCTCTTGCTCTAAATTTTCGTTCGAATTCATCTAAAGCCCCTGACAATGTTCGCTTAAATTTTTTTCTGAGGAAGTCAAAAAATGTTTGACTTGATGAAAATTAAGTGTCATTGTATACAAATTTGCATAGCACATATTAGTAACATGTACAAATTTCATCACAACTGACACATATTTATGATAAATGGAGCATTAATAAACAGATAATACGGAATTAAGACTTAACTTTACTTATTAATCCTTGAAATATGTTTAAAAAACGGTAAATTATTATTTAACACGTAGTAAGGTTATATTAACAAGATAGTTTTTAATTTAAAGCATGTTTTTTGTTAGTAAAATGTATTGAAAAACAATATCACCGGCACAACTATGTTTGTTCTCTGTTCCTGAAACTTCACTCAATGGATATTAGAATTTGAAGGAATATTCATCGAATAATACATAAATAATGTACATTTAATTAAAAAAGTCTGCAATGCGGCATTCACGCAAACTCCCACGCTGCCTCCACAGATTGCAAATTTTTGCCATTCAATCTTCGTTGTAATATAAATGGAAAATGCCTACAAAATCGACTTACATAACAGATTTCAGAATGGAAATACTTCTCATAAATTTCAGTTGGAGTTCTTGAGTTTCGAAAGGAATTTTATTTCGCAATGTATTTTTAATGCATTAAAATCGGTGTCAGAATCCCATCTTTTCTGTTCCAGTTTTATTTCGCCAAACAGCTCGTGGGCGGTGCTTTAAAAATGGCGTTTACACAGAAAACGAAAATTTCCGAAAAGTTCTACAAAATGCGGGAGGGCGGGGACTATTCAAGTTCTTTCAGATTTTATTTTTCTTTAAGAAAATAGTTTAACGCAACAAGGCTTAATTTTTCTTTCTGTGCCTGAAATAAATATATGTGATAATGTTAGTGATTATTATTTGGGAAAAAATAGTTTAAAAAATAATAACCATATATTTTACTAGAAAATCTCTTTTTTATTAGAGTTTTGTATGCCGTACACTGGGCCTTAACTATATACTTTTTTCGTATTTATTTTGAAATTTTAGTATTCAAATCATTTCTTGATAGGACAAACTCCAACACACAGTAATTTTTTCCGGGTCAAAACTCTTTGCTAACTATTTTTATTAATTTTCTTAAATAAACAAACCCACATTCGAAAGATTACTGTTTAAATTCCAATCAGTTTTGGCAATGATGTGAACAGTAAGTACATCTACACGCAACAGCCTGAATTTGCTATCTATTTATAAATACTCTTAAAATCCGACAGATACCTAAGACTAGTATTTTAAAGACGTAAAGGAATACTACGGTGGTTCTTTCACAGGATTGTACTAGGTGCCTTATAGGGTTAAACCTGGCAGTAGATGAGACGAATCTTTTCTGTTTTCGTCCAGTATTGCACTCTCACAGCTTTGCGCTTAGTTCGCAGCACTGTAGAACCACAAGAAAATTTTCCACGGGGAACTTCTTTGATTTTAATTTGCGTTTGATTCAAATTGAGTAGAGATTGAACAAAATAAATATTTATTTTTATTCTTTCATTAATTTCTGGTTGTGACCCAAAAATGTAAGAAGTTATTTAAATGAAATATCTTCATTCAAAAATATAATTTATGACTAGCGAGTTTCTATAAGAAAACCTAGTTTCTAACCCATTGGGTTAGATGGGTTCACTATGGGTTCCTAAGAAATCCTATTGACTTAGGAACCCATAAACCAACTTCATATCAATAAGTCATAAATAGTCTCTTCCTCATTCAACAGTTACAGCAAAGTTGGGCAGTATTGCAAATACATGTACATTGTACATATTTGGAATACATTTTCAAAATACATTTGTATTTTGTATTTTCACACGCAAAGACGAAGTATTTTGAGAATATATTTTAAAATACCTTTTCAATATATTTTGCATTTTGTAAATACAAAAATTTCATTTTGTATTCCTTTTCCGCATTTTCAGATTTTTTCCGTAAATTTTTCGTAATCTGATGTACTAGTAATCTCCCCCCTTTCCCTCTCTTTCTCTAAAAGTCCATAAGAGAAAGAAAAGTGTGCAAATTACTTAACCTCGTTCCAACAAATATTTGATTTTAAAAGAAAAATTCCGGGATTTTCAACAGCAGTTTAATTGAGATTTTATCTTTTAATTAGTGACTGAAAAAAAGGAGAACAGTTACTGATATTTATCTGTACATTATTTATATTTTCAGTTTAGTTAAGAATATGACGTGCAGAAGAAACAATAATAAAAAATTAGCATAGACAAAAAAATAAATAAAAGCTTATTAAAACTTTTTTTTAATATCGTTATTGCTTTTTTCGCACTAATGTGCTATTTCGCTCTGTGCGAGAATTTTGTCTACGCGATCTTGTCGACAAGTTTTGTAGATATGAATTGTCACGGTGAAGATCTTTTCAAATGTGTTTGCCAGAGAACGTGGAGGGGGGGGGGGACGTTAATAAAATGTTGAAAATCGCACAAGGTTTTCAATTTCTGATTATTGATCACTGGTGCCAAGACGCGACAATTTATTATAAATATAATACGAGTATAGTTAGAAAACGCCTGGCGAATATTATAAAATAGTTTTAGTAGGTGATTTTAATATAGATTTCAATTCCGAAGAAGTGCTTTATAGAACAGATATGACAAATACAGTATACTCATACATTATGATACACTTTCCAAATGGTATTTATAAAGGTGAAGTATAGTTTGACTATGCCTGACGAAAATTGTTAAACGGATTTGGTAGGCGATTTTTATACACATTTCTATTCCGAAGAAGTGTTTTATGGAACAAGGAAAGAAAACACGGTACACTCATGAATTATGATGCCCATTCCAAACAGTATTTAAAATGGTGAAGTATAGTTGGAATATGTCTGGCGAAGATTGTAAAACAGTTTCAATAGGTGATTTTAAGATAGATTTCGATTCCAAAGATGTGTTTTACGGTACAAGAAAGAGTGGATTCTTATTTTAACGCGCCCCACTCTCGCCAATGCAAAAAAATCCCCGCTCTTTGGCGAGCTTTGCAGGCATGGGTCTCAAGGAGTTATGCACAAGTTTCAATGCTTACAAAAGAACTAGATGAAAACTAAAGTGAACAAATTAGCGATAAACCAGTTAAGGAATTTGAAGAAACTTAATTATTAAAACTACGTTGATTGGCAAACCCAAAATGTATAAAAATGTAACGGAATGCTGTACTTACATGTTGTTTCAAATTGCCATTTTAATTATCAATTACGGTTGCCGAATAAATACAAAAAGTCGTCATGGTAACTGCATTTGTTTGATGATCGCCACCTTGCAGAGAGTCGGGGCGTTAATGTAGGAATCAACTAAAGACAAATACGGCACATTCATGGAATATGGTACACATTCGAAACAATATTTAAAATGGTGAAGTATAGTTGGAATATACTTGGCGAAGATTGTAAAATAGTTTTAGAAGGCGATTTTAAGATTGATTTCGATTCCAAAGATGAGTTTTATGAAACAAAGAAGAAAATACGGCACACTCATGAATAATGATACACTTTCGAACTTGAATAAGGAAGAAAAATAGGGACGAAGCATAAATTGTGATACGCTTTTAATATATAGCACTTTAGTGCGTACTTAAAATCTGAAAGTGTTTCAGATTTTCTTCCTTTTTTTCAGCTTTTTCATTTTCACTATTGCTTTTCTAATGCCTCTTAGAGGGGAAAAAATATGTGATTAGAACTAGTTTTCGAGCGCGACCGACTACCCCATTTAATTACTGTAATCGACAAATCCTGCTTTTCCGCAACAGCCACTGCCATTCTAAATAGCGCAGCTGATTTATTAAAAACTTTTTTTGAAAAATGTATTCATGTTGTGAACTTGATATCTCTTTAAATTACAAATAAAAATTTTCAATGTTTTCTGTGTGGTGGTTTTCATTTAATTACGTTCCAATTTTGTTCAAAATTAAAATTTACTTAAACAATCAATGCAACTTCTCGTGGTTTGTACATTCATTATTAAAATGAACTTTAGATTTTTGAAGGACATTATTCTTTTTATTTGTTAAGTTCATTTTAACCATTTATTTTTTTCATACAAAAAAGCTTATTAAATTAATCATAAACCTATTATTTCTACCTCATAATACCAATGTATGATTAATGCCAATGAATTTCAAATTTTGGAATGCTTTGTTGTGCATTTCTATCACTCTTTCCTGTGAATTTTTCACGCCGCTGGTGAAAAAGAAACACTTGTTTTAGCTGAAAAACATGTACAATTTAACAAACGTAATTTATAAATAAAGAACATACATTACAGTTGCACCAGTAATTCTCACTTTAATTTAAAAATTTATTAATAATTGCTAAATACCAAAACTATCTTGAAACAAAAATTTAGTTTTCAGAACTTAAGTGAACTTTCAAAATTGGTGTAGTTATAATTTATAACAGAATATTGAAAATTTCTTGGTTTACATGTTATCACGGTGGCGACTCGAGTATATGACATCAAGAAAAAATTTTGGCTGCAGTGATTGACACTTCGTGCTCCAGTAATTGGCACCCAACAAACGAGTAAAGAAACATGCTTATTTATTTTTTATTGAAAACCTTTTTAAAAGGAACAGCAAAAATATTTTAATAAACTATGATATTTTACTCACATTAAATTACTTTGAGAAAACAAAGAAATATACTAGACAATATTGCAAATTAATAATATTATTAATAATAATACCACTTTCATATAAGATAAAAAGCTTGAATAGGATATTACCATGGCATATATTATACAAACACAAATTATTATCAAAAGAATATGTTTATCTGGAGAATTATTATCAAAACAGGATAAAAAATCAATATAATTATAAATATACCGAGTAAGAACATTTTAGGTAAGGAAACATTTTATGTACTATTACATGATACAATCCAATATAAATTAATTTCTATAAATAAATGTAAATCTTATATAAAGTGGTTGAACAGTTGACAATGAACTCATTGTAATTTAGCATTGAACCAGCTATTGAGAATGATATTTTTTTCAGCACGGAGCGATTACAAATTTTGATACCTAACATTAATAACATTCTTCCATCAACGGTACACACTAAAAATATATTCGTTATCATTACATTTTATAGATCCAAGGGAAAATATCATTAGCAGATGCAATAACTCTTGCACTTACTGTAAGTTAATGGTATATACAGGGTTATTCAGAACTCTTGTAAAATATTTAACCCTTTGAGTCTCAACCCTTTCCCAATGCTGAAAAAGGGTAGCCGTTCCTTTCGCTCCACTTAACTACCAGCAAGATGGCAAACGATCGAAACGTTCGTCGCGTGCCACAGATCTAGAGACCCTTTTTTGACGCAGCTGGCTGTGCTCGCATTCTTCCATTTTTCAGCAGATGTCAGTGCTGTTAAAAATAATCTTGACAATTTTTTACGGGAAATGACGTGCTAAAAAGTAAAGGATTCTCGTGGAACTATGTCAGCCGCAACTATTTTTATAGAAATCAAGTCTATTCTTCGTGACTCGCAACAGTCATAACGTCAGAGTTTGGTGTTCCCAGAGCGGGAACACTGTGCGTTAAAGGGTTAAGGTGGGGATAGAAGAGCTCATGTGTAGCACAAATCGACATACAACCCCAGGTCTTCCTCCAACTGTTTTCCCACTACCACGAATATAATGAAAAAGTAAATCCCTCATTTATGAAGTTTCTAAACACTCCAGACAAAAAGCAATTGCATCTTTTGAAAGAGCACAAAAATCCCTACAAAATGACATCACGTAAATTGTATTACTATATCTAGATTTAATGGCGAATTGTAAGCAATGAAAGAGTGGGAAAATACAAAATGAAATATTTGCCAGCATTTTTAAGTGTTAATTCCTTAAATACGGTTCAAGATAAAATCAGTAAAATTTATTAAAAATTGGCCAATTCTGATAGCTTTTGTGGAAACTTGCAGTGAACTATATCTGCTGCCTCGTTCCGAAGAGATTTTGATTTTTCTTCTCCACAGACAGAGTTGGGCAACATATCAAATACACGTATTTGAAATACATCTTCAAAATACATTTGTATCTTGTATTTTGTATTTTCACTCGTAAAAACAAAGTATTTTGAGAATGTGTATTTTGTGCTTTCAAAATACAAAAATTACATTTTGTATTCTGATACTGAATTAATCAACAAGACAGGCTGCCTGGAAAGCATGTGCAAATGAAAATCATAAAATTGCTGATATTCACTTTTCCCCAATCTCTTGATGTAATTTAGAGAATTATACGTGGACAAGAATTACACGTAGTATTGTAACTGAAGAAGTGGTACGATTTCTTTTGATCTTTAAATTTAATTCATCAGGAAAGGGAAAGAAAAGCCTTTCATATTCCTGTTTAAAACAATACGTTTGGTGTAGAAAAGTTTGTGAATTTGCAGTATAAATGAAGCTTAAAGTAGTAGAAACATGGTTGTATGGTATTTATTGCATTCTTTCAGAGAATTTATACTTAATTTGAAACGTATTGCTAAATTCTAGAAAAATAAGACTATCAGTATTCCTTTAGTAGTATCATTTTGTTTGTATTATATTGGGTTATTGGTTGCAGTTGTATTATTGGGCTATTGATTATTGTGGTTAAGGAACAAAGCTACACAACAGCTATATGCCTTTTGGGGGAGATGTATTAAGTGGAAAACATTTTAAGGGAGTTTAAGGAGCATTCGCGTTACATATGGAGTAAAACACCACAAACTCCAGACCATTAGAGCTACAGTTTTCTGTCATAGGATGGGATGAATAGAACTTCCGTTGTAGTTGATTTTGAAACTTTTTGTGGAAAATGTTTCCAAATTTTGTCTGTAGATGGAAATGGTTTTATAGGATCCTATTGTTATATAGGTAAAATTTCGAAAGGCACCGTTTTAGAAATACAAAAAGCATCTTTTCCTTAACACAGCTATTAAGACTGCTTTTGTTATTCTCGTTAAAGTTTATTTAAATAAAACAAACAAGAATCTTCGGTGGAATATTTAGCTTCTTCTCAATTCAAATCCTTTAAAAGTTTTACAGGTATTTTATATTTTGTGTTTATCTTGAAAATACGTGTATTCTATAAATTGCCTTTATTTTATTTTAAAGAAGTATTTTGTATTTTATATTTTAGTGTGTTTGAATTAATATATTTTGTATATTGTATCGAAAATACGTCTTCGATACGTCTCGTCTTTTGCCTACTGAGGCACCAATACGTTATATGGTGTGACAGGGAAGCGCGATGGCTGAACAGTGGCAATGGGCATTTGTTTTCATTTCCATTGAAGTTTAAACTTTGTATATGGTCAGTCCTAATCCAAGATAGCCCTACCTGTGGCCGATCTGTGGGTGACGAGGAAGACGGGCTGCGGTGCTGGCATTTTGGTCACACTCTTTTGCCTCTAAGAGGCATGTCCTACTGTGGCTATCTCGAACTAAGATGGCCACATCCTCTACGTCACGACTCTTAGAAGGTAAAAGAGTGTGGCCAAATTGTCAGCACTGCAGCCTCTCTTCCTTGTTAGTCATGAACTGAGTGCATAGCGCTCTCAACCGGGAGATGGAAAGTGCCTGCTTCGGACCGAGGTCGTTTCCACCGACCTAGCTTTTACGGAGTTTTCCGAGGTTTTAATCAACACCTCCTAGTTATGGATAGCCTCACAACTTTTGCGTCACCAAACGTTGATGCCATTTTCAGCCCCATTTTTATCTTCACAAAATAAAACAATTAAAAATATCTGGGTAAATTTACCCATGAATAGCAATATTTTAATAATTTGAAATAAAAAATATAATTTTACGACAAACGGTAGTTTTTAATCATGATTAATTAGATAATATGATAAGGAAAACTTTTTAAGGAAAACTAGATCATAATGAATAATTTTGTATGAGAAAGTTATTTTTATTTCATGAAAATAAACTTTTAAACGTAGGCCTAATTATGACGTCAAAGCTTGGCGACGTAGGAGTTATGCTTTCTATATCTAGGAGGTGTTGTTTTAACCCGTAGTTTAAACGGGTTAGGACCCCTTAGGAGAGTACCCCACCTTTGTCCTAGATCCCTAGTGTATACAATTGGCCGTAATCCGAACGAACAAACAAACTAAGCCAAGATAAAGCCGTTAGAGCAGATATGGGGTAGGAGCACTGCAGAGATAATCGAGGACGTCGATATACCGGGATCATTAAAGCATTATTAGTTTTAGCTGAAGAAATGGCGTGGACTTCAGAAGATCGTAATTTGGAAGAATTACGATCGAGAACAGTTACGAATTAAGAACGAAGAATTACAATGAATTCACTACCCTACGTAGCAAGCAGAAATAATCGAGGATGTCGATATACTGTGATCATCCAAGCGTTATTAGTTTTAGCTGAAGAAAAGGCGTGGACTTCAGAAACTAGTAATTTGGAAGAAAGGGAAACCCTACATAGCAAGCAGATCAACAATTTCGTTTCCGTAAACACTTATATGGGAAGAAATCAACTGTAAATACTCAGCGCCGATCGAGGTTAAAAAGGTCAATTTGGAAACGATATCCCGCATAAATTCTTACTTAATTTTTGATCAGTTAAAAAGACTGACTGGTGTCAATTTTATTACAGAGCTTCACCGCCAGATTGTAATTGTAATCCACAGCAGTAGTTCAGTTGAGGATAGAGAGCCCCTGCACAAACGGAGAATAAAAAAATTCGCCGCCAGGTAACCTTTACATATCCTACCTGAACCTAAGTAGGGGTTTATTGGATCTCCTAGGCTAATAGCTTTATCTCCAGTATGTAAGTAAAGGTGAACATTTTTTAACCATGAAGTTAAGAACTATAAAACTTGACGGGGCGGTAGTAGTATGGATCAGTGGAGTTTATTGTAGATATAGATCACATCAGGAATTAATATTTGAATTCTATATAGCCAGGGTCAAAACAGAAAGCACCGCTGTGGAGCATTTCCTGTTGTCTGGATGAGCGAAGTTGTAGACAAGAAGTTCAGATACGACATCATTATGTAGGTCCGGAAAATTTTCGAAGAAAGACGATGTTTGTGCTGCGGAGAGTCTATTCTTGCATGCCGCACCTAATTATTTGAATACGAGAAAAAGTTAGTCCGCCTACCGGTATTTCTAAAGAGCTAGCTTTGCGTCGCCCCGGAAAACGAGTTATAGACTGCAATAAAAGTGTGAACGAATCTTTTAATTTTTAAGTAATTTCTGGTTGTAATCTTTAACTTTAAAAGTATATACTGTTTTTTTTTTTTTACTCATTACTCTTCCATCACGTGTACGTTTTTTCGTACTAATATTTCAGCGCTTGCTGGGAAAAGTTCCGTCCTTATTATGAAACTTAACGGCCACGGGGAAATACGTTATTTCGCAATAAACATTCGAAATCATTAGCAATAAGCATTCGAAACTAAATGATGTGAGAGAACATTTCTTTACTCACGACAAAATAGGCAATCTAGAAAACGGAAAATACATTCCAAGAGTAAAAAAATTAACAATGGGCTTCAAGAAAACAGATAAAGATACATTTATGTTATCGGAGATGTGATCTAATTTCTGGTTACGCTTTGGATAAAATTACCGGCGTGCTGTACCAACACCTTCTAGAAATACAATGCCTGAGAACAGAAAATTTTACGTCATCACTAGGTCCAATAAAATGACGTCATCACACAATTATTTTCAGAAAGTAAAACTATTCCAAGTTTGTGGTGAATATACTCTCACATAAACCATTTTAATGATTTAAGATAGAAAATTAAATTTTACGACAAATAGGAAATTTTAACTATGACTAATCATATAATATGATATAGAAATAGATCATAATAAATTATTTTTTGTCAGAAGGGAATTTTAATTTTTATCCTTAACTTAAGATGTTGGATAAAATTTGTATCATTCACCAGAAATTTTAAATAGTTTTATTTTTTCAAAGTAATACTGTGATGATGTCATCTTAGAAGACCTACTGATGACGTAAAGTTTCTGTTCGCAGGCCTTCTGTATCTAGGAGGTGTTGGCTGTACACTAGAGATGGGCGGTTCGACTCATTTTACTGATTCGAATCTCAACTCACTCACTACTTCGATAATTCGAATCTTGAATCAATAAAACAACTAAAGAAATTTTCCCTCTCTCTGCGCCGAAAGCCGTACTATTTAAACACCCTTCACCCATTCATCGGGTTTCTTCTCCGCTGACTTCTCGGGCAGCTAGCATCTCTCTCTCCTTGCTCGAGTAAAACTAGTGTTTAAACTGCCCTAAATGAAAATACAGGGGAGCTTCGTATGACCCCCTGGACCTGTAAGATTAAAAGGTTAAGTTTGGTGTCAAATTATTCGAAATTTTATGTCTCGATGGGGGTTTACGTCTAGGGGGGGTCGAGAATCAATAAAAACGCGCTCCGATGGATAGTTTCCGAGATATACGTTAATTAATTATGGTAATTAGACTAATTAACCATGATTGAGGCTCAAAAGGACTGCAAACATGTAGAAATGGGCTCTGGGATGGTTTCCAAACTTTGGAGATGCCGCCGGAGGAGGCTAGTGTTTAAAATGCCCGAATTGAAAATATAGGGGAGCTTCGTATGACCCCCTGGGCCTGTAAGATTAAAAGGTTAAGTTTGATGTCAAAGCATTCGAAATTTTAAGTATCGGTGGGGTGTTGAATCTATGGGGGGTTGCAAGGGCGGATTAAAGGGGGGGCGGAGGGACGACCGCCCCCCCCCCGAGAAGAAAGAAATTAATTTAAACGATCCTATTTTACTTCCATAAAATGGATGTATATGTCAATGTTCTAACTAACCGCCCCCACCGACAAACTAACCGACACCCCGACAAACTTGCAATAATCCGCCACTGGGGGGTGGAGAATCAATAAAAACTAGCTCCGGTGGATAGTTTCCGAAATATACGTTAATTAATTGTGGTAATTAGACTAATAAACCATGGAGCTGTTTTTTCCGCGATCCTGCATCGTCATCAACAAAGAGAAAGCAGTAGCAAAAGCATCACAAGCTGGTATTGATCTCAGGATTTTCTTACCGCCAGCCTGTATTTTTGACCTGTATCGAATTCAAGGTATCACTGAAATGAAAATGGGAATATCGGATATTTGATGTTGAAATAAAACCGATATGTCGATATTTATCGATTTTTGGCCCAGTCCTACTGAGGGGCTGCTGCACCCCCCCAAAAAATGGGACCCTTTACTTAGCTTACAATTGAACTTTAAATTTGATACACAGCCCACCCCGAAATAAAATCCTGGCTACGCCACTGTCAATAACACTAACTACGCCACTGCTTAAGACCCTATTTTGTATTTCTCTGAATTACGAAAGAAAATAAAATCATTCCCCTTAAACGACAAACAAGGCAAAAAAAATATCTTAAACGAAATCTGCAGCAATAAAGCGAAATGTTATTTTGCTTACTACAAAGGCCTTTTGTGGGAGCGCTTAATACCGCCCCTTTATCCTTCATTAAAAGTGACAAGCACAATCCTAACTTTATTTCATTCTATTTCCCTTCACATGAAAACACGCCACCATGTAAACTTAACGTTCCGGTTTTTTTTTTTTTTTTAGGGTGGGGGCAGGGGACATATATTGAAGTAGTAAAGGGATGTTTCATTAAATTTTAAACAAATATTAAACCAGCCAGACAAGTTGGAAGGAGGGAGTACCCCGAGGGAAAAAGGTTTAAACAACTTTTAGACACTTCCCGCTCTTCCACGAGGATTGGCGTAAATTGGCATGTAATATTTGGATGGGGTGACAAAATGTTTCCGATTGTAGAAAATATCATTATTATAAATAGCTCTGATACTTGAATTTTCTTAATTTTTTTCGGTGGGGGGATTGGCCCCTCTTGCTCTTAGGAAGTAACGCCTATGCCCCCCGCCAAAAGCAAACGATGTTCGACCCACTCCACACCCACAGACAGATAAAACTTTAAATCGACCACCAACCAAGAAATGAAACACCAAAGATACGAAAAAGAACTTCAATTAAATGAAACATCCTTTCAACTCTTTTCGACTCCTTTCGACTCTGAGTCGATAGAAGATTCGAAAAACTAACGAATCTCAACGATCGTATACAATCACCGAAACAGCGCGAAACACTGAATCAGTAAAGATTCGTTGCTGCACCAACTCAGTGACCAACTCACCCACACCCACTCAATTGCTGTTTCAAATCATCTATCGACTCAGAGTCGAAAAGAGTCGTAAAGAGTCGAAAAGAGTTGAAAGAGTAAGGGAAAATCTCTGGGAACGGCAAAGGGAAAATATGTTTTCCTTCCCTTCGCACTTGGAATGTATTTCCCCACAGTTGAGGGCTTGAGATTCGAATCAGTAGATAGTGAGTGTAAAGACTGAGCCACTCAGTACCAAGATTCGAATCATTGGCCATCTCTACTGTACACTAACAAAAGAAATTCATACTTGTGCTAATTATAAGGAGCCCTAAGCTTTTCCCCCTATCATTGCAAATTCGTAACAGCTTGTATTTCTGACTCTAGACTGCTACCCTAAATAAGACTGCAGTTTAATTTAAAAAAAAAAAAAAATTAACACCTTTTTTAAGGAAAAAGCTTCTTATTGGGCTTTTAAAAAACTGTACGGTTAAGCAACACTGGCCATTCAAAAGAAATACTTTGACGGCCCGTTCATGTAACAATAGGGAATGTGGAACTGGTAAGAACTATGGAAATGGAAGCTCAAGAATATTTGAATCAAAAGTGAAACAGGCTGGTTTAACTTTTTGAATTCATTCTTCAACTTAGGGTAATAGTTTGAACTAATGAAACTAGGGCTCTGTAAAGCGAAATAAGCTTCAATAAAAGATTTTATGAACAAAATTTATGGATACATTCATTATAAGGTCAGTGTATAATGTATATATTTGTTAAGTGTGCGTGAATTGTTGCTTTTACATATCGTGTTCTCGTTATGTTAGTTCAATTTGGATTATTTTTCTTGCAGTTGTGGTGCTTTATACTATATCTCCTTGATCCTGTTGGGGGGCGTTTGAATGGTGAGTAACAAATTCAGATTTTTCATTATTTAACTATTTTTGTTACAGTTGTGGCTTATAAGTGTCGGAGATGGTGCTGTTTTCTAATTTGGTATCGCACTCACCCACACTACATTAATTTGAAAGTTTCAGTTAGAGTCTAAGTAATAGCGATATAATGGAACAACGAATATCGGAAATGAAAATTTCGTTCCGAATTGGATTTGAAAAGAAAATTAAAATTACTCAATTTTTAGTGAAGCAATACAAATTTCATGCATTTTCTCGCTGCAAACTGGGTCGTGAGAGGTGGAAAATTCAAGACGTCGCTGTTATTAATGAACGTGCACCAGTTGCTTCGGATTATAAACACCTTGGCTTAATCATAAGTGTGGTGTGTAGTAAATAAATTGGGAAAATGTTTATTTAAATAACAAATTCATTCAAATTTGATGCATATCATTTAGCATTTGTAGCATTTAGGGAAAAAGAAACACTAATTTGTAAAAATGCCATACAAGTATTGTTTAAATACAGCAAATGCTATTCACCAATTCCTGGCATTTAATCAACCAAGTTTTGTAAATAGTAATTTTTGTTTTAAGAAATAAGGAAGTTTGTATGACCACAGGTTACTGTTCATAAAAATGCAATCGCTTTATTAAAAATATACTGTTTACGGAAAGTAGTTAATTATATGTCTGGAAATGTTGCAGCTGTAATATTATACATTTACTTTTAATTATTTTATCTCGCCACATTTATTGTTAAGTTCAGGTATTCTTAAGGCAAACGACATTTTTTTCTAGTCTGGGCAATACTGCCAAAACCCATCTAGACATGCAGGGTGCATCTTATGCTTGGTGGCCAAACTTGATAATTTTTGGCGTATATTAACAAATATGGAGCTAAACACCTGTCTATAATTGAAGCCAAGTTTGCGATCTTTTCCATAATATTTTCAGAGAAATCGGAAAACCGTAATTTAGAATTGCCAACATCTGAGGACTATTACCAACCAAATTTCGTAAATAAAATTTCCTTTTACATGTTTTAGATGAATTAACTTGAGCCGAGGCTTGCAAGAATCTAATTTGCATTTTAACGAAAAAGGTGATTTTTTCTAAAAATGGTTGATTGTGTCCTGTGAAGATGAAGCATCTTATCTAATGTGATGACATTAGGGTTTGGCAATTTCGATGTGAATTTTATAGAATGGGGTAACACGGGCTCTAATTAAGCGATTAATATGAAAGAAATTTTAAGCTGACGTTATATTTAGACTGTCAGAAGAACTGTCCTAGCTGTGTTTTCTCAATAAGGGTGCGTTGTCAAAGAGATATTTATATTTTTATCAATTGTTTGAATACTGCAAGAAACACATATTATTTCCTGTTATTTTGAGCAAAGACATGATTTTAAAATGCTGATAGTCATAAATTGTGAAGTCAAAATTATGAAATTAAACTTGCCTAATTATAATAATTTTAAATATCATTCTAGTCATTTAAGTATGGTATTAAGCTTCCTAAAACAGTCAGCTGTAATAGATTAGGATTAGGTGCGGATGTTCTGTTACCACACAAATGGAAAGTTGTATTAATCTGCAAAATGGGGCTGTTTACTATAGTCTTATACCAGGAAATGAAAAGAAAGGTTTATACACGGCATAAATGGTAATGCTGCATCTGGAGTTCCGAAGGCTTTTCTTCTGAAGCACCGAAGTTATGAACCAGTTTTTCTTGAAAAGGGGAAGTCAAAGGCCCACCTCCAATCTCTTCCCGATAGTTACCTATGACATAACAGATCTCAAGAACCACACAAGGTACCAGCTGCTCCAGAACATAATTAAACACTTTTTGTAAACAGTAATTTTTTGTAAATGAAAAATGCTATTACATTTGTCCTCAAAACTGTGGCATAATTTAATCAAAAATTACTGTTTAAAAGAGTGGTTAATTATATTCCGGAGCAGTTGGTTACTGCACTTGACTTCACAAATACGAAAACTGTTAAAAAAAGAAAAAACACTCAAAACCACTTGTGTTTGCTAGTTAAGATTAACAAAGCTTCGTGAATTATAACATGTAAATTATAGGTCTAGCAGAGTACGATCGTTTCGGGTGGTGCAAAAGCTCCACACTTCCTCAGCTGCGAAAGGGTTTCGCAATCTACACAGGCAGGAAGGATGTTGGAGCTGGTGGAGATTTGTAGATGGTGGAGCTTTTTTTGCAGCTGACGAAGGATAGACCTTATGTAATATCCGATACTACATTTTATTTGTGTTCTATAGAAAAACAGAAATAAAAAGCAAAATAATAGTTTTAGCAGGTAATAGTTAAAGGAAATAGAAAGGATGGAAAATGTATTGAGAAAATTACCTTCATTATTGAGTGAAAGAGCTGGACTAATTAGAGGAATTTCCCTCTTGCTCAGTAAAGCCCCACCCATCCTATTTGTTTTAATTTTAACCTTACACTGCATGCTGTTGCCAGTTGGCTACACTCACATTTTTCCGTAATAAAAAGAATTTTTTTTTAATTTTTGGTTTAAAATATGCATTCAAACTAAATGTAAGACCATACCAGAAATAATTTTTAGTTTTTAAAAATGTCCGATGGTATTATTCTTTGAGCAAATAAGCATACATTCACTGCGTGTACATCTAAAACCACCTAGATATAGAAGGCCTGAGAACAGACGATTTTACGTCATCACTAGGTTTTTTAAGATGACGTCATCACAGTTTTTGTATCACAAAGAAAACGTATTTCAAATTTCTGGTGAATGATACAAATTTTAGAAAATACTTTAAGTTGAAGATAAAAATTGAAATACTTTTCTGATAAAAAATGATTTATTATGATCTATTTCTATACCTATTATATAATTACAGATAGTTAAAATTTCCTATTTGCCGTAAAATTAAACTTTCTATCTTAAAACATGAAAATGTTTTATTCTGGAGTAAATTCACCACAAACTTTGAATAGTTTTACTTTATGAAAATAAATGTGTGATGACGTCAATTTAGTGGACCTAGTGATGACGTAAAATTTTCTGTTCTCAGGCATTGTATATCTAGGAGGTGTTGGTACATCCAGTTTGCTGAACAAATTTTTTCCCGAACTTTCGATTGCTTCTAATTTTTATTGCTAAATGAAAATAAATACGAAACTATTAAAAAATGGTAATGTTAGGATTCAAATAGAATTAGGATATATTACTTCCTTTTGCTTCATGGGAACTATGGCAGGGTAGACATTCTAATTTTTCAATTTTGAACTTTTTCATGATTTCTCTGGAAAATTACTGGCTGAAAATTTTCAAAAATATTTTTCCTAGCATAAGTGAGCGTAAATGAAGTTGCAATTTTATTTTCAACCGATTAAAAAAAGTCACATATTTTAGGTTTAAAGGACCGTGCACATTTTATATGGATTTTCGGACATGAGCAAATATAAATGAAGGTCATGTACATGATTAGGATTCTGTGCGAAAAACAAGAATGTATTATGATTTTAAAAGACTGAGTTTTCAGAACGACATACACTACTTGACAATGCCTGCAACTAAGTGTCCATAACATCTCTGTCAGCTCAGGTACATGACCCAATACGCCTATCTTTGTTATTATTAGTGTGACTGTTTATGGGGTCACGTGTTAAAGGCGTGAAAGGTGCATTCAATAAAACAAACCTAAGCAAATATTCTGGTTGTTTAATTTTATTTATTAAATTATTCAATTTTAAAACACTACTGTTATTTTTCTTAGACTATCATTACATATTAGCAAAAATTTTTGAAAATACTTTTTCCATCTTGTCTGATTGCATTTTTGATAAAAAGCTTTGAGGGTGCAAATATTCTATTTTTTCACATTACAGTTATTTTATATTCTTCCAAAATCCATTAATCTAGAACAATTTTTTTCAATCGAGCCACACAGAGTAATTACAAATGACAAATCGGTTTAGAATGAATAAATCTCTGAATTGTGCTCTTCATTTCATTAGTTTAAGTATCATTACATAAATCCAATTACAATTATCGTACCTCTTGTTTGATCCTTTTATTATTTCATTACATGTAAAACTCAAATAAATTATTAATTTTCACCTTATGATTGCAATTGAATTGTATGAGAGAATTGTTTCTCAATTTCCACAAATAAAAAATTTTCTTATGCTAATTGTTTAGCAGTTAGTTGTCTTATAATTAAAACACAATAAAAAATAAATTCATCTGAACATTTTGAAAAAAAGATTAACAATTTAGTAATCAAGAATGCATAGAATATTTCTATCACGATCTTATATCTATGTAATTCTCTAGTAGTGTCTTATTTGCATAAAGGCTTGCTTTTTTAGAACGAAGAACGCTTTTGGTTGAACGTAATCATTCTATTTTATTTAAGCTGTCCTAAGCTAGTTTTCGCACTCAGTTTAAATTTAACCACTTCGAAGGCGCACACTAGAATTTAAAATTATTTCACGAGACTTCGCCGCAAAGTCTCGGCAAAACATTTTACAATCCAGTATTTCATAAATTTCGGCTGCTGGAGGTCTCAATTTTGAATTTGGAAAAATTGTAGTTAATTGAAACTTTCACTGACATAAAAGTTTCAGAAGCAACATTTCTGCTATTTGCATGTTCTTAAAACAAACGTTAAATTCCAGCTAAAAGTATATAAAAACGTATAAAAGTTAAAAGAGAAAATATTATTTTCAATTTATTGAGAAAAAGGATATATTCAGAGTGAAAGTATTTGTATGCATGCGGGTGATGTTCATTTCAAATTTGTTTAAAAGTGTTTTATATATTTTAAAACATCCGATTGCCTGAAAGATATTTAACGTATTTGTTAATAATGTTAGCACTAGTACTACTATTTGGTTTAATAAAAAATAAATAAATAAAAATTGGTTCCCATCCAGCAGCCCGTACTTAACTTTCATTAGGTTTTGTGCTTCTGTACTAGGGTCTGTAAAATGAATGCGATCACATGTACATAAAGAAAAATATCTTTTCAAATTAACACAATGTTAAAAAAAGCTCAGAGTTGAAAATATCTTTGTGTATGGGTTCGATAGTCTGACAGATATTTACACCTTTTGCTAATACTGTTAACATTGTATACACTAATAAATAAAAAATGATGTTCATCTTGCAGCTCTAAATTATGCTCTCATTAAGGTCTGCACGTCGGCATTTGCGGTTTCTTGCATCGGTGGCGAATTCCAATCTGATTTAGAGGGATTTGGTGATTTTGGCATTGCAGTGAAGAGAATTGGTACAAAGCATATAAGAAAAAGCCTAAGAGTGGCCCAATGGTGGGCCAAATTTAAAAATTGTCGAGGATAGCTATACATCACTTGCTTATTCCCTTAGCTGAATCTAGCATTCTCAAAATGACAGAAAACACCTCTCGCGTTAGGCTTCAGCAACTCAAAACAATAGCACAAGGCTAAGTCTGTGGTGAAAATGATTTCAGTGATTATTCCTCAACTACATGACCTATCACTACCATTTTGCTTCTGTACCATTTACACCATGGGCTGGTCACTATCACGGCGCCAAATTTGGTAAGGCAGATAAATAAGCAACCTCGGAGGAATTAGTGAACAAATGTTGAAAAATTCAATCATCAAGTTTCGCTCCAGCTTCAACAACCAGCAGCTGGCTGTTTTTCTCTTCTGCAAAACTGGGAAGATTCAAACCACAATCATTACTGGCATATCAGACATCAAGGAATGTCGGGGAAAGAGGATTACAAATTTTATTATTTAATTTTTAACTATGTTGAAGAATAGGCAGAGAAAATATAAACATATCGGAATATGATTTATAATTAAAAGGTTACTACATAAAAAAATGCTCTGTGACAGGATATTAAGAAAACATTATTTTTTATATACTATCTTTGTTATACCATTTAAAGTTTCTTCAAAGTGTTTTAATATCCTGTGATTGTGGATAAAAACTGTGAGTTATTCATAGTTCCAATAACGATTGAGAAACCGCTGAAAATTATAAAATGCTTATTGATGATGTACCGGAAAAAAACTGTCAGTCAAAATTTAAAAATATCTTAAAGATAATATGTAATAAAATGAACCCCAAAGTATTAATATTCGTAGAAAAGTTGAATTATTTGATCCTCTAAGCTTATTTTGATCGAATTTTCTGATGAAATAAATTCATGAAAGTAAATTACTCACTGAATGCTCAATATCAATGCAAAATAACATATTTGATTTTTGTAGTAATGTTTCGTTTTCAACAGTTTTCTACATCCATTAGAGAATGTTAAAAAAAATCAGTATTTAGCCAAATAAACTGATAGATCAAATTTAGTAGTTAATTAGACTAAGACAATTATCTCAGACCGACGTCACACCTACGATACGTGTCTAATCACTCAACTACAAATTCTACTACAACTCAAACCAAACAGTTTCTAAAATAACTTATTTCTTTACGGAAGTAATTCGTGCTTCGTTAGCTCACGCATTTTCAGTCAAATAAGCAGCTGTCCTGGACGATATTTGATTGCGCTAAAATTAATTACATTCTTGTAATTAATTTTAACTGGTCGTTTGGACAGGCTCGAAATTGACACCTTCTCCTGGATGTTTTAAGCATTTTCTAATTTACAAGCTGTGGAAATCAGAACTCCGTTATGATAGAGTTCCGTTCCGTCTATGTTAACATTTAATTAAGCGATACGTTAAGTCAGATAATAACGGATTTGAGCTAATTTGTTTTTTTATTTAAAAAAAGGTTAAATTCAATTAAGCACTACTCATTTTAGATGTGTTCGCATGTATAATCATTCATGTACAAGGATTAACACCCAATTTACATGCCCGTACCATGACTGTTAAGGCTTTGCATATAGTGTTTAATTATTCTGGCTTTACCAAGTTTCAATTCCTGGTTGAAAATGCTAGGAAATAATGTGCAATCATCAAATACACAAATGTTCATTGTCATAGGTAGAAACCATATGCAGCTGAAGGTATGGGGTCAGGTGGGATAATTACGACAACTTTCTGCTACAACTTTGTGTTTTTATAAACTGTGTTAATTAGAGAAAATGCAGCTTTCATTAATTAGAACGGTACTTACGTATTATCCCGGCGGTCATTCCCTTCAAACTATTTTTTTCGTAAAATGAGTTGCCAAACTGTTACAAATCGTATTCAAAACCATTAATTTCATGTGCCCAACATTTATCTCGGCAAAAAATCGCTCGTCTTGGCGGACCGCCGGAATAATGCGTAAGTGCCATTAGAACTTCTTTCTTCATTAGGTTTTTTAGACCTTTTCTAAAAAACCTAGTAAAAATTTTGTTGACATAGAATTATTTGATCAGTATTTATTGGGATGGTCGCAATTACCCAAATAAATTCATGAAATGTGGAAATGTGGGTAATGAAAACGTGGATAAAGTAAACATGGACAAATATGGTTTAATGACCCCAAATGGATTTCTTTTGGCACATCAGCAAACAATTTATGTTGGAGCAACTCAGACTATTTTTTCGTTTGCTAGTGATTAAAGTTAATCGGGTGCGGGAGTAATTGATACAAACTGAGTAATAAGGTTATAATTTTTACTTATGCAATCAAAATGTCATCTTACCAAGATACATTGAAAGTCAATCTTTTTATGTAAGGGAAAATATTCACTGTAAGAATTGTTAAAAAAGTGAAAGAACTTGTATTACAGACCTTTCACAGACCGAATTCATATCCAGGCATATTTTAAATTAGTTCTTTGCATATTTTGTCTTCTAATGCATTACCTAAAGGATATTAGTCAATTAAGAGGGGGAATTTCTTTTAAATAAAATTTTCTCTGTTTCCAGTTGGGAGCATAGGTCATTCCTGACTATATTTTTCATTGGTTTGAAAAACAGAATATTGAGATGGGTAGTTTAAATAATACATGAAATATTAAGACTTAAAATAGATTTATTTTTAAATTTCAGTAAAGATATAAATTAAGTTTGAAGGGAAGGGGGAGGGTGTATCAAAGATAGCTCTGCAGCAATTTATGAAAATGGCAATTATCATTAGTTTTGTCAAATTTCCCACTAATGGTAGAAATGCAACTCCTATCTCAAAAAACCATGTCATGTTTTGACTTTTATCTGCTAATATTTTCAATATTGGAAAATTTTTATTTTTGAATAAATTTTTAATTTGATGTTCTCATTTGGGAACATTGCTCTGTAAAAGGTTAAGTAATGTTTTCTTGACCTTTTAAGAAAAAAAATAAAGAAATAAAAGTCGGAATAAATGCTACTGTTCTTGGTGTACCGTCTGCTTTTATAATTATTTATTTATTGATAAGTAATTATTAGTTTTAGAGAAATATTTTTACTTTAAATGAATTTTTTGCATCTATGTGACTCGTTAATCTTTAATACAAACTCTTCTTTGGTGCGATTCAAATGTCTTTTAATGTACTTCTGACTCTGTTTTCAAACCACGACTGGAAATTTTATACACTCGAACAGTTTGCACGATTTCTCACCGCCATCATTTCTCCGTCATTCCCTTAAGATGGATTAGACATGGCCCCATGACATTTTATTGGAACTGCTTCAGCATGAATATACACACCGTTATCAGCTATCGGAGTTACATCATAATTACCATAAAGAAAATAGTGATGAAATAGTGTTTCTCATTTCTCATAATACCAACTATACACAAACACATTTTCTTGCACTACCATTTTCAGCGGCCGTAATAGAATAATGAATGGACATGGATAAATATGGGGATCCGTTGATGTTCGCGGCGAATCAGGCCATGGATCCACACGGGAATCCTATGGTACTGAAGGGGTTAAGTTCACTCTGAACATCGCTTGAATTTTAATTTTGAAGGTCTTTTACATCCCGTTAAGTTTATTAAACGCTACCGTCAGAATATTCTTTTTATGTTTTGGGCGCTATTAAGTCTCCTTTCTTGGAAGGTGCTGGTTGTTATTCAGTTCTCTGTTTTTCTGTTGCTTCTTCTTCGTTGGAGCATTTTTAGAACAATTTTGTAATTAATCTTATAGTCATTTAATTAATCTCACCCTTGAATAAAGTATTTTTTAAAGTTAATTAAATTTAAGGAATTGTTAATCAATTAAATATTTCAATAAGTTTTTTTTTTTCAGACCGTTGCACTTCTCAATTTTTAAAAAATTCCGTAACAAATAATACAGAGACAATGCGTAAGTTTTTATTAGTGCTTTAATTGCCATTCTCTAACAGTTAACTTTTATTTTTGCCCATATGCCTTACCAATTAAAAAAATTTAATATACATCGTTTCCGAGAAATATCGTTTTCATTCTAAAAATCAATAACAACTGTACAATTAGGTCAAATGAAATTCAGTTTGATGCAAAAAATAAATAAATAAAAGAGTTTTTTCAATAAGAATAAATTTTGCTGTCGAACAGTTTGATTAGCAATCCTCATCGTTGCACTGAAAATGTAATGAAAAAAATATACTTTCAGCGAAATTGAATGCAAACTTGGCATTCTTCGTGCTAATAAAGGACCGCACGTACAGCTACATTGAAGGTACGGCGAAAGATCTTAAATTTCTTCTTTTTTTTGCAGAAAAAAGCAATTTATGTCATCTGTTAGTACTTTTGTTATTACTGTTTAAAATGAGATCTTTCTCAGACATACTGTATATCTCCTCCACCAGAAAGGTTTCTCAAGATCTTCGTTCTATCATTCTTAACTTGTTTCATAACAGCACAGCTGCCAACAATTCTGAAACACAATTAACCGCCCTTTGTAAGCAAAACTTTTAATACAAATTTTTCGTAGCACAATATTTCGAATCATGCAGTGGTACAGAAAATTTCGAAAATTTTAAAATATATTTACTGTATACAAAAGTGGTTGTTAATTATATTCCGGAATCGCCGGAAGTTATGTACAGCAGTATACTGTACTTATGTGACTAGTTCCAATAATTTCGGCATTGTCAAAAACAACATAGCTTAAAAATACCGATTGCTGACTTTGGAAATTGTGCCAACCGAGTTGTATGGTGGGTAAAGCACGGTACTCCGGTTTTGGATTCAACTCCCGGCGGCCGGAGTTCGATCCCCGACTGGGCGTGGTTGTCATGTCCGTCCCTTCATGGGGGGCGACGTTGGCCCAGCTACTAGGTGCCCCCATAATAAAGTGGCCAACACCCTCGGGCCGTTGTCAGGGACAGTGCCTAATCGGGAAAGTGCCCCCCCCCCGTTAGGAAAAAAAAACTTTGAAAATTGATAAGAGAAAATTCAGTTTAAATTTATAGATAATTAAAAAAATCAAAAACAGGACGTCATATAATTTTCTGATCTTAAAGATCTGGAAAACGGGAGAAGATCTTTCTATAAACCTTGCAACGAATTATTCAAAAATAAATCTAAGTCTAGTATTATAAACAAAGGTTCTGACACGTGAAATTGAATTTTGAATCTGACAGATGCACCTGTCATCCGTATTCAACTTACTATTTTGTAAGCTGTATGTGAGAGTGAAATTCAAGAACTTTCATCAGCCATTTTTAAAATTCTGTCAAGGTTTTGAATATAAAATATACTTAGTGTCTTAGCTGTCTTTATATCAGTTTTCCTATTTAACAAATCCGGAATTATGTATAATATACAAAACAATTTTTGTGGAACGAAATTCTACTGAAATCAGTAATACGCAAGGGTTTTTTAAAAGTATTTTCTTTCTAAGAGAACACTGGGTAAACAATGTTATTTTCATTGTTGTTTGATTAATAAAAGCACGAGTTTTAGATTTGTTGGGTTATTTTAATTCTATGGTAATTAAATATTGAGAATTAACAACAAAGTTATTAAACAATGAAATATAACGTACCAAAGAATCTTTTTTCCTTGCTTTTGTGTTTTAATCGTGGATTCAGAAAGGTTTTAGAAAAAGGATGTTGCTATACGCAAAGCACAAATTTTCGGCGTTAAAAATTTCTAATTTTTAAGCAAAGAAATTGAAAAATTTTTTTAATTTAAATATAGAAATAACGACGACTTTAGGTATTACTTTTGAATAACACATTGAAATATTTTTTCAAGTTTCGGGCTTAATCTTATTTAACTAAATCGTAGTCTCTCTCGAGCTCTCTCGTAGTCTCTCTCTAACTCTTATTTATAATCGTATTTCACATAGCTGCGAAAAATCACTTAAAAAAGTTATTTCGGCATGTCTTATACGAGTGGTTCCCAAACTTTTAGCACTGCGCCCCCCCCTCCCCCATGAAAAGAATAACTTACTTTGGCGCCATTTCCCCTTTACATTCCTCAGCACACGTATAGTTTTATTTTTATTCGTCTAAAATAAACATTGGGTCGCTTTTCTTACAAAAAATGTTATCGATATTGAATAACATATTAGGCGAAAACAGATATGTTTTGGAGTAAAAGAAAGAAAGAAAGAAAGAAATCGGTCATATTTTTGTCTAGATGTGCTGCAGATAAGGGTTCCTATTACTTGAAAAAATTGATTTACAGAAACTTGTTTTTTTAAATGTATCTGTGCTTATGATTTTCAATCTCAGTATGAATAAAAAAACGATTGTAATAGATTTTTCTAAGTACTTGAAAACAATATACTTCAGAAGTATAAAACTTTATTTTTATGTATTTATAAATAAACAAACTTCATGAGAAACACAAAAAAATTATAATTTCTCTCGAGAAACGTCTATGTGCCCTATTCTAAACAGATAACATAAAATTAATGGACATTAAAACAGCAATTCCCAAACTTTCACCAGTGCCCCTAACAAAGTATAACTTACGATGATCTCCCGCCCTTTACATTCCTCAGCATACATTTTTTTTTATTCTTCAAAAATGAGCATTTAGTAGCCTTTTCTACAAAATAATGTTATCGGCAAAAACCGAATAACATTTTAAGCGAAAATGCATATTTTTGGAGTTAAAACGGAAGAAAGAAATAACACGATTCAGCATGCATTATAACTTGCTCTTCGCTAGTTTTTCTGCCGCCCAACCGTATCAAAACCGGTGCTCAAGAATGTCAGGTGTTACATACATTAGCTACCCTAGTGCAGCTGTACTTGACTGAAAAGCAAGCAGGAGCAAGCAAGCAAGCATTATTTTATAAATTCCTATGATGCTTTACTATTTGTAAATTGTGGTGAAAAAAAGACCTAGAAAAGAATTTAAGAATTGTATCAGTATAATTGCCTTAAAAAATCCTTCGAATACACACGACCAGATTGTATGGTGGGTAAAGCACCGTATTACGGTTTCGGGTTCAACTAACGGCGGTCGGGGCTCGAAACCCGACTGCCATGGCCCGTCCTTTCATAGGAAGCGACATTTGTTCACCTACTAGGTGCCCCTATAGTAAAGTTGCCAACAATTCCGTCCCGTTGTGGTCAAAGCCTTCTAAGGCAGCTGCCGGAAAGTGGAAAAAAAAATTATTTGGAATACATTCACTTTCAGGAAATGAGATTTCGTAAAAGAAGACAGTTCGCATGTCCCTCCTTTGTTCTATTTAGCCGCCAATATGACTTTTCTACACCATATCTTTAAACTTACCCAGAATTATCAAAAGTATTATCAGGTTTCCTTTCCAGGTATATTTTTTCTTCAACGTTAATTCGCGCAGTAACATTTATATCGTGAAAAGAAAGAGGGCATGACTTTTCAATAAGTAGCTTTTATTACTAAAATTGCAGTCTGTTTCTCATTTCTTAATTAAGGAACGAAAAAATAAATTTTTAAACCATATCCGTCATATGACCAGCTGTACTCGCAGTAGTATCTTAGCCACTGAAGACAGGTACCACTTACCTAGACTGTGTAGCTCTCTGCGTTTTCAATAAAACACAAGTGATATCTTATGTATACAAAAGGGTTCATTTAGAACGAGTCGTTTAAATATACATTTTTTTCTGTGTATCATTTTTTTTTACTGTAAATTAATTACTTTAAAATGTATTCGTTAAAAATTGACACTATGAATAATTAATTTTTATTTTTTCGCCTTTGTATTTTCATTATGAAGACGGAATCTTTAAATCTATAGCGTATATAGGTTTCCATTTCGGGAAGTGGGGGGTGGCGATCCGGTATTTTAACCTAATTGTTACTAGAGTTGATATGAATATTTTAAAGTATCTGTCTTTTAATAGTTGTTTCAGAGTTTCGGGGGAACGCCTCCCTAAAATACACACTTGCTTTAAGTTATTTTCCAATTACAAGATATAAAAAAATCAAAACGAAAGGGTTATATCACAATATTTCTGCTTTGGGGGTAATGCTTCTAGTCTGGGAACTCCAATGACTTAGCCCATCCGTTCAGTTTTAAGAATTACGCTGGTATAATCATCACATTCATCGTTCCGAATGGATAAGACACTTAACATGGTAGACGGCTGAAACGTGAAGGTCCCGCGTTCGGGCCTAGCGCGCGGCTGTCAATCTCAAGGTCTGAAGTTTTCATCGGTTTCCTGTAACGTGAATACGGGTTAGAGGCCTCCGAAAATACCTCCGTCAAAGGCACCTCCTCCGTTGACAGTTGCTCCTCGCAATACGTCCATCCACCTACTTTCGCCTTTACTACTACTACTACCACCTTTTTTTTTTTTTTTTTTTTTAGCATTAGAGTGCTATTTCGTTAAGTCCCAGATTTTTGTCGACATGATTTGTAGACAGGTTTTGTAGACATGAACTGTCACGCTGAAGATCTTTTAAAATATATTGTTTAAGGTTGGGAAGGGAGGAGAGACAGAGAGATTAAAATTTTGAAAGTCGCAGAAGATTTGCAATTTTTGATAACTGATCGTCACCTTTGCTGCCAAAAAATAACTTCAAAATCAATCTAAGCTTGGCAATATCTTCCGAATATGGTCTGAAAGTAGAAAATTATAGTTAGAATATGCTTGGCAAAGATTGTAAAATAATGTTAGTAGACGGCTTTGATACAGATTTCAAATAAGTGTTTTATGGAACAAGAAAGACAAACACGTCACACTCATGGATTATGAAGCCCATTCCAAAGAGGATTCCTATTTTAACACTTCCACTCTCATCAACCTAAAAAAAAATGGCCGCACTTTGGCGCGCTTTGCAGGCATGGGTCTCTAGGAGTTATCCCCAAGTTTCAACGTTCCCAAAGGAGCTAGGTGAAAACGAAAGTGAACTCCGATAAACGCACCAGTTAAGGAATTTGAAGACTGTTAATTATTAAAACAACATTAACTGCCAACCCAAATAAATAAACAAACAAATAAGTAATGCTGTACTTAATATTGCTCCAAACCACCATTTTTAAATTACGGTTCCCACATAAATACAAAAAGTCGTCATGGTAACTGATTATGTATAGTTATCGCGACCGTGGCGAGAGTGGGAGGGTTAAAGAATTTGAAGACACTTAATTATTAAAACTAGATTAACTGGTAACCCAAAATAAATAAATAAGTAATGGAATGCTGTACTTACATGTTGTTTCAAATCGCCATTTTAATTCTAAACCATGGTTGCCACATTAATAAAAAATTCGTCATGATAACTGCATATGTTTTATTTTCGCTACTTCGGCGATAGTCGGGGCGTTAAAGTAGAAATAACCCAAGAAGGACAAACACAGCACACTCATGGATTATGAAGCACTTTCTAAATAGTATTTAAAACGGTGAAGTACAGTTGGAATATGCTTGGCGAAGATTGTAAAACAGTTTTAGGAGGCGATTTTGAGATAGATTTCGATTCCAAAGATGTGCAACAAGGTAGAAAAATAATACACACACACTCATGAATAATGATACGCTTTCAAACTTAATGGAACAAGAAAAGAAAATAGGGAAGACGCATGGATTCTGATATGCTTTTAACATACATCTTTTTAATGCGTATTTAAATAATGTGTTTCAGATTTTCTTACCTTTCTTTTGCAAGAGTATTGAGGTGCATTTGCGGCATATGCCTATAGATTAATTTAATATTAAAATTATAAAATTTAAAAAACTGGTGGTTAATTTTTGAAAAAGTATAAAAGAGCAGTTATAAATCTGTTGTATTAAACATTCTTTAGTTGAAAACTGAAAGTTAAGACTGAACTCCAGCCCTCCTTCCAAAATGGGTATTGAAATGCCACATATGTGTACACAAGCAACAGACAACCTAAAAATGAAACAACAAAAAGAAGAAATACAATTAATACGTGAAAATACTTTTTAACTGAAAATTATTCTCCTAAACAGATACACAACTTCGCAAACACCTTTCCTTTGCCTAAAGGCAGCAGCTTTAAACTAGAGAATTGTCCTTGTCAAGACTATCTGTTATTTCGAGAGCTGCTTCAAGCTCACTGTTGCGAATTGGTTTTGGGAAGGAAATCGATTTGAGGGAATTTGTAGTACCAAGCACCCTGTTTTGGAAGATTTTAAACGTCTCTTCAAAAATCTTTTCACTTTTGAAATTAATACTTTACATAATACGGAGGGAAATTATTAAAGGTCTCTCTCTTGCTCTTCAAGTATGGCTTTCGTTCATCATGTACAATGAAATACAATCGTGATACCAATAATACTTTTTAAAATATAATAAATGCAATACGTATATATATATATATATTACAGTATAATACGTATATTTCTTACATAGCTGCCAACTTTTCCAATTTTATCGGAAGATTTTCCACCACAATTTTTAAGCAGTTTTATTTTACATTAAAAATTTGGACTTATTTTAACTTTGAATTGTCTAGTAAAAATTAGTGGTGGAAAATCCTCTGATAAAATCAGAAGAGTTGGCAGCTATGTTCTTAAAATAACAGCCATAGCTGCCAACTTGTGCGATTTTTCCGTACAATTAACCACCGCTATTTTCCTACAGTAGATCTTATCCTTTTTAATAAAAATGAAATTCTGTTTGTTTGTTTGTTGATTTGATTCGTATACAAATCCACAAAAATGGACCTATATCAGCCTGAAGTTGGGCACAAATGTGTAAAATAATATAGAATAAAAGATAGTCCACTTTAAAACTTTGAAAGTCCACCCGTTCCCGGAATTTAAGAGATTTTTTATGTTCTCCACGCAAAAAGCTTTCCGAAATTGTAACCCCTGTAGTCAAAAAAGTGTGAAATAAGGATCGTGGTTGCCATGTGTGGCGATTTTGCCGAATAAAATGTTTTAAATTCTCAAAGTAAAAATAAAAGAATAATAATGATTTTTTTTTGTTAGTTTATATTCGTAATGTTATTTTTTTAAAATTATAATATCGTGTGCATAGGAAATCGGAGCAGGAATGAAATGTTTTATACGCAAAACAATAAGAATTGAAGATTTCCGAGGCTAATATGTTAAAATTTTTTAGTTTGGCGAAAAAATAAAATGGCTCAAATGCCGAGAAAGTGAGTTCTAGCGGTTTACACTGTTTCCGGCTTGGCGAAATTTACTGAGAGCTTAAGGAAACGAATTTTTGAAAACAAGTGCAAAGGTTTTATTAGAATACAGTGTTAAATTTTAATGATCTGTGCGGAAATAATGCAGTTTTTAAGAGATTTCAAGCGATCTATCTTCAGCATTCTCGCCAATTGAGTGCATTGATTTTAGTTGGGGGAAATCCGCCAAATTTCAGAAAATTGAAATCTTCGCATTTAGTACATCGAGGTAACGATGAAACATGTTATAGTTGATAATTTAAAAAATGGGGCTGTATTAAGGGATTCCACTTTTCAAAAAAATGCCTGGCGGTCGAACCATTTCCCATTTTGATTGCTGCTAAGTCAATGCTTCGAATGATTCCCTGAAAAAACTCTTGCAAAATGGCGTATGTTGGCACTTTGGTGAGGCTTAGATTTGAAACTGGATTTTATTTGAGACTGGTATCTATATTAATAAAACAATGTGTGTAAACTGTTTGTTTGTCTGTGTCTCGCGTAGCTCGCAAACGGGTGATCGTAGACCTACCAAATTTTGAACGGAAATTCTCCATGACAGGTCCCGACACACCTCGAAGCGATTTTTTCAAAATTCGAACTATTTTAGGAAATATCGATAAAAACGTATCGCAAAAGGCTAATTTTTGCTTTCCGCCATTTCGTAATTGTAACCCCACAGTGCATTAAGCGACAATTAAGCTTATATAGGTTGCCACATTCGGCAGTTCATTAAATGATTCAGACTCTTGAAGTAAAATTAAAAGAATAACGATTTTTTTTTATTTTGACTAGATTATTTGTAAGGTTGTTTTTAAATTAAAATATCGTGTGCATGTGAAATCAGAGCGGGAATGAAATGATTTATACTCAAAAGAAAAATAGAATTTGGAAATTTTCCAAAAATAAATGTGCAACTTTTTAATTGGGCGAAAAATAAAAGGGGTTGATGTCCGATTTTGTGGAGGATTCTAACGCTTGGCGCTATTTATCGTAATTTAATCGTCTGCTATTTGGGTTATGAATACACCTGCGTATAAGTTTTTGAAATTTTCATTCAGTTGGAATTGTGCATTTTTCTGAGCAGCTTTTCTGCATCTATTTCTAATATATTACATCCAGAAAAAAGGATGTTAGAAATATCAATTTTAATTTTGTTTAATCACACTCATGAATAATGATACACTTACCAACTTAATAAAAGAAGGAACGAAAATAGGGAAGACCCATGGATTATAATACTTTTTATATATAGCACTTTAGTGCGTATTTAAAATCTGAAAGTGTGTCAGATTTTCTATGATTCTAGGGCTTGGCGCAATTTAATGAGAGGGTATTTTTAAAAACAAGCGTAGGTAATCTTATAAATAAAAATCAAATTCTGTTTGTCAATTTGTTGATTTGGGTAGTATACAATTCCATAAAAATGGACCTGTCAGCCTGAAATTTTACACAGATATATGTAAAATAATATAGAATAAATGATAGTCCACTTTAAAACTTTGAAAGTCCATCCGTTCCCGGAATTTAAGAGATTTTTTATGTTCTCCACGCAGAAAGCTTTATGTAATTGTAACCCCTGTAGTGAAAAAAGTGTGTGAAATAAGCATCTTGTTTGCCATGTGTGGCGATTTTGCCGAATAAAATGTTTTAAATTCTTAAAGTGAAAAGAAAAGAATAATAATGATTTTTTTAGTTTATATTTGTAAGGTTATTTTTTTAATTATAATATCGTGTGCGCATAAGAAATGAGAGCAGGAATGAAATGTTTTATACGCAAAACAATGAGGATCGAAGATTTCCGAGACTAATATGTAAATTTTTTTAGTTTTGCGAAAAATAAAATGGCTGATAGGCCGATTTTTAGAAAGTGAGTTCTAGCGGTTTGCACAGTTTTAGGCTTTTTGGCGCAATTTACTGAGAGCTTAAGGGAATAGCATTTTTGAAAACAAGTGTATAGGTTTTCTTAGAATGCAGCATGAAATTTTAACTATCCGTGCAGAAATAATGCAGTTATTAGGGCATTTCAAGCGATGTAGCTTCAGAATTCTCGCCAATTGAGTACATTGATTTAACTTGGGGGAAATCCGCCAAATTTCAGAAAATTGAAATCTTCGCATTTAGTACATCGAGGTAACGATGAATAAAACATGTTATAGTTGATAATTTAAAAAATGAGGCTGTATTAAGGGATTCCACTTTTCAAAAAAATGCCTGGCGGTCGAACCATTTCCCACTTTGATTGCTGCTAAGTCAATGCTTCGAATGATTCCCTGAAAAAACTCTTGCAAAATGGCGTATGCTGGCACTTTGGCGAGGCTTAGATTTGAAACTGGATTTTACTTGAGACTGGTATATATAATAAGACTGGTTATAGATAAAAATGAATGTTGGTATGTGTGTAGGAGGTTGAAAAACTCAGCACCGTTTCACCGATCACCATGAAATTTGGTTCACCTAAGTCTTTTATCATGGAGAAGGTTTTTATGCTATCCGTTTTCCTCTAACTTGCCACTAGCTGGCGCAGCAGAACGTCGAATTCTATTCCGTTTAGCCGTTTGCTATGCGAATATCGTCCAACCAATTTCTATGAAATTTGGTACACGCGGATATTAGAACACGGAGAATATTTTTCACTATCCATTTGCTGTAACTTACCGCTAAATAGCGCTGTAACGCATCAACTTCTATACCGTTCGACCGATCGGCATAAAATTTTTTATACTTACACATTTGAGCACGAAGAATATATTCTAACTGTGTTACTTTTGATGTTACTCACCACTAGGTGGCACTGCAATGCATTATTATTTTAACTCGCCACTAGATGACGCTGCAGCAGGCCAAATTTTTGACCATTCAAACGGTGGCTATGAAAATCAGTACTCATAGCTATTTGAACAATGAGAATATTTTGGCGTTATCCATTTTCCTATAACTCGCCACATGACGGCGCTGTAGCAAATCATTTCTTTAATTAACCACTAGATGGCCCTGCAGTGTATCACTTCTTGACTGTGCGAATGATCGCCATGGAAATAGGTATACATAGATATTTGAACACGGGGAAGAGTTTGGCACGATCCATTTTCCTATAACTTGACACTAGATGTCGCGTCAACACATGAACTTCAGGACTATTCAGCCGATCGTCATGAAAATTCGTATGCATCGATATCTGAATGCGAAGAATATTTTCGCCGTATCCGTTTTGCTAAAACTCGCCACTAGATTGCGCTACGCCGCATCGCCTTCTGCACCATAAAATCGATTGCCTTGAAATTCAGTATGTATGATTATTGAACACAATATAACGCGATATCCATTTTGCTATATCTCTTTATTACAATAAATAGTAATCACAACAAATATTAATGTCAAAAAGTCCATTCATTCCCGTGCGAAGAACGGGTACTTCAGCTAGTATGAAAATAAATCTAATTGCATTATGTGTGAAACGTACAACTAGAAAATAGGGGTGAAAAATTGTACGGAAAAATCGTACAAGTTGGCAGCTATGTAACACTATGGCTCATTTGTTTTCTTTAAAACAGTTAACCGAAGTTGAAAATTATACAAGTTTATGTTAGTTTTCTTTTTCACAGTCATTTTGACGTGCAAATATCAATACACAGTCTATTCCTCTTATACATTCCTTTACGCTTTAGTAATAAAGCAAAACAATGAACAAAAGCTGGTGTTAGAATCAAAAAATTAATAAAAACTGTGTATAATGATATATAAATTGTAACCAATCGTAATCTACAAAATGATGATTTCGGCCGGTATTGTTTTTGTTATTTCTTTTCTCTCTCCCCCTGCCCCTCCCACCTAAGCTCTCCTTTTATTGTCACTGGTTTCTTATTTTTTTTTTCTTTTTCCGCATGGCAACTGCCTCAATTTGTTTAATGTTTAATTCATTTCCAGACTTTCTGTTTTACTGGAGGGTTGGACTTTTAAAAAAACTGATGAAGACTAGACCTTTTGTACTGGCCGAAATGATCAGGACAAGTAGAGTTTATATGTGTTATTATACAGAGTTTTACAGTACACTACAGTTACACACAGAGTAAAATACTGTGTAATAAACAATGTACTAATCGATTGCCATTAGAATGAAAACAACTTGTTTTCGTAAAAATCGTACAACACCTCTTTTTTTAATGGCCGGGTTAGCCCCCTAATATAAGCTTGATCGCTGTGATGGCCACAGATGCTTTTCATTTAATTACGTGGGCGTCTATTAGGTAGACCAACGTTGCCACCTTTTTGAACCAATTCCAGATGACGAATCACACCCTCTGGGGTATCGTTTGAATATAAAGGACATTGGAGCCACGAGAAATGTTACATACACCAGTTCACTTGAGCGTACACAATTCCACAGAAGTCCAGTCGAGTGAGGTTTTCAGCCTCCCTAGCAACTGGCCAAACCGGAGCTGCTTGAATAATTATGTTTTTATTAGAACGGAGCTTAGCGGAACAAAACCGTAAAAATTATTTTCGTAGTCAATGTGCGATGCATAAACTGACGAAATACAAATAACTGGCAATTTAGCGCTTGTTCAAGGCTAACGTAAAAAGTAATTTAGCAATAAAAACTGTTCTGACAATCCCCGGCTTATACAACGAAACATATGGTACTTTCCTAATGTGTATTCGAGCATAGTGTAATATTGTACTAACAAACCTGCATAAAAATTTTTGCAGTTCCTTAATTTAGATAGTTCCATTTATTGATAACATTCGTTTAAAAAGTACAGACAGACTTCAGGCCAGATGCTTTGCTTAGTTTCAAAACCATAAAATGGGAACACTCGATGCGATAAAAACATTTTTTAAGAGAAAGTTCTTAGCTACCACTCCGTTTAACCACCACCTCCTAGGTAAAAAACACTAAAATTACTGGTGTTAAACGATAAAGTAAATAAAAAACTTTGTAAAAAACACACATAAGAAGTTATAGGTAAGAAGATACGTACGTTTCGGTTAAACATTGTTTTCACCTTCATCAGTCCAAGTCCTTCGTCGCAAGGAACACAGGGAATAATAAAAATAACACAGGGACACAGACACAGGGAATAATACACAGGGAATAATAAAGGATATAATCACTCAAAACATTCATTTATCTTAAGCCTTGGCGTTATGTATGATGCTCTGAAAGAACTGTCGGAACTTTCATTACAGCTGCAAAACCGACTAACTACACTAGTTGATATTTGTAGGCTAATAAGACTACAAATACAAGTTTTTGAATCCCGGATGAAATAGCCTGGAAGGCATGCATCTGAGGCCATTGAAGATGTAAACGTTTGCAAGTTTAAAAATGTAGCTATACATGAAAGTGGAAAGGCTATGCCTAAAATAGACCCAGGACAATTTTACAGGTGTTTAGCTGATTCAATAATAAGTAGGCTCCTTTCGGTCCAGTCGAGAAATGTTGGATCAGATTGTGAACAATTTATCTGAGAAATTAAGATCTAAATCCAATGTTTTGGCCTGCTGTTGAATCGACTGAAGTGACGTATGGAGAAGATGAACTCCTGGGATTATGCAAAAGATTCCTTGTTAATGAAATTGTTTTAAGAGACTTCAGAATTTTCAAGTCATCATCTGGAAAAGAAATGCAAAGTGGCTTGAAAAAATTGATTTCAGTCATCAATTGTATACAGATTTCAAGTGCCGAATGTGAATGAGGATTTTCTACCATGAACTTAATTTGCACTTCCCAGCGTGCTTCACTTAGATCAAATTTCATGTTCATTAGATTAATCTGTCCTCCGATCAACAAATTTGAACCAGAATCATTTGTTCGTCATGGTTAGCTTATGGCCGTCACAGTGCTACTGATACTCAATCAAAAGCCAGGAAAGAAAACGAGGAAGCTCCCGATTTATTAGTACTGTGGAATATTTTTAATTAACACGCAGGCATGTGTATTTAAAAAGAAACTGAAATTACATCATACCAAATGTCACATTTTAACCAGCAATTGTTCAACAAATGTTTAACATTTTCTAAGTAATTTGAATTTTCTTGAATTTCCTTGTCTTCATAATTATGGTATATAAATTTCTTTGTTTCTTCATGTGTTAAAAATTATGACATTATTTCTTTCACTTGTTTTTATTAAGTATTTCAATCACTTCTAGATTACATTAACAGTTTTTTTTTACTTTATTTTCATTTAGGAGAAAATAAAATTACTTTACATTTTATGCCGCAAAACGTGAAAAAATCTAAAATCTGAAAAAGGTCTGCTCCTAATTTGCAGATTTTGGTTCTTCTACTGTATATTGTTTGTATTTCTTAATGCTAATTTCAGATCATTTATTATTAACCGTTTTGCAAAATATTTATTTGTGTGATTATGGCAACGCTACGCTAGGGCGATCTGTCAAGGATGGGGGATGCCTTGGTAGGAGGACTTTCTAAGGGTAAAATAAAATAATAAACAAATTTGTAAAATAACACCATAAAGATTACTTGATTACTTTCTAAGGGGTTCTAACACGTATTCACCTTATATCTGGAGAAAACCTATCAAAACTCCAGACCGTTAGATCTACAGGTGCGCGATGGGACCCGAACCCGGGACCTTCACACTTCGGCCGTCTACCATTTTCAGTGATATAACAACTGTGCTATGAAATAATAAAAATATGTCAAATACTTTTACACGGAAAAATATTTGAATTATTATTTTAATTGAAAGTTTTACCTACCCCGTACTGAAGGGTAGCTCGGACTTAAAGTACGCCGCTGTATGTTAGCATAAGCTCCAGAATATTAGGGCTCCGGTAATTATTTTACTAGAAATTAAGCCCTGGTTTGCGTATTTAAAATATCTGGGTTATAATGCATAATGTATGTACTTTAGGTAGTCTGTAGTTCCCAAGTTACATATTACTTTTTGAACAATTCCCACAAATGTTGTAAGTAAGCTTTAAATTGAAGAATATGTGATTTTCTTTAATGAACTAAAGATACACGAGCTAAAAGAAAGTTTAAAGTTAACGTTTTTTAGGTATGTGTTTAAGTGGTAAATGAGTACTGATTACTGCATGCGCGAATCGAGAAAGAATTAAAGGTTGCCAGTTAAAACAAATATCCTAGATAATTCAGAATAAATTTTTTAAAAGAAATTTAAGTTTATTTTCTTTAAAAAAATCAAATTTATTTATCACCAACTAACACAATTAATTACATAACTGCGAACTTGTACGCTTTTTTACAAAAGATTTTCCACCACTATTATTTTTATGTAATTTGGTATTAAAACGCAAAATTGAGATACTCGGCGTTGGCAATTTTCTTAAATTGTCTTTCTACAAATACTGAAAGTTGGAGACTGTTTAGGTAACCAGTACATGCGACAATAACTTTATATTGCATATACGTATTTGAACACTTATCATAGATAATGAATTTTATGGCATTGATTGCAGTTTCCGGGAGATTTAATGTCGCAAACAAATTTTTTCGCATTATTGTTTTCGTTTATTTAAAAAAAAAGTCGTCGACGAGTAATATCTTGTTTGGTGCAAATTTACGAATATAAAACTAATCATAAGTTTCATCATTTGTTAATATTGATCGCTAATCGTGAGACACAATTTTTTAAAAACACTAATAGATATTTTGCTCGTTATGTCATTTGTATGACGACCAAACTACAAAAGATAACTTATGAAAAAAAATATACATTGAAAAAAATATAATTGCATTTTTAGTTAAGTTATATAAGTAGAAGGTACCTCGTAACTAGTTTTAGTATGCTGAAATTAACGTAATTGTAAATATATTGCGGTGTATTGTACAAATTGTAAAACAAAACTTTTTAACGATGGACAGTAATTACGTGTTGTTGAAGTAAATGATTGAACATTAAGAAAAAGTTTTGAACTCATTGAAGAACTGTCATATGAAATGTACTTACAAATATGACAATATCAGTGTAACTCCAAACTCATAATGTGTACCCGTTGTAGCATATTCAAATCTAATTATCTTAACATTACACTGCAATATATATGCTTGTACCTTCAACATCGACAATGACTGCTGAAACATGATTATTATTGCGAGTCGAGAACATGAAATAACATCAATTTTTACCGTTAGTTTAATTTATGATGGTTAAATTATATTTGCTAGCTAGTTGTTTGTGCCGTTAATGTGGTTCAATGAATATCGTCTCGTACAGAAGCTCCGTCTACATATGGAGCTTTTAATCATTTGCCCATACAAATCAATAACCCAATTTTTATAGCTACGGTCCCAGTAGATAATCTTTCTTCCTCTAGAGTGGATCTAGTTAGACCGTGGTATCGCTTAGAATACTGAACTGTACAATTCTCATCGTTCCGCTGCTGTGCAATAACTATAACCTAAATACATAGTGTATAATCAAGACTCAATTATAAAAACGGATATCCTCGATCATCTTACGAAGGTTTAGCCTAAAGAGGCACTAGTTTAAATATTAATTATCTAGATTTAGCGTTTCGTTTAGTACTTCATGAGTGCTAATCAAATATTTAAATCTCGGAAGTCGTGTGTCATAGTGGGAAATAACGCATCAAAGCAAACTGTCAGAGAAATAAGCAATCTTATAACCGATGATGATGTGCTTAGCTCATTTAAGGATGTCTTGACGTGTCTCTACGCACTGGGGCTACCATTAAACGTAAAACCATCAAATTCCGGCAAGGTCAAAAGTTTCATTTGGAGATTACCAGAGTTTTGCTACCACGCTGCTTCACTCTTCGTGATTTTGACTTGCTTGTCAATGCTCTACTTTCGTTTGATAGAGGATGAACAGTCGCGCTATTTCAGAAGCGGGAAAGTGAACCTGGCAACTGTTTTCTACGCTGTCACCGGTCTGACATTGAGGTACGCTATTTATTTGAGAAGGAATGATATCAGCAGCTTCATTCTCAGTGTTGTTCGTTATCGCCCGCAAGCTTTCACCCACTCGGGACTGCAGAAACTTAAAAAAAGAGTCCGAACTTCCCTGATCTTTATTTTGTTAATCATGATTATGGTCCCATCGCTCACCATTATCACCATGATGACGACACCGCAGCCTAGGAAGACCTACATTGACGAGCTGCTATTCGGGTGGATCACAGATGATAGATCGCTTTCCGTGAACATCGTCATGTCTCTTTCTCTGTGGTCTTACATGCTGTCTATTCTATTTCCCCTCAACGTGTTTGCCATTTTGTTCTCAGTTGTCGCGTATTGCATCAGCAAGTTCTTCCAGAGGCTTTCTGGAAAGATCGCGACAGGTTCACCGAACATCCTGTACGTAATAAGAGAATTCGAAACAATCGATAGATTCGTGGTCAAAATGGATGGCATATTCAGCTTCTTGGTGTTTCTGGCGTTTGTTCATGCGTGCAATTCGCTTTACTACCCGATTGTTGCTGTATTGTACAAGAATTTAGGACCTACCGTTTATCTCTACATTCCATCAATAATACTTTTCCTCCTCACCAGTTTTATTGTATCTTCAATGGCGATCTGTGCTTCAAATGTTCGCAGTTCCAGCAGAGAAATAGAATCGTACCTGCCAGATATGAAGGGAGATTTTTTCAGCAAGCTATGGCTTAAGATGAAAATTGAGCAACCCATTTACCTCACGGTTTGGAATATATTTCCCTTGACGAACACGTTCATTTTAGGATATATGGGAACAATATTTTCGTATAGTCTTTTGATTGATTCATTGCAAAAATAGTCAATGGTCATTTTAAAAAAAAGGAATTTTCAAGGAGTTATATCCTAACGTCCATCTTTACAAATACCGTTAACAATAATTTTTCTTTTGGCTTGATCTATTATGTCTTAAACCTTTGTGTTGCCGAAAAATGGCCCCTACTAAAAGGTTTTAACGATTTCCAATTTTGCCAAGAGTTAAAAAGTATGCTTTCCTAGAACTTATTATGGTCTAAAAAAAATCTTTATTCATCAAAATTTAGCAAAACTTGTACGATATTTACACTTGAATGACAAAATTGATTTTTTAGTTAAAAAAAGAGTACAGATACCGGTTGTTAAATTTGAAAGAGAAAAATTGAAGCTGAAACAAAAGTCTTCGTTTTTACACATATTATTTGGCATTTAAGAAATATCGTACGAGATTTATAACGATTAAATTAATATAACTGTTCAATGAATCAACTAATAAGTAATATCCACCCTGTTACCAGACGGTGTATTTTACCATGATTCTTTTTTCTTTGTCTCTTCCTTTTCTCTTCTAGTTAAATAATTCCAGTTACACTGCTTTAAGACACTTTGTTAAGTGAATGTTTAATAATAATAACATCGCCGCTCTAAGTTTCAATTTCTCACTTTCTTTTAAAAAACTTGATCCTAGCAAAGAAAGTAGAGCGCCTTATAATGAAATTATACCAGCTACGATGCGAGAAATAAACATTCCTTAACAAAATTAAGTAAGTGTCGCACCCGGAGGTCTCGCGCAAAAGAATAAAAAAACAACTAAGTTGAAAGATAAAGCATATACGTTCTGAAACCTTTATTTTGAATCAAAATGCTGGTAGATAGAAACAGATCCTCTACTAGAAGAGGGACAAGCAGGGCACGTGTCCCAGGCGCCATAGTGAGGGGGGGTGCCGAAATACTTTATAGTTCCGAAGAGAGGGGTACCAAAATTAACTTTTGCAGCGGCTGACTTAAACTGTAGGTACTGCATTGAATAGGAACCATAAAATTCATAGTTTATTTTTAAAAGGTAATCGTGTTTCCATTGAGAACATGGACCTCACTTGTTTGTAATTGCTTACATCTAAAATCAGAGAATAAATTACTATTTCACGATTGATAAAATGTGTGTGTTAAATACATAAATTCTTTCGTTGTTAACCAATTGCTGAGAAGAACTAATTTACCAGTAATTATTTCAATTTATTTTAAGTGGTACAAGATCATCTATTTTAAAAGTAAAGCACCTTCTATTTTCTGTTCAAAATATTGACTGGAGCTTATTCAGTTGTAATGAACAAAATTAAACCGATCTTAATGTATTACTTTTAATACATTTGCATTATGCAAATCATATTTTTGGAGGACCTTGGTTGAGATTCTGTTTTATATTTTATAGTACTGTAAAAATAAATATCATTTGCCAATTGTATATTTCACAGATTTTCAAACAGCAGTAATTATCACTGTATGGGTTGCAAGTGCAAATTCCTTCATTCTTTCTCTTTGTCCATGTTTGTTCGTTTATGGCTGAAAACAAATGTTATGTATCATACATTTCTTATAATTTCTAATGTTATATTATAGAGAGAGTTTATAATTAAAATTTGCTCATTCAGAGCGGTATACATCGAAATTTACTGGTCAGAACTAAGGCAAATTGGGAGGAAATATAATGAGATGCTAGGGGAAAGAGTTCCGTGGAAAAAGTTTGTTCGAAAAATCGTCAATGGATGGCGTTTTACAAAGTTGTTGCTATGGGGATTCTCCCACCACGGACAAAATAATTGCTTCTTCGCATCATCATTTTCTTTCTGCTTGATAATAGTTGTTATTCAGTAAAATTGCGCGTTACCCTTGAAACTCCTACCAAAACACTGAACCTACGGCTCTGTGCCTTTATCAGATTTTAAGCAAATTTGAAAAGGTTCAGTGACAATTGTGAGGCTCCAGAAAATGTTAGCGAAATTCGAAGCTCGGCTAATTTACGTGTGCCTTTTGTAAACATTCTGAAACGCCACCTGGAGATGAATTTTTGAATTTTCCCAATAAAAATCTGTTAAGCTTAGTCTCATAAAACATTCTTGCAAATTTGGATGCATTCTGAACAGTACCTTTCGCCGTATACCGCTCTGAAAGTGGAAGGTTACAAACAAAACAAAACAAAAAGTAGTAATAATGAAATGAATGAAAACTGCAAGTTTACCAGATGTTTCAAAATTGATGTTACACCGATTATCTTTTAGACCGTAAGTGATAGAAACATACTTTCAATCAGAAAAGTTCGTCAAATTAAGAGTAGAATTCAGATAAGGCATGATTTTACGAGGGGCTGTATACATATTAAAACACGAAATTTAATTTTTATACGGTCCCTCCTTTCCTATCCCTTATATTTAAAAAAAAAATGTTGCTCTTTGTCTAAGAAAATTAATTTTAAAAATCCCGTATCTCTAAGTTAAATCTTTAGCCAGAAATCTAACGTTAATAATGGTGACTTATATCACTTTACCCTGTGTTTGGGCAACACCTCCTAGATGCAGAAAGCCTGAGAACAGAAATTTTTACGCTATTATAAGATCCACTAGAATATATGTCACCACAGTTAAGCCACGGGTTTTGTTTTTATAAAGTAAAATTATTTAAAATTTCTGGTGAATACTGCAAATATTAGAGAATATCTTAAAGTTGAAATAACTTTCTGATACAAAATAATTCATGATGAATTATTTCTGCGTCATATCATATAATTAGTGATGGTTAAAAGTTGTCATTTGTAGTAAAGCTAAATTTTCTATAAAAAATCTTTAAAATGGTTTATGAGCGAGTAAATTCACCACAAATTTTAAATACTAGTTTTAGTTTGGAAAATAAAACTGTGCTGGTGTCACTTTAGGGGGCCTACGAATGACTTAAGTTTTTCCGTTCTCAGGCTTTCTCTGTGGGGTCGGTTTTCACACGAAAAAATATTTACTTTACGGGACTAACTATGAGTTGATAAATGTTAAGTAATGATCCCATTGATACGAATGGCAATTAAACTTGTTCAATCGTGTGAAATTAACAGGTAAAATTTTACCTGAATGGATCGGTACTGCATTATGAAATTAGCAATAATTTAGTGCTTCACTGGGGTCATCCAGCAATTACACCACGCTGATAGAGGAAAAAATTTTAAAGTGTAAAAGAAAATGACAAAATAGAGATGTGGGTTATTATGGTGTGGTAACTTTCAATAGAAATTGTCAAACGTGTGTTATAGTAAAATTCTAGCTGAACTAGGATTTGAGGATACAGCTGTGTCTATTGAGTGACTATCAACATAAATTAACTTCATTTGAAAAGTAATTACAATTTTCTCACTTTTGAGACAACCACGTAGAGCTTGGCGACAAATGTTAAATTTTCAAATTGCAGTATATCAGAAACTATTTCATTTAGAGACACGGGATATTTTAAATTAATTTTCTTAGACAAAGAACAACATTTTTCTAAATATAAAGGGTAGGAAAGGAGGGACCGTATAAAAATGAAATTTCGTATTTTAATATGTATGGAGTCCCTAGTAAAAAACTTTCCGTAGCTGAATTCTACTCTTAATTTGACGAACTTTTATAATTGAAAGTATGTTTCTATCACTTACGGTTTAAAAGATAATCGCTGTAACATCTATTTTGAAACACCCGGTGTATCTAATATTCCGCTTAATATTCCGAGAGACGTTGACTTATCATTCTGCTCACGGACGCTTCACCATAGTCTATGTACTTTCATCATAGTACATATGCATTTTGTTGAATAAAATATACACATTCGTGAATTACGTCTGAAATTGAATCTTAAGAATTGTATTTTAAAATTCCGGCATACGATGAATAACGTATAAAGTACCTAAGCGCAATATTGAGTGTTTCGCAGAAGTGAAATTAATCCTAACTAAAAGATTTTATTAAATATGTGATAAGATTTCCAGGCTTGCAAACAGCAGCGTTATGTCAAAACGATCCGGGGATGGCCACTTTTGGCGATTTATTTCCAAGTTTGACGTCAAAATATAAGATTCCAAAACTTGGCGATATTTTCTATATTTGACGAGTAGTTGTCAAACCCTAGTCTTTTGCAACGGAAATAGCTTTCCGTTATGGTGAAACAATTTGGTCGCAGCTTGTATATTTGTTGTATCGCATATATTGGAGAAACTGAAGCCTATCTCTTGATGCCAGGGTATCGTAATCAAAACAGAGATAAGTTAAAAGAAAACAAATATCTGTGCTGTAAGGTATAATAATCATCACTGCTATTAAAGATATACTAATCATCACTGCTCCTCTAAAGTTTAGCAGTGTACAATGAATGTTTCACGATCTAAAAAATCAAAGTTTACACTTTAGTTGTTAATAAATCTGTTAGAGCGCGATTTCCGAATATTTTAAGATTTCCGTTGATACCGCCAAATCTTAATATTATTACATTGGGGTTTTTCAATTTCTGGCCGAATATTAAAAATATCCCCATTCTGGTTTAAATTTCGGATACGTATTTAGACGAATCATTTGGCGATATATCGCCAAAACGTGCCAAGATTGGCGATTTTGGGCACAAGTTTGAGGGAGACGCTCGTCACACAACCATTGACTGTCGTCATCTTTGTATATTAGATAATTACACAGCAGGACATACAAATGTTATATTCTCAGTAAATGTTCTCATTCTACTTGTATCCACTGGATACTCTTTTATGCGGAAAAAGCGTTCAGCACAGCGCACTCACAATTTCACAGACCTAAAATTAATGCTACATATTAACTCTCTTTTATGAAAATTAATTCTGGTAATGAAAAAAAAATCATTAATATTTATTATGTTTTAATTTTATGGTAAATGTACCCGTTTTCGCTGCTTGTCCAGAGTTTAGTTGTTTTGCTTAGAACCTGTAGAAAATTCAAAAACAGAAACCACAACTGCTGGTGAAGCATTGTTAAAAAGAAGTTTGCACAGTGTTAATTTGAAAGTTTGAAAAAGCGAATCCAATATAATGCACTACATATCATTTAAATTTTTTTTGTATTTCAAAAATATTATGCTGAGATTTGAAAATTTAAAAAAGTCAATATTTAATGATACAAAAGGTAAGTTTTAACTACGCATAAAATACGCAGGGTGTTCCAAAATTAGAGGTCAAATCTTTAAGGGGAGATAGGACACATAATAGGGATTTAGAATCACACAGGAACTCCAGACCGCAAATGCCATCTTACACGTTTAAGAACAGGCGCTTTTGGTTATTTCTTAACAGATGTGGACATGGCTTTTAAACCTTGAATTTTCACAGTAATGATGCTTCTAATCGATTTAATTAGCACATTGATTGTTGAAGAATATTATACATAAACGGTAAAATAGGAGGCTGAGTTAACTCCGCCTACTGTGCACTTTTTAAAATCTGGTACATATTCCAATATTTTACAATTTCATACGTAATATTCTTATTAACACAATCAGTGGGCTAAATAAATCAATTAGGAGCAGCATTATTTCCTTTCATCTAACCATTAGCACATAAAAAATCTTTGTTAAAATTTTAAAGTCACGCCCATATCTGTTAAAAAATTATCAAAAACACCCGGATCTTAAAACATTAAGATGGCATTTTCAGTCATGGATTCCTACGCAGTTCTGAAGCCTTATTATGTGCCATATTTCCCCTTAAAGTTTGTACCTCTAATTTTAAAGCACCCTGTGTAAAATGCCGGATTTTATGATAGTTTGGCCACTACACTCCCGCAGAAAAACTAATAAGAAGAAACAGAAATCCCATTATATATCATGAAAAATTTCGCTGGTGTCAGTAGCAATGCAAGTTAGAGATGGCCAATGATTCGATGAGTCGAATCAGTGATTCGAATCTTGGTACTGAGTGGCTCAGTCTTTACACTCACTCTCTACTGATTCGAATCTCAAGCCCTCAAGGGAAATACATTCCAAGTGCGAAGGGAAGAAAAACTTATTTTCCCTTTGCCGTTCCCAGAGATTTTCCCTTACTCTTTCAACTCTTTTCGACTCTTTACGACTCTTTTCGGCTCTTTTCGACTCTTTACGACTCTGAGTCGATAGATGATTTGAAACAGTAAATGAGTGGGTGTGGGTGAGTTGGTCACTGAGTTGGTGCAGCAACCAATCTTTACTGATTCAGTGTTTCGTTCTGTTTCGGTGATTGTATACTATCGTTGAGATTCGTTAGTTTTTCGAATCTTCTATCGACTCAGAGTCGAAAGGAGTCGAAAAGAGTTGAAAGGATGTTTCATTTAATTGAAGTTTTTTTTTCGAATCTTTGGTATTTCATTTCTTGGTTAGTGGTCGGATTTAAAGTTTTATCTGTCTGTGGGTGTGGAGTGGGTCGAACATCGTTTGCTTTTGGCGGGGGGCATAGGCGTTACTTCCTAAGGGCAAGAGGGGTCAATCTCCCCCCCGAAAAAAAAATTAAGAAAATCCCTCCTTCCAACTTGTCTGACTGATTTAATATTTGTTTAAAATTTAATGAAACATCCCTTTTCTACTTTTAACTTCAATATGTGTCCCCCTGCCCCCACCCTCAAAAAAAAAAAAAAAAAAAAAAAAAAAAAAAACGGAACGTTAAGTTTACATGGTGGCGGATTTTCATGTGAAGGGAAATAGAATGAAATAAAGTTAGGATTGTGCTTGTCACATTTAATGAAGGATACAGGGGCGGTATTAAGCGCTCTCACAAAAGGACTATGTAGTAAGCAAAATAACATTTCGCTTTATTGCAGCAGATTTCGTTTTTTTTTTTTTTACCTTGTTTTTCGTTTAAGGGGAATGATTTTATTTTCTTTCGTAATTCAGAGAAATACAAAATAGGGTCTAAAGCAGTGGCGTAGTTAGTGTTATTGACAGTGGCGTAGCCAGGATTTTATTTCGGGGTGGGCTGGGTATCAAATTTAAAGATAAAGTTCAATTGTAAGCTAAGTAAAGGGTCCCATTTTTTTTAACGGGGGGGGGGCAGCAGCCCCTCAGTAGGACTGGGCCAAAAATCGACATATCGGTTTTATTTCAACATCAAATATCCGATATTCCCATTTTCATTTCAGTGAAATCTCGAATTCGATAAAGGGCAAAAATACAGGCCGGCCAGGGGCGTAGCCAGAAATTTTTTATGGGGAGGGGTTATGACTACTGCAACTCATATATATGTATACGTGTGTATGATAATGTAGTGAAGAATATACATTTTGTATGGCAAAAAATTCCTCATGGGAGGTTATGACCCCCCTAACCCCCCCCTTGGCTACGCTTCTGAGGTCGGCGATAAGAAAATCCTGAGATCAATACCAGCTTGTGATGCTTTTGCTACTGCTTTCTCTCGGAAAGCTTCTTCTTCTCTCATCGCAGAAAAAACAGCTCCATGGTTTATTAGTCTAATTACCATAATTAATTAACGTATATCTCGGAACCTATCCACCGGAGCGCGTTTTTATTGATTCTCGACCCCCCCTAGACTCAACACCCCACCGATACTTAAAATTTCGAATGCTTTGACACCAAACTTAACCTTTTAATCTTACAGGCCCAGGGGGTCATACGAAGCTCCCCTATATTTTCAATTTGGGCATTTTAAACACTAGCCTCCTCCGACGGCATCTCCAAAGTCTGGAGACCATCCCAGAGCCAATTTCTACATGTTTTCAGTCCTTTTAAGCCTCAATCATGGTTAATTAGTCTAATTACCATAATTAATTAACGTATATCTCGGAAACTATCCATCGGAGCGCGTTTCTATTGATTCTCGACCCCCCCCCCTTAGGAACTTCCATCGATACATAAAATTTCGAATACTTTGACACCAAACTTAACCTTTTAATCTTACAGGCCCAGGGGGTCATACGAAGCTCCCCTGTATTTTCATTTTAAACACTAGTTTTACTGGAGCAAGGAGAGAGAGAGATGCTAACTGCCCGAGAACTCAGCGGAGAAGAAACCCGATGAATGGGTGAAGGGTGTTTAGATAGTACGACTTTCGGCGCAGAGAGAGGGAAAATTTCTTTAGTTGTTTTATTGATTTCAGATTCGAATCATCGAAGTAGTGAGTGAGTCGAGATTCGAATCAGTAAAATGGGTCGAACCGCCCATCTCTAAGCAAGTTAGACAAACGTTTTATTTCCACTGTTCCGTGAGGGAACAGCTTTAATAACTGATATAGACAAACACTTCATGCTTCGGAAATTAACAAAACGATTTTTTTAAAAATAATATTCTTCTTTCAATTTCTGGTGGTTAAAATATGACTTATTTTAATAAAAATTTTTCTACTGTTTTCTTTAAAATGAATTCTGGTGTTGTTTACAAGTTATACCTTATGATTAATATTAATAAGAGTCAAAGTTCAAACATATGCGAACGCAACATAGACACACATCTAATACACAGGCTTGTGGTTCTAAATATTTTAGCTTTAATTAAAGCGATGAACGGAAAGGTATTTCTGATTTTGAAATAATTTTTGTTCGATCAAATAGTGCTTTTAAAATTTTATATTTGATATAAAACGGTCTGAAAATACAAACGAATACATTGAAAATATATTATTTAATAAAGCCTAAAACGTTTAATTGTAGAAAAACAATTCAGTATTTGTGGGCATGGTGATCATCATTCTTCAGTTTATTATATAATACTAGCTGCTACCCGGGAGTTTGTCCGCGTTGGCTTTAGAATTAGGTCCCGAGAGAAATGTAGCATGTGTGAATAACAAATGTTGTTTCGACAAAATTAACTGCATTTAAATATTATTTGCTTTTTATTTGTTCCAAATGAAGTATAATGCATGGTAATATACTTCATTTAAAATAAGAGAATATGCAGAGTTACTAAATTTAGATTTTTTTCAGGTATTTGGCGAATAGAGACAGTTATAACAGCATTTGCGAACTGTTTTGTAAAAGAAATATTTAAGCTATATGCAAAGTTTTAGAAGTGGTTCTGTAGTAACAGAGATACCCAGAGAGCGTAATGTATTAGAATTATTTTGAGTGTTCCTGTAAAGGAACTATTTACGCTACATGCATGAATTTTAGCCTATAATACTCAAGAATAGTGTAGCTTACTATCAGTAAAAAATGTTTAGGAATTGGTTCACTACTTACAGAGATGCACATAGAGCGTAATGTAATTCTTATTAGCATCCCTGTAAGAGAACTATCTGTGATATATGCATTAAAGGTAGCCTATAACACTTAGGATGCCAAAAGTGTCTAAGAAGTTCTGCTCTCAAAACTGCTAGACGGGAGGTGCCAGATTCAAACCCCGGTCGGCCCTGTCGACATAGCCGCTCCCAGTTTTCCGTGGTTTTCTAAAAAACCTCGCGGGCTAGGATCCCTTAGAAAATCCCCCACAGAGGAATTCCCCATAGAGGCCTAGGACCCTAGTGCAGTCAATCGGTCTTAATCCAAAAACAAACAAACAATAATACTCAGGAATAATGTAACTTTCAATCACTGAAAAAAGTTTTATAATCAGTTTAGTAGCTACAGAATTTCCATAGAGGGCAATGCATTAGAATTGTTTTGAGTGTCTTTGTAAAAGAATTATTTATGCTATATGATTGAAAGGCTGCCTGTATGTTAATCCAGGGCATAAGCTATTTTCATTACAAATTTTTCCAAATCCGTTCAACCATTTTTGTGTGATTCAGTCAAAAACATCCAAACACACAAACGTACACATTTATATTATTGGTAGGATTTAGAAATTTATGAACTTTAAGAAACACATCTGGACTTTTCTTGGTACTTACGTATTATCCCGGCGGTCATTCCCGCCAAACTTTTTTCCGTCAAATGAGTTGGCAATCGTATTCAAAACCATTAATAATTTCATGTGCCCGGCATTTATTTCGGCAAAAAATCGCTTCTCTTGGCGGACCGCCGGGATAATACGTAAGTACCCTTTTCTTTACTTATGCTTTTTAATTTGGCGTAAAATCAACATAATTTCCATATTTTTCAAATGCATGTGAATTTGCAAATATAATTTTCACTTTATTTCAAAAGCATAAATCATTTTGTGCCGGCCATAAAACGGCTTTTATTTAATAGTTAGAAAAGTAGTTAAAATTTCAAAATTCTGAGCCTCAGGTGCACTTTACCGAAGTTATGGGCTCAGTCATGCTCAAATTTTCAAAGCTCTGCTTTCTGTAGATTTGTCTGGAGAACATTCATTTTTATTATTACATATAGATAGATTTGGCCGGCTTAACTTCCGTAGTATTTAATATTTTTCAGATGCACGCGCTTCTTTATTGAAGTAATAGCATTCTTGTTAGCTCAAAACATGAATCATTTGATACGGGCGAAACTCGCCAAACACTGCAACGTAAAAACGGTTTTTAATTAATAATTAAAAAAGTAATTAAAAATCTAAAATTCTAAGTAGCCTATAACCATCTCCAAGGTCCCATCTATATCTAAACCAAAATGTATCCTAATCGATTCAGCGGTTTAGGCGTGAAAGCGTCATAAACAAACAAACTCCCTTTCGCATTTATAATGTTAGTTAGGATGCAAGTGTTAATTTTCCCATCGAATATAACAATGGAGATTTGTTATAGCAAAAAATGTGTGCAAGAATTTCAAACGTAAATTAACATAAAAGAATAAGAATATAGCAAAATATAAAATAATGATAATTACTTTTTAGAAATATAATTAATGAGTAGCTAGAGACTATTTAGATTTTCTTTTACTAATCTGATATGTTTGTGAGAATCAGCACTAGATAGGAGTGGCGGCTCGTGGGTTATTTAAATGGAGGTTCATAAAGCAAATTTCGAAAATTAAATATGCAGATATATCTCCCCTTACAAATTAAAACATATTTGCGTTTCCAGCAGTTAAAAGAAAACAATGCACGCAAACAATGCAAATAAGTCATATTTTGTCTTACATTTCGTCACCAAGATAAGTTTTAGCGAATTTGTGGTCCTGATTCATTTTATTTCAATCTTTTTATAAGGATGATATTGGAAAATGTTATTGCTTTAGCTCCGAAACACGTCTTTCTACTCCCACTTTCTTCTACTCCCATCTTAATTATTTACATTAGTTTGTATAAAAAAATAATGTAGTGAAAAATGACAGAAATAAAGAAAATAATAAGAAAATGAAATAAAAATTAACTAACCGAACGTAACAAACCAAGGGAAAATCCGAAAGAGATAGAGAAAAAAAAAATAGCCTGAAAATGCGCGAATGGAATGATTTCCCAGCTCTCTCGGCTTCTGATCTGAGAGCGGTTCAGAAGGATAAATTTCCATTCGCACGTGCAATTGATTAAAGACTGTGCTGTAGTAACCTACACTACAATGCGTTAGCTATAATAAGCTTGATTTATAATAGTGGGGATAGGGGGAACAGAGTAAAACTTACGTTTTAAATTCACAAAAATGTAGAAATGTACTTAATATTTGTTTAAATTTAATTTGTTTTCTTGTTTATACTTTAGTTTTTCCTTTCGGAGTTCACGTGCTCATGTGCTCAAATCAGGGGCGTAGCCAAGGGGGGGGGTAGGGGGGTCATAACCCCCCCATGAGGAATTTTTTGCCATACAATATGTATATTCTTCACTACTTTATCACAGACACGTATACATATATATGAGTTGTAGTAGTCGTAACCTCCCCCCCCCCAATGAAAAATTTCTGGCTACGCCCCTGGCTCAAATAGCCGCCACTGCAAGATAGTACGACATAAATAATTTTCAAAAACTGTTGATTACTTCAAATTTTTTTACAAGATAGTTGTGCGGAAATTCAATTAATACTTTTGTAAGCTTAGATTGTGTTGTCGAAATAGAAATCTTATTCACTTTATATACATTGGAAATGCATATATATGTAGTGAAAATTAAAGCTGTTTACTAAAGCGCGTACATTTCTAAATATTTTATTTTTAAATATAGAAAACGAGTAGATCGCTCATAATTCATGTACATACAATGAAAATGATTGACTATGCGATCTCACTCTACAAACATTCTACTAGAATAGAAATAGTCACCATATTATTGCTGTGGCGTTAAAATAACTGTGCTGTGGCGTTCTGCTAGTCTTGCAAGCAATTTAATGAATTTGTGGATTCGATCGAAACATGCTGACGTTAAAGCTGTTCCCGCTTATTATAGCTGTTGGAGAAATTTTGACGCGTTCATTATTTGCTGGTTAATGCTAGGGTGGGAATTATTGTACATAGACTGCCCACTGTCTGCAGATGAACAAAGAATGAAGAGGTAAAAATAACAAAGTGTCTTACCAAATTTTTGCATGAAATCTTCATTAGTGTCTTTATTGACACTGATGTCTTCATTATATTGCTAGTGGCTGGAAATATTTCTAAGCCAATTATACAACTCTGAAAAAAAACTGATACAATATCGACTGATTCTTATTTAAAATGGTCTCCTGAATCCGAATTAAACCCCCCATTTTGCTACTTCACCTGTCATTTCTTAGAGACTGCCTCGCCAGGCCATTTTTCTTTCACTTTCCGGTAATTTTATGGCCATGAATTTGATTTGGAGGGTCGGGGAAAGCACTATTTGAGCCGTTAAATGCCTTCTAAGTGGCTACACAGGTGAAAAGTTCTAAAGCAAGAACATTTACTGTAAGAGCATGGCGATTTGGGGATTTGCCGCCTTCAGTTTAAAAATAAATCAATAAAAATGGTATATTTTTCTCTAATTTTTCACTTTTTACTACATGTCCCAGCTTTTAAACTCACCTCCTTAGCCAACATCCCGAATAATAAAAATATATACCTACAATTTTGCCTGAAAGAGAATTGGGGGGGGGGGGGATCCGGCCTCAAATTCTTTTCAAGACGAAAGTTTGGAAGATTGACGTTATACGATTACCTCCACGTGCGCAGCTGCCGTGGTATAAGATTTGTATCAATGATGGGAGCCCCAACGTGTGAGAGCTAAATTTCGTAAAATGTTATTCACAATCTCACTCTCACACGATCTCAGACTGAACGCTAAACTCTTAATTAAGCTAGCACCTAAAAGTTGGCAACGCTGGACGCGTTTCAGATGTCGACGACTCAAGTCGACACTCGCGAGCAGATATCAGTCATGTTGATTTCTCGAATTCAGATGAATAAACAGGTTATTTTAAAATGTATAAATTATATTTAAAGGGTCTACGGGAAGAACGATGAGAGTCAACTTTTCGTCAATGTTGAGGTTTCCACTGCATTCTGTTGTTCATTAGTGGCACTATTAATACCCGAACCCATAAGGGGAAAGAACGATGAGAATACACTGAAAAAAAAAATAGCCCAAAGATACAGTTTACTGGGGAAGAACGTGGAAAGTCCCGTGGGCCTTTCGATTTCCGAATCGAAAGGCGCACGGGACTTTGCACGTTCTTCCTCGTGCGTCTTTCGATTTTTTGGAAAATCAGCTGTATTGGACTCTTATCGTTCTTCCCGTGGACCCTTCATTTATGATGAGGTTCGACAGTAGATCGATCGATGAAACTTGGTTCCGATTAGAACATCGAAAGTGAAGCAGCACCGGCTGGCCAGTGACTGTGAGGGCGAACTTCTCTCTCGGCGTCCACTGTGAACCGTGTACGCTAAAGGGAACTGTGAATGTAAGTTCAAACCACTCCAAAATCTATGCAGTATGTAGGACAGTGACCTCTAATACGCGTACTTAGTTTGTGTTCAATCAAATGCACCATACAGACGCTAGCGTTCTTTCAAGAGTACGCTCAGAAATATATGAGAAATTCTTGTATCCTTGTACAAAAAATAAAGAAAAAAGTCCTTCATACATCCAAATCTGTGCAGGTTCTGTGATGTTCAGCTGTAATGTACATACCCAATCTGAACTTTGGAAATTTAGACACTATCACACTTTAAATGATTTGGGCCCATAGGCCGTTATGTATAAAAACTAATTTTTTTGCAACTCTGTGAACAAACTAACAGCTTTCTATAAACTAAAATCTACAAATAACGGTGACCTATAACATACACACCCAATTTACGCTCAATCGAATGCACCTTTTAGGTGCTAGCGCACTCTCAAGTATCTCCATCTATAAGTCATAATTCTTTTAAGTAGACCTGTAAAAAAAAACCTGTAAAAGAGACCTGTACGTACAAAATTAATACCAGTCATGGGAGGGTGGTCTATAATATATGTACCAAATTTTATTTTAATCAAATGCCCGTCTAGGAGCTACTGTGTTCACTCACTGTCACAGACACACACACACATACATCACCGGAGAAATAGAATCAATGAATTCAAAAGACCTTAAAACGCTAAATACGTCAGAATCTCAAAGTCGAATTTTCTCATTATCACAATACTTTCCTTTCATGGTAAATGATCGGTAGTTACAAATAGACTAAGTGAATCCAGAAGATCTATAAACGTGCAAATACATCAAAATCTTAAAATCTTTTTTCATGACGCTTTCGACGCATCGCCGGAGTTCCCTATATAGAAGGTGTTGGAATACACTGTTGTAATGTGAGCTATCTGACAAACTGGCCATATTTTCTTGAAATTTGGAGAAATAAAAATTTTAAAAAAAAGGAACTATAGAATTCGTTTTTATTAATATAAAACAGCAGTAAAAGTTTCTGGTTGTTTAAACTTTTTTTATTTAATTATTTTTTTTATGGAAATGAATTTTTGTGGAATATTCTTTAAAGGCCATCGCCGGTCGTAAAATTGACCAATTATCTTTATTTTAAAATCAACACTTACTCAAAGCAATATTGATTTATTTTGCTCTGCAAGGCTCGCCAAATATTAACTTATGGTGAAATGATTTGTTTTTCTATGCATGATTTTACTCTTCTATTCCGCAATAAAATAAAATGGCTCAACCTGTAAATAAATTCCCAGTCGATTGCGGTCAAAAAAGATATTGAAAACCGTTAGATATTATAATATAGTTCTAAATACAAAAGTTCAAAATTCTACGGGTTAAAGTTTTAGAGTTCTACAAAATACGAAATAATTTTTGGCGCCAAATTTGGCGATATTTCGGCGAAACTCGTCAATGTCGACGACATTTGGCGAGATATTAAGCATGGACCAACAATGACAGATTATCGCCACATTTGGCGATATTACGCCAAAACTCGCCAAGAACGATGACAAATGGCGATACTTTGGGCATGGACCAAATGACTGACTATCGCCAAATTTGGCGATATTTCGGCAAAACTCGCCAAGGTCGAGGACAGACGGCGAGATTTTGGGCATGTACCAAACAATGACTGTCTACAATTGTATTATATTGAAGATGTCCATAGACATTAAAGTACTGAAATTTTTTTCAGTGGTCCTGTAAATAAACTCTCCAGTAGATTGGAACCTATTATTTTCGTACTAATAAATCAAGGCAGCGAAATAATCAGCTGCGCACGAAACTTTTTGTTTGGACAGAAGTTCATCATCATATTATAAGGTTGTAAATTTCATGAAAAAAAAATATTATTTAGTAAGGAAAAGAAACTCGAAGGCTTTTTGCCTAAGGAGGGGTGCCTTGGGCGTTAGATTTTTGGAAGGGGCTCTAAAGTTTATTCATGGTACATTTGGAGAAAATCGACCAAAACTCCATTGTTACATCGATGGCCGTACTATAGTCCCAAATCCCAGCCTTTCACACTTCAGCCATCAACTATCTTCAGTGTCTTATCTACCAGGCCATGGCAGGACATCGAAAAAGGAAACTGCTGTTAAGTAGATTGCAATATAACCATAATCAATTATGGTTTTAATTGTACTCTTAGTTAAATAAGTCTATAAATAGAATATGGTAGCTGAAGTAATAGAGTTATATACATTTGTGGTGAACAAAGGGTATAAAGGGTGCGACCAAAATGTCAGCACCGCAGCCTGTCTTTCAATCGTGAGCCACATCAATATCCCGCTAAACACGACCGACAATCAAAAGTCATAACCTAGATGATTCAACAAAATTCTGATATCATAAAACGTAAGCTTAGATTAAAGTAAACGCTGAAACTCAAAATGAACGAATAAGTCTCTTCATATACTCAATACAGACTAAAATCCTTAATGAATCGTGAAACGGCAGTAGGTTATCGCGATCAGTAAGCCAACAAAATTATTTCAAGTAACTTTCTGTAAGTAAGAAAATTTTCATTAATGACATTTTCAGGTTTCAGTTTGACTGAATCGAATGATTCGGAATTGAATTCATTTGGTCGGTTTATACGTTTCATTTAAAGATGAACCAATTAAATTGTTGAATTCAGAGGCTAATGAGCTAGTCATACTGTACTCTGGTGTCCAAATTCCTTTCAAAAGTTGGCAGAGCGGATTTATCAGAAAGGGCAAATTCTACTCAGGATTAAAAAAGCCAATTTTCTTGTCCTCCACTGGATAATTTCGCCTTGTAGCCTTTTTTAAGGACACATTTCTTACCTTCTACTAGGTATTTCTCCATGCATTCCAAGGGTCGAAATAAGATTTTGAAGCTTGGCAACAAAAATCGTGAGAGCTTTTAAAAGATGACCGCAAAAAGTATTCAACTCACGGCAAATTCGTAAATTTTCGTAATAACGGTAAATTGCAGATGTTGCAGTCTTTTTATTTAACTTTAAAAAAAAATGAATTAATAATGCAACGAGAAGAAGAAAAAAATATGCTTCAGTTTTCTTGTAAGCAGTCTGTAATTTCATGTGTAACCTTAAGATTTCATCTGATAGAAAGAAACACGCGAGTAATAAAGTTTTATAACTTGCAACTAAGCCTGCTGCGAAATTCACATTTTTTTTTTCGATCTATGGCATGAGAGGCAAAAGCTATTTTTTGGATAGAAAAATGTCATATTCTTTGTACTATGCACATTTGCTCGTCGGAGGGGCTGTAAAAACTCTCAACTTGGTTTGATGTCACTTGAATGGATGAAAAAAAACCTTTTTATTTTAAGGCACAAGTTTGTTTTATGTAAACCGTTTTAAAATAAGATTAGATAATTATAGAAACGATTGCAAATCTCTGAAAGTGTGTTATAAAAATGTCAGTGTAATTAAAGAATATTAGATTTCTAAAACAATTTTTTCTTGGGAAATTCCTAACTCCAGGTTTATTAGGTGTGTGATGATCATTCGCTCCCTGATTACATATAAAAGAGAAAATAAATTTGCACACAAATTTTTAAGTACTAAATTAGGGAAAGACTATGTGAATGCATAATGCATTTATAAATATATAAACTTTAAAATAAACAGGATTTCTTTAGCGATATTTGCAGATTTAAAAAGAAAGAAATAAAAAGCGCGTGTAAGTTATTAAGCACATATAATTAAACTATCGAATACCATTTTTGCCGTTTTAACCATAAAAAGAAATTAGTATTTTAAAATATAAGTTAACATTATATGATATCACTTGTAGGCCCATTACATATAAAAAGGGCTCAATGGATGGGTTTCGCTAACAGATGTTTATGCCGGATGTATGTATGTGTGCAATATGAGGATTAAATGGCTGTTCCTCTTGCTGCGAAGCAAGAATAATTCATGTTATTAAGTAACTTCTTCATCTGGAAGTGTAAAAAGTTATTATGTAATGAAACATTTTAATAGAGTGAGTTTTAATTGCATTTTGTTCCACCTATGTAACACAGCGAAAATGTATCAATTCTTCTTTTTTGATGCTTTTAGAACTTTGCAATAGCCGGAATTTTTTCCTTCAACATCAGATTACCGTCAAACAAGGTTACGTTCCAGCACATCCAAATTGGAAGCTTAACAATCTAAAACGTAAATATACATTGGAACGAATTGCAAAGCTTTAAAGATCAATGATTAATCTTATCAGTAACGTCCATTTGCGTGTTTAATTCAGACCACCAATCGTAATTAACTGTGGCACGGAAGAATATAAATCTAAGTACTAAGCCAATAAAGTTGTTTTGAATGAATTTCAGTAACATTTTCGTAAGCAGAATTCCTTAAGCACGATACATTTTGGCTCAGTTGAGTAGTCCGAAGTAAAAGCATATTAAACTGAAGGCTTTGGTGTTTGGATAAATGATGAATCAGTGAAGCACTCGATCCGAATTTCTGATGAGTCAATCTCTAGACCTCTTAAGGAGTGCTAAATTTTATGAAAGCATTTATAAGTCACTAATTTTTAAAACCTCGCATAAAATATTTTGATATCGAAAAATTTCGGTATTCAGACTTTGTCAAAAATATATATAAAATATATATATATATATATATATATTTTAGCATTCTATAAATTTACTTTGACGAGTTTTCGCTTGATATCGCAGCATATGTATGGATGTGATGTATAAAGGGGTAGTAAAAAGTACTTTGGGTTTCGTTAAAATTAGTTTGTGTTCCGTACCTTAAAAACATGTTATTCATACTGTATCATTTGCTTCCTAGTGATACACGAATTTCCGCCCCCCCCCCTTTTATTTATTTTTTTTTTTTCCTAACTCATTTGATTTTCGAGTCTTGAGACTCACCAACACTATCTCCAAGCTTCATCTCCAGTTCAAACGTCATCAAAACCACCTCAGTGCATGATTATACGAATATCACATGAATTATATTTGACTGAATCTCCAAGTATATAGGGACAGACAGAAATGTTTCTGTGAAACCCACGTGGTTTCGTTTGTTGAAATACGACTGCAAGACGAAATTGAAAGCTTTACGAGTCACTTATACTGCTTGAAAAACCTATGGTATCGGACCCGTCTCCCCTCCCCACTTGTCTTCTCTCGTACAACGTAATTTCTAATCAAACGGGTACAGATATTTAGTAAATCATTAAATCTCCCTTAGATTGCTGATTTTATCGTTACATGCATATACGATCCATTTTGACAAACCCAGTATCCATGATTACTAATCAGAGCTGCAAGGTCTCCGGCTTTTTTTGGGAAATTTCTAATTACTAATTTTTACTTACAAATTTATTGTTAAAATAAGTCCAAATATTTAATGTAAAACAGAACTGTCTAAAAATTGTGGTAGAAAATCTCCCGGAAAAAGCCGGAGACTTGGCAGCTCTGGTATTACTAATGTTTTCGTGGCGTATGTGTGTACATCTGTACGAAACTCGCGTAACTCAAAAGCGATTGGGCGTATATGTGTACATCTGTACGAAACTCGCGTAACTCAAAAACGATTGGGCGTATTAAAGCTTATGCATCTCCTTTTTTGATTACCATGGACTGAGTAATTTATATACAGAATCACTGAAAAGCCTTTCACCAAATTAAAGTCTATGGCCCGCTTCAATATATTAAAAGTCTACGGACAGTTATTGTTAGGGTCAGGCACCGTATTTCTCAAACTCCAACTTTCTCCCTCTGTAAAGTGTATGTAGCATTTATAAATTTTAGAGAGACGGAAAGAAATAATTTTACACATTTCTGTCTTGAAAACAATGCATAACTGCTAACTTGTACTCTTAGCACCTCTGCGGTTGCCGATTTCAGGTGCTAGGTCTGTCATCTGGAGTTGGTTGAAAATTAGGACACCACGAGCTAAGTCGGTCTTTCTGCCACTGAGGGGTCTTTAAGATGGAAGTCGCTCCTTTTCATTCATCGCCATCCTATATGGAGGATCTGGCACTGCTCCGCGGTTGCCAGAGGGTATTACTAACAACAATAACAACAACACAGGAAATAAAATCAAATAACTCTCCGATAAAAGAGTGAAGGTTTGCAGCTTTGTAAAAAGTATGAGTGAGAGACTTGATGTTGGTTGAAAAAAATAAATAAATAAAAAAAAAGTAAGAAAATTTTCAACACTATCAGATTTTAAATACGCACTAAAATGCTATACATTAAAAGCGTATCGTAATTTATGCACCATCCCTATTTTTCTTCCCTATTCCATTAAGTTGGAAAGTGGATTATTATTAATGAATGTGCCGTATTTTTCTTTCTTGTTCTATAAAACCCATCTTTGGAATCGAAATCTATTTTAAAATCGCCTACTATAACTATTTTACAATCTCCGCCAAGTATATTCCAACTGTACTTCACCGTTTTAAATATTGTTTCGAATGCGCGTCATAATCCATGAGTATACCGTGTTTGCCTTTCTTGGGGTTGATTCCTACTTTAACGCCCCGACTCACCAAGGTGTCCACAATTATACATATGCAGTTACCATGACGACTTTTTGTATTTATGTGGCAACCGTAATTTAGAATAAAAATGACAATTTGGAACAACATGTAAGTACTTATCCATTACTTATTTATTTACGTCCATTACTTATTTATTTATTTTGGGTTGGCAATTAATGTAGTTTTAATAATTAACCCATTAAGCGCCAAAGCTCCCGTTACGGGAACATCTATTATATATTTTTTTTTCCTTAAAATATTTTAACGCAATTAAATGTTTATATAAAATGTGTACTTCGTAAATTGCGTTAAAATATTTTAAGAAAAAAAATATATATAATAGATGTTCCCGTAACGGGAGCTTTGGCGCTTAATGGGTTAAGTGCAGAGATGCCAAGTCTCCCACTTTTTTCGGGAGATTTCCCACCACAATTTTTAGACAGTTTTATTTTGGATTAAACATGTGGACTTATTTTAACAATAAGTTCGTAAGTAAAAATTAGTGGTGGGTAATCTCCCGAAAAAAGCGAGAGACTTGGCATCTCTGTAAGTGTCTTCAAATTCCTTAACTGGATCATTTATGGTTAATTTGTTCACTTTAGTGTTCATCTTGTTCTTTTGTGAGCGTTGAAACTTGTACTTAACTCCAGAGGATCATGACTGCAAAGTGCGGCGATTTTTTACGTTGCCGAGAGTGGGAGCGTTAAAATAGGAATCAACTCTTTCTTTTACCATAAAACACATCTTTAGAATTGAAATCTGTCTTAAAATCGTCTACTGAAACTGTTCTACAATCTACGCCAGGCATGTTCCAACTATACTTCACCATTTTAAATACTGTTTGGAATGGGCATCGTAATCCATGAGTGTGTTCTGTTCGTCTTTCTTGTCCCATAAAACACATCTTTGGAATTAAAAACTATATCAAAATCTCCTACTAAAACGGTTTTACAATCTTCGCCAAAAATTGTTCAACTATACTTCACCATATTAAATACTCAGTGGAATTGGCATCATAATCCATGAGTGTGCCGTTTTTGCCTTTCTTTTTAAATAAAACGCCTTTGCCAATCATAATCCAACTATCTCTACCATTTTAAATACTGCTTGGAATGGGCATCATAATCTATGAGTGTACCGTGTTTTTCTTCCCTTGTTCCATAAAATACTTCTTCGGAATTGAAATCTATATTAAAATCGCCTACCAAAACTGTTTAACAATTTTCGCCCGGCATAGTCAAGCAATACTTCACCTGGAAAGTGTATCATAATCTATGAGTGTACCGTATTTGTCTTCTTTGTTCCATAAAACACTTCTTCGGAATTAAAATCTATATTAAAATTGCCTACCAAAACTGTTTTGCAATCTTCGCCAGGCATTTTCTAACTATACTCGTAATATAAAGAAATATCGCGTTTTGGCACCAAACTTAGCGATCTGTTATCAAAAACTGCAAACGGTGTGCGAATTTGAACATTTTATTAACGTCGCCCCCCCCCCCCCCACTTTCGGAGTTATCTGGGAAACACATTGAAAATATATTCACCGTGACAGTTCAATTGTCTACAAGATCGCATAAACAAAATTCTGTATTGCGCGAAATAGCGCTAAAAACAAAAAACAATTGGGGAGCGATTTCTGTTCGGTGCCCATCATTGCTTTCCGATGGATCCTAGTGTATTTTAACCCGACCCAGAGCTTTGTACTGTAAAAATACAGGTAATAATTAGTCTCCAAAACATATAGTGGTTGGTTATTGGCTTTGGACTATATGCGAGATGCGCTAAAGGAAGTCTTTTAAAAAGTCTAGTCCCAAAAATGTTCACTATATGAGACATGTATAAAAATTCATCTGAAGAATGAGTCAAATTAGTTAATAAATTTTCAAAAATTTTGAATTAACGTAGAAACTGTGTGTACATTTCGAATTAGTCTTCCATTCTTGAATTTGGGTTTCTCCATGAAAAAGGCACCTAGTGAGCATTTTTACTTTCCGAACATGTACCATGTAAGGAAAGTATTGTAATCATGAAAAAAATCGACTTCGATATTTCGTTGTATTTACACGTTTTGAGGTCTTCTGGATTCATTTATGTTATTTTTACGCGATGTTCATATGTATGTTTGTGTATTTGTGTCAATGTGAGTGAACACGATAGCTCCTAAACGGGGCATTTGATTGAGCTCAAATTGGGTATATCTGCTATAAATCACCGTCGCAAGACCGCTATTGATTTTGGTGTGTATATAACTTTGAGCTCAGTTTTTCTACAGGGCTACGACAAAGATTTCGTTTACATTATGGCCTACAGGGGGGGGGAAATTCTTGAAAGTGCGCTAGCTTTTAAACGGTACATTTGATTGAGCTGAAATTAGGTATATATATTATAAACAACCATCGTAAGACAGTATTGTTTCTGATGTGTATTGGACTTATAGTTTTTCTACAGGACTACGACAAAGACTTCTTTCACATTATGGCATATAGGGAGAAATTCTTGAAAGCGCGCTAGCGCTTAAACGAGCATTCGGCGGAGCTTCAATTTGGTGTATATGTTTAAATTATTCATCGATTAAAATTTATTTAAATGCATGGTAATGATCTTAATCGTAAGTATTCGGAAAGTCGAGTGGAGTCACTCCAGATTTTTTCAAATATATTTCTGTTTGCGGAAATTACTTTGCATCTCATGTATATTTTATAAATCAAATTTGGTTACAATCCGTTTATTCTGTTTGTAGGGAAGTTTAATTATAACCACCCTGTATATGTGGAAAAGTATTCATTCACATTATGCGTCCTGCCTGAACCAATGCTAGTGACTATAGTACAACTGTCAAATTTTACACGTTATAATCAACCGCTTTTTGAAGTAAAACTTCTTTAGTGGCGACTAGAGAGTAACTCAGATTTTTTTTCTGACGGAAGTAACGCTACGTATATGTCATACTCCACGCCAAGCACGCCCCGAAAAAGAAGAACCTCTGAAAAACCTACCTTTTCGACCTGTGCTTTCGCCGTTCCCCAAATTCATCGTGAAAAATTTCGGGGTCAAAATTTCGACGAAAACTCCGATTTTGACTACCTCTAAATTTACTTTTAAGAATTTTTCCGATGCATCTCATCGTAAGCTAGCATGCACGATCATATAAACGCGTCTGCAACTCATTTTGACCAGCGGCGAGTCTATTTTGGCCAGTTTTTCCATGCCGTCTGTACGTACGTGCGACCGTATGTATGTAACTCGCATATCTCAAAAACTATTGGTCGTAGAATGTTGAAATTTGATATTTAGGATTGTTCTATGATCTAGTTGTGCACCTCCCCTTTTGGTCGCAATCGAATGGATAGTTTATGTATAGGACCGCCAAAAAGATTCGAAATACATTACGCTCTATGGGCCGAAATTCGTTAAACTCACATATCTCAAAAATTATAAGGCGTAGAATGTTGAAACTTCATATTTTGGATTGTTGTAACATCTAGTAGTGCACTTTGCCTTTTTTTTCTATTCGACTGGATAGTTTATCTACAGGACCGCCCAAAAGATTCGAAATACATTACGCTCTATGGGCCGAAATTAATTAAATTCGCACATCTCAACAACTATTAGGCGTAGATTGTAGAAACTTTATATTTAGAATTGTAGTAACATCTACCATTGCCGTTCCCCTTTTGGGTCTATTCGACTGCATATTTTATCTACAGGGCGGCTCAAAAGATTCTAAATGCATTACGCTGTATGGGCCGAAATTCATTAAATCATATTTTAGTGGTATTGGGCTATTTCAAACGACTCAGATGTGATGTGCTGTTAAGAGTTACAAAATGAATTTCTCCATTAAAAAAAGTGTCTTTATCATTTATAGTTCTGCTACAGGAACACTCAAAAGATTTCCAATACATTATGGTCAACGGCAATTTTAGGGGCATTCATCCATTTCAAGCACAGTACCGTCCTACCACATAAGTTATGTAGTGGTCCGATCACGGTCACGTGCCTCCCTCAAGAACTACACCAAAAGTCGCCAAGCTTGGCAACTTTTGGTGTACGTGTGTATTGTATTTAACTCTCAAATATCAAAAACTATTAGTCCTAGAATATTGAAATTTCATATATAAGATTGTTGTAACATCTAGTTGTGCATCTCGATTTTTGGTTCCAATCTACTGGATAGTTTATTTACAGGACCACCGAAAAGAATTTCAGTACTTTAATGTTTATGGACATCTTCAATATAATACAACTTTAGACAATCATTGTTTGGTAAATGCCCAAAATCTCGCCGTCTGTCGTCGACCTTGGCGAGTTTTGCCGAAATATCGCCAAATTTGGCAATAGTCAGTCATTTGGTCCATGCCCAAAGTATCGCTATTTGTCGTCGTTCTTGGCGAGTTTTGGCAAAATATTGCCAAATTTAGCGATAATCTGTCATTGTATGATCCATGCTTAAAATCTCGCCATATGTCGTCGACATTGACGAGTTTCGCCGAAATATCGCCAAATTTGGCGCCAAAAATTATTTCGTATTTTGTATAACTCTAAAACTTTGACCCGTAGAATTTTGAACTTTTGTGTTTAGAACTATTGTAATATCTAACTGTTTTCAATATCTTTTTTGACCGCAATCGACTGGGAATTTATTTACAGGTTGAGCCAAATGACTTTCAATACATTGAGGTGTATGGATGCATTCAATTCCTTGAAAGTCTGTGGTCAATGACTACTTTGGCTATCCCCAAAATCTCGCAAACTATCTCAAGCTTGTCGACTTTTGGTGAAATATCGCCAAATAAAGTGTCAGAAGGAAATCTTTCAAACTGAACTCAGCTTGGCGATATCGAAATATTTGGCTAGACATCGCTAAACCTTACCATTACTGATATTTTAGCTCTTAAAAAGAAAATTTGATCTAACTATGAATACTTATCGACTTCAATCAACAACGCGTTTCGGTACAACGATAGATGCTGTAATTTCAAGAAAATTAGCAAATTTAGAGAGTAAAATTTATGTTTCACATTATAGTTACCACAAACATATAATTTCATACATAAAAAATTATGATGATGAAAGTGCCTATTTCCAATGAATAATATGAATATAACATTTATATAATCTTTGTAAAGTACGTGAATAATAAATACAATTAAATTATAATATGATATTTATTTTAAGTTAAAGCATTTCAGGGATATGTGTCGTGAACGTCAAAGAAGTTTTACTCAACCGCGCGTAAAGATTACACGCACACACTTTTTTTCTTAAAACAGCAAATTGCATATTTTAATTTTCGCCATTAAATGACGTGTCAATCTGATTTGGCATTCACCCAAGCTGTCATTCGAAAATTAATGTAGTTAAATAGGGTGGGATCCGTATTCCACTAAGGTTGGCATCTGTGCATCAGGCATACGCGCGTATTCTGGAGAATTCAGTGGCATAGCTGCTTAAATCTTCCGATTTTATAGGAAGATAATCTACCACTAATTTTTACTAAGCAATTTAAATTTAAAATAGATCATACAAATTGAAGGTATATAAAGATGGTGAAAAATCTGCCAGGAAATCCGGGCCTCACCATGGCACAGTGGTTATACCACTGAAAATGGTAGGCGGCTGAGGTGTGGAGGTCCCGGGTTCGGGTCCCATCGCGAGGTGGGCGATCGAACGGTCTGGAGTTTTGGTAGGTTTTCTCCAGATGTGACGTGAATTCGCGTTAGAACCTCTTAGAAAGTGCTCCTACCGAGGCACCCACCCATCCTAGGCAGATAATCCGCGTGCAAGTTTGCCTTAAAACACAACACAGCACACGCCAGGAAATCCGGAAGAGTTTGATTAATTGAAAATAAAACTCCAGAAATTGTAGTGAAAAGTCTCGATAAAATAGGAAGAGTTGGCAGCTGTGCAGTGGGATATACAGTCAGCAAATTTACTCTGTAAACAATCATCATGTTATTTTTTCAAGTTGTTCATTTCAGTTCAAGTCATGATACCCTCCAATTTGTTTCTGATTTAATGCATGTTTTGTGGCTTAATTGTAATACTGGAACTTTTGTTTCCCCTGACACATCATACAAGCATGTATATCTTTTTTTCTCTCCAGTGATGAAGATGCCGTTCAGCATCAAGCGCTTCACAATCCATCGGAGCTCCAGCCTGCCCACACACGGTGGTTCAAAGAAGGAGCCCTCAGCGAAGGAGGGCGGCGGTCCGGCCGGCAAGAAGGGGGGCGGGCCTTCCTCGGATAAGAAGCCCTCGTCACGCCCCCGGGGGCTGCCCACCTCCCAGTCCGTCGACACCGCAGACCTCCGTCGCTACAACAACAACAACGGCAATAACAACCAGGAAGGGCCCCCGGAGGAGAGGGTGCCGCCCTTGCCACCACACGACCGGTGAGTATTTGCTGTGTTTACAGTAATGCGGATGCAGGGAATCAATTCTCCTCGAGTTGTTACCTTTCAACTTTCCTTACACTGTCGGTTTGTTGGCGGCTGCTGTAACGACTTTCTGAACCAAAGCTTAACTCGATTAGTCAATCTGAATAACCATTTAATAATAATAATAATAATAATAATAATAGATATGTATGCAATTATTTTTATTGTAAGTTCCTTTTTCAGTTACAGGGAGAGGGTGGATATTTATTTCTTGAAAAAAACATTTGTTTATACAAAATAAAGAAAAATATCATGTTGTTATATTTTAATCTTATATAGTTGTCCGTCAAAAAGTAGTTATTACTTATTAAAATAAATAAAAAAATCTATTTTTAATTTTGTATTGCAATTCAAACAGAGGTTAAACTACTACCAAGTAAAAAGTTGAAATTTTGTTGTAAAAAATTTATTATTCTTTACAGTGCGCTACTGAGTATAAATATAAGCTGTAGAGAATGTTTGTGCTCCGGAACTTTTTCTGCTAGAAATGAAGGCCTGTGTACTATTTAAATCGAATTACATAACAGTATAAAAAAAAAACAATTAAGTAATAATTCTTAAAAATTATAAAGGACTTGCTACGAATCTAGTTTCTTTTGTGACAGTTTCTCTTTAAAATGTCATAAAATAGACGTCTTATGGTGGCGCCATCTCCCGGACACTCATTTAACAAATTTCGCGTCGATTTCTTTTTCGTTTCTTTTTTTTTAAACCTTTTTCTTTTTTAATCCAGTCTAATCACAAAAGTAGCATGACAATTTTGTGGGAAAACATTGCATATTTAAAAGTAGCGAAATAGTGAAGTTTCTTTAGGTTTTGAAAGAAATTTTTAATGTGAATGAGTTTTTTTAAACAAAATGGGGGCCATATTCTCTAGTCCGTAAAATAAAGAAATTAAGAGAGTCAGTAATTTCAACGCACATTATTTGCTTGGGTATCCAAGCTATTCTTAAGCAATTTTAGGACTACATCACTTCGTTAATTCACATTTCTAATAAAGCCTTTTTTTTTTTTTTTTTTTTTTTTTTTTTTTTTTCAAATTACAAACAATTTTCTAAATAGTTGTTTTAGAAATTACGAGTTTACGTCCTGATAGTGAAAATTAAATATTTATTTTATATTTCAGTCAAGTTTGTCCATATTGGTACTAATTGATCTGAAAACAGCTTAACGCTTGCGTAAGATCAGTTTGTCCATATTGGTTCTAACTGATTCGAACGTACCTTAAGAATTGGGTGTTTAAGAATTAAATAAATATAGTTTGAAGTGGCGTAGAGAGGAAGTCTATAAAGATTGGTACGCCACTCGCAATGAGGCGCGAAATTGCTGTTAGGTCTAAGAAACATGAGTGGCCGCGAACTAATGCACCGCTCCTCGCGAATAAATTCTGCTTGCTACGCTACTGAACGTCTGAATGCATCAGTTTTTGGCTTTTATGGTCATATTAATTGAACAGAATACGTGGTTTTATTTTAAATATAATTTTATAAGTATACATTAGTGGTGAAAGAAAAATCTCCCGATAAAATCGGAAGGGTTGGTAGTTATGGTATAAGTTTCCATGTTATTCCTTCTCTGTAGTTTTCTCAATTCAAACCGAAATGCTTTTTAATTTACAAACAACATCGATCAAAACCTAACAAATCTCAGCATTCCTAAAAATGAAATCTCTAATCAATACAAGCGATTAATCGATAAGAAGAGCCTGCCTCTCTCATTTCTCGCTGCATGTGTTTTCTTTTTACTCGCTGTCTTTGTAAATCGATTGTAAATATCATTTTGATGAGAGATATATCGTTCGCGCAATGTTTCGCAGGTGAGACTGCCGTATGCGTATTCATATAATCATTGGACTGTAAACAAACTGCTGCGTTCGAAATCTCTGTTCTGCCTCGAAAACTTTTAAAGTTTTGCAAATATTTCTTACGTGTCCTTTTCCATCAATACAAATTTTTGTAAACTAAAAATAATTTTTGGTTTCTTTATTTTCATTTAGTAGAATAATGCATTTTGCTCCCAAGTATGAATTTTCAGTACTTATTGATTCATCCATATTGATATATTGAGGCAGTTGGGTTCGCTACTTATATCACCAATATTTTATATTTCAGGATTTTAAAATTAATTGTAGGTTACATGTACCGGTGAAAAGACATAATGTAATTATTGCTACTTTATTTGGAAATCATGCAATTTTTGAACAGCTTTTTAAAGAATTTAATTGCGCTGGAGACTCTGAAAAATTTACTTTAAAATCTTTACAAATTGCTCTGTGAACAATTACAAACAATGAACCGTTAGGAGTTACAAAACACCCAGAAAAAAATGTTAAACATACGGATTTTTGCGATACTTCCAAAAACGGGTAACTTCTCGGACCATTTTTGAAGATAATTTTGTTGCTTATGAATTTTTTCATGAAAGTTGCATGAGGCATACAGCTTTACTTTACTTTCAGCCCAGAGTGGATCAGGTGAAGAAATATTATTAATTTTTTTCCAGTGTTTAGTATCATTAATTTGTAGAGATCGACTGATACCAAATTCCAACCGACCCGATACCGATACTTTACCTATAAATTCATTTTCAAAAATAGCCGATACCGGTGCTTTAAAGTTATTGAATAGCTGCCAACTCTCCCGATTTTTTCGAGAGATATTTTACCACAACTTTTAAACAGTTTTATTGTATATTAAAAATTTGGACTTTTACTTTAAGTACAAGTTGCCAGGAAAAAATTAGTAATAAAAAATCTCCCGAAAAAATCGGGAGAGTTGGCAGCTGTATTGGTATCTACCGATACGTAAAAAGGCTTTAAATGGCATTAAAGCTACGTCTCTATTCTTTCCAGTTTTTGGAACCATGGTATCCTTCTCGTCCTTTTGTAAAAATGAATGACGCCTTACGAGCCCACAGATAAAAATTTGTGCCCACTTTATTTAAAAAAATAACGAATACAGTGAAGTGACTCTGCAGTATTTGTTGTCTTTTTCAGCATTAGAGTGCTATTTCGTTCACTCCGGTATTTTCTGTCGACATATTTTTGTGAACCGATTTGCGTCGACATGGTCAACACCTCCTCCATATAGCAAGCCTAACAATTGAACTTTGATGTCATCACTCGGCCTTCAAGTGATGACGTCATCACATTTCTAATTTTGGCAAAGTAAACTATTTCAAATTTCTGGTGGATACTACAAATATTAGACAATATCTTAAATAAAAAATTAAAATTAAAATACCTTTCTCATACAAAATTATTTGTTCCGATCTATTTCCTTATCATATTATGTAATTAGTCATGGTTAAAAAGTGCCATTTGTCATAAAATTTTTATATCAAATTATTAAAATCTTGTTATGTATGAGTAAATTCACCAGAAACTTTTAATAGTTTTATTTTATAAAACTAAAACTTTTAAGTGTAGGCCATATGCTGATGTAAAAATTTGGTGACGTAGGAGTTGTTAGGCTTTCTTTGTCTAGGAGGTGTTGACATGGTTCGTTGCACTTTTTAATATAGAGCGGGGAGGTCGGAATAAAATGTTGAATGTCGCCATTTGAAATACTTTCCAACTTTTATTCCATGTGTCCAGTGGATTCAAAATATGCGGGGGATAATGGAAAATAAATGACCCATACTTTAGTATTAAAAGTAGTGGCGTGGTATTTAGGAAAAAAGCAGAGGGAAGATCACGTTTTAAGGTTAACATAAATGTGGTAGTAAGTTTACGTAATTATTCCTAAATCAATAAATTAATTAAATGATTATAGTTTCGATAGCTGAATTACTAATTAATATTTATTACATTTTTATAAAATTAATTAGCCGTTGACCATGTCATTTCGATCAAGAGTGGCTTTAAACTTAATGTTTCTCTCTCTAACAGTCGGTGTGAAATTGGCAGAAATATTCTTTCAGATTTGTACTGAATCCCCCGAAAGCCAGCTTTTTCCGTTATTCAACCCTTCATAAAGAAACTCTTTGGCCAAAACTGCCAAATTACTGTATCCTTTTCTTATTCAAATTTGCCTCACCATGGCACAGAGGTTAAGACACTGAAAATGGTAGACGGCCGAAGTGTAAAGGTCCCGGGTTCGAGTCCCATCGCGAGGTGGTCGATCTAACTGTCCTGAGTTTTGGGAAGTTTTCTCCAGATGCAACGTGAATACGCGTTAGAACCCCTTAGAAAGTCCTCCTACCAATGCACCCCCTACCCTTGGCAGATCGCCCTAGCGTAGCGTTGCCATAATCACGTAAACAATAATCACACAAACTTATTCAAATTTACTTTATCCAAATTATTGTATTCTTTTAAAGATATTTGAGCATTAATTAGAATTAACAATGAAATTTCAACTGAGTCAAAGGCTAGTTTTAGTTTCCTTTTCGACGCATCACAATAATATAAAAATCTTAGTACATTGGAATAATTTTTAAAGCATTTTGCTTAGAGTAAAAAGAGTTTGTAGAGTAAAATGAAAAGTAAGCGTACTGCGTACCTTCGCGCGCGACTACACCACTGACTGAAAGTAATGTGTCAATGTCTAACAGCTGTACGAATTTTGAACACCTGTGTCCCACGACTCACTAACAACTTCTCCAAGCAAACAGTAACCACTGCCTCACACCATGCATTTGCCTTGGGCCATTCAAACTGAAGCATAGGACCTGTCAAAGCCGAACTCAAAGGGGTGGCTCATGGACACCTCACTTTCACCCAAAAAATGTCGACTGTTGTTATAAAAATGATAATGATTAAGTCTTGTAGTGAAAAATTCTGCCTTTGTACCCTTCTCAGAAATTATTTATTTCGGACGGTCCTGGCCGCTGAGCACATGTAAACATCTCTCTAAGCCCAAGAAATAAGTAAAGAGTTATTCACGGTTATCGATATCAATTTTTCGACATCTTCTCCTGAAATATAAAACCAAGGTCGTTACTCATTCAATAAAATGAGTTGCGTCGACTTTTCCAGGTTATCTACAGTGCATTCGCCGAGTCGAGAGAACGAAATTAAACAATTGCACTTGCAAACTGGCGATGAGTAAACACCTGGCATTTTGCCAAAGCGCCAAACACAGTGTGAATTTCTGCTTTCTTTCATTTACGCTGTTTGGAATTATAAAAGGTTAAATTCACCAAACTAGGGATTGGTGCCAAAAATGTAATTCTTTGGTAACCCGTTTGTTTACTTTCGTTCTCTCGGTTCCGCGAACAGACTATAGGTGTAACTTTTAAAAATTCCACGCAACAGCACGATAGCTGATACAGATTGCCCAGGGTATAAAACACTCAAGATATCAGTGTATGAGTGTGAAAGTAACCCGCTTTAGTCCGCACAATTTGGAACTATTGGTATAGAGGACTATAGAATTTTGTGGATTATAGGACTCTGCTTTTTATTTACATTTTAGCGCCATTTTATTTAACTAAAAATATTTTAGCACAAATTCTATAATTATTTCTTTTATATAAAAGCGTTTTATCTAAATTGTTAAGTAATAATTTTATTTAAATAAACTTTTAGAAAATAAATTCTCAGATAAGTAAGTTATGAGCTCAGATTCTGTGAACAGCAACAAAGTGGCGCTCATTTTTGCAGGAACAGAAATTCAAAATTATTGAATAACAGCACTTTTTCCAAACGCATGCAAAAACCCTAATGGAATGCTCCTTGTTTAGTGTTTCTCAGAATTCATTTTAACTACATGTTTGATTGTACAAAGAAATTTATCATCAAAGGCATCTGCTGCGATTCTATGAGAAGGTTGAATTTTTGAATTTTTTTCCGCCATCTAACGCATGTTATCAGAAATGGAGGAGATTCAATTGAGTACTGCAAAAAGCGGAAAAATATTTCGCTTGACCTGAAAAATTGCAACTAGTTTTATTTATTTCCATTTATGGAATTAATTTTATGGAATGAATAAAAAAAGGATTACGTCAATTATATTCACATTTAATATCGCACCCACCTGGAAGTTCAAATTTTATAGTAAAAATCCAAGCTCTGTGCTGTCATTCCAATCCCTTCAGATTGGGGACCCCTGCTTGTAACAATCCTGAAATTCCTTTTCAGTTAGTCAGCTTAAAAAAAAAAAAAAAAAAAAAAAAAAAAAAAAAAAAACGCGTATAGAATAATATACCTTTGAATATATCAATATTTATCTCAATTTTCATGTTTATTGTGATAGTCCAATCAATTTCCACAGCTGAAGAGTGCGTAGTTTCCCTTTGTCTTTCATTTTCTCTTTATTTTGATTTTTTCGTGAACTTCTGAACATTTATCGCAGTTTACTCTTGTCGCCGGATATGAAAAGGAAAATAAACAAAACGTTCTCTGAGTAAAACAACTCTCGCATCTTTTTTTTTTTTTTTTTTTTTTTTTTTGTCCCTTTCCTTTTAAATTCGGATGAATACCTGAAAACTTCGAAGTCTGCTCATTATGGGTGCATCTAGAGCACCCATCCGAGCAAAATTAATTTCTTCCTCCGTACTCCGAATTTCTGGAGCAAGTTCGTTCCCCTTGGCAGGACAGACATTCTCTTCCATGATTAACGAGCTCGAGAAAGAGAAAATCGTCGGATTGGAGAAAATTAGAAGGGAAAAAAAAAGAAGTTATCAGTCTTGGAATGGCAGCATCTAAAAATTGAATTGCAGAATAGAATCAGCTTTATTTTTTCTTAACTGCAAAAGTCTGTTGTGGTGAAGTTGAATAGAGACAGTGTTCATAAAATTCTGCCAATGTGTTTTTAATCTGCATGTTTAGGAGTTTGAAGTTTTAAATTATATCTTGCGCGGCAAAGCATGCTTCGAAAACTTTATAGTACTTCTTTTCAGTTCGCGTCAGAAGTTCCCTGTCCTATTTCTTCTCATATTCTGAGAAGATTTAAAAAAATCAATACTTTGCTTTTTCAACACTTTTCAATACGATTGGAAATTTTTTTCGATTTGTCAATCTGCTCTAAATATGCATCAGTTACTTCAAAAACAAGACATGGTCTGCTATGCTCTACATCCTATGACTGTATTCAAACTGGTGACATTGGTATTAATATTTCATTTATACGAATGCACAAAATAATTACAGTATATTTAGTTTTATGACAATAATAGTTTGAAGTGAGTTTTAGACAAGATAATCCACTTCAAAGTTGTAAAATTGATATATGTGTTTGTGGATTATAATATCCGGGAGGCTCTCGATTAAAAAGAGTTGACATAGTAAATATAGTTTTTTTTTTTAAACTGAATCAAAAGAAAGGGGAGTTATTGAAATAAAATTGGTTTGACTTGTTTCCTCCTTTTATTAATGTGCGACAGCAGGAGCAAATATTAATTTAACTATTTCATTTCTTAGTACTATATGAGCAAATAAGACATTGGAAAATGTTTTATATATCGAAGTTTTATGCAAAATAGCTTCTTGTTTTAGACTACCGACTCATCTACATATGAGCGACATTTTCCCATTATTTTATTATCTTAAATTAGTTATAACGGAAACTTTTGAAAATTAACATATAATAGAAGTTTTCGTTGAATTATCATCGAATTGAATAATAACAATTAGCAAGTAATATAAAATCGACTAGAAAATTTAAACAACAAGAATTTCGAAAGAGAAACTTTCTGTTAATGCTCTGTAAGCTAATATTATGCTTACTAGGTACCGGTGCGCTAACGCAGTGAATAATAACTTCAACAAGATCTCCACAATGGAGTCTCGTCTACTCCGCACTGTCAGATTTGGACCTCCAACGCTAAAGAATAATGTCACTAGAAAGGACTTATGAATCAATACACTGACTTCACAAGTCATAAAGCTTACAAAACGCTTTCACGATAAACTTGGATGTTTACCTAATGATGTCGAAGCAGAACTTCTTGATTTTAATCATACACATTCTCGAAGTAGAAAGCGCCCTAAGGCCGTTCTCTTGACCGGATCTCAGTCTAGCAATCCTGTCTAAGTTTGTCGCTTGACGACATGGAGAAACTAGGTAGATGTGATCTCCTCACCACCACCTTTACCCTACTTTCACTTCTGACTTCTCTGAAATTCACCACAGGTAATATCTTTTTATTTTACCCAATCTAACTATGTGGATTTATTCCACATCTCTCGCCACACAAATCACTAAATGTTGCACAAAAACTACTTTAGTTTAACTGGAGGTTATGCGATTAAGCTAGATACTCCTCTAAAGTTACTTTCAGTCAGTCACTAGAGTATACTGGTTGCGTGATGAGCTCCTCCCGTTAAGCCCGACGATGTAGTTGGATTTCCTTAACATGGCAGAACTACTATGCCTGAGTGTGCCATTGACTTGTGGGACACGTTATGAACATTCGTGCCTTCGAAGCTTGAGAATAGCAAAGGCATGGAGGCGGCCTAATGTGTCTCTAAATTTAGATACAAGTGCATCTTGTTTGATAGCATGTTTTAACCCATTTTATCCCAATTTATTTATTTTGTTAAAATTTGAGAATAACCACATTTTCTGAGGTATATTAAACCTAAATAGACTAAATATAACAAAATTTGAAGAATTTTAATGTTTTATATTGGAAATCTGACCCGTCCTCTACATAGGACACTGGGATAAAGGGGATAAAATTTCCGCTTAGCGATCTCAGTGCTTTCTTCATTAGTGAAAAGCAATTCATTCCTACAAACTTTCTTCCGCATAGACTTAGATTCTTCTAAAGGACACTCATGATTTATCCAATTTTCTCGTATGGTTCATGTGGTTCGATAACCCTGTTCACCAAGACTTTTGAAAAGATCAATGCTGGTAAAAAAGTTATCAAAATATAAAGTATAGCCTGAAGGATTCACAATGTTGTCTGTCAGTTTCAGCACAACATGTGTACCAAGAGGAGTATTCTTTCTTGAATCAAATTCTTTGCCGCAGTAGAGGGGAAAAGTTGTAACAATATCCTTTGCTTCCACAGATAGCCCAAATTTTATATCCAAAACGTATCGGTTTGCCTTGGATAAACTGTTTCAAACTATTCCTACCGTAGTACATGATAATCATTTCATCAATGCTTAGATTTTCAGAGAAGTGTCCGAAATTCATAAAATTATTATTCAGCATGGCAAACAGAGGTTTTACCTTGAAAGATCGATCCTCAGGATACTGACTTACTGTTCCATTCTCCACAAAGTGTAAATAAGATTTCAACTTTTGGAAACGATTTCGTGACATGGCATGGCATTTTTACCAGAGTAATGACAAGGTCTTCAGCATCTGACCAGTAATCGCGTTCACAGGTATTTGAATGATAACCAGTTAGAAGCAAAATTCCTAGAAACACGCGTATTTCATCAGCACTTGTCCAGAAATCGTGTTCGTTTTTTACATCTGTTGTATACCGTGCAGTTTCTTTTGCTATGTCATCTTAAACTTCATTGGAATAAAACTCCTCAAAAAGATCTGCAGGAGATTTTTTTTTCAGTGTAGTTTCCATCTGCTTGAGCAAGTCATTTGCAATTGTATTAGCCGGTGTTTTCCATCTCGTATACTGTGGTGACTTCGTCTTTATCCAAGATAACTCTTGTTCTTCGCTTTTCCTTTCCGCATTGTTGTCGAAAGACTAGAGCTTGTAGACGCTTCAGGCTCGCAAGCGTCTCCAACTCCAACTGTAACCTCCACAGTCCCAGGAACATCGTTTACAATAATCTCACAGTATTTACTTCATTCTCATCCCCTTCATCTTCCTCAGTTAATTCACTAGCATGTAGTGGTAACACAGAAATTTCAACATCGCTCTCATCTGAATCTGAACTATTGAATATTTCCAGTGCTTTCTCTAACTTCAGAAACCTTTGCACCGACATGACTGTGCGGAGGAAAACATTAGATAGGATTTTTTGTTTTTTTACTCTTACTTATATAGAAATAACGCATCAATTGCATGCGTATCGTCCCACTGTCCTATTGGGAGGACAGTTAAAAAATAATGCACTACAACTTACCTATTATAAATAAAGCTTTAACTAACCACCAGGAGGATAAATAAAGAGTACTCTCACATACAAAGTCCCCAGCCAAGTGTCTGAAGTAAATTGAAAAGGAATTCTGCAACCCCAAAAAGAAAATGCAAACTATGCCCACTAACGCGGGAAATAAGTAGTGTTTCCAGACTGTCGCGACGGACATGCGAGACATAACTATTGCTAGCAGAGGCTTAGACATACCTCTAGATGTTCCAGCAGATAAAATATTCGCAACAAATAAATACTGATTTCCACATGCTATTTTTCAGCTATCCGATCGATAGGACAGTGGGATAAAATGGGTTTTAAACTTAAAGGGGTTAGTTACCTTTTCAAAGTTTATCGCAAGTCCCACCAAGGATACTGATATGCTTATTTAATATCACATTCACGTGACTTTTTCTTCGCCAATGAACAGTTACACAGTCAACGAATTACCAGTAACACTGTTTATTTATTCATACCATAAAAATTCCACATTTTTCAATATCACACTACAATTTATTCACTGGAAATTCCAAATTCCAAATACCTCACACTTCATCCCCTGAACAATGTTAGTATGCATGACAACGGAAAGACGGTCAATTTGCAATGCACTCATCTCAGACTATAACACTCAAAAACATATATCAGTTTCTTTCATTTAAATACAAACTTGAAACAAAAAGATGTAAATGCATATTATCACTTTGTTTTCGTTCCACTACGCAGCTTAAATAAAAATCCTTAAATTCTCAAAATATTCACTTTCAAACTATAAACACAAAATTTGTTTCTGCCGAATGCATGATGAGCAAATCGTTTGTGCATGCTTGCAGTGTATCCCTGCAATTCGGCATGTCCTTTCATTTTTAATACTAATAAGTGGTGCATTGTTTATGTGCCTGTCATGTTAAAATAATAGAAAGTACAATCTACGTCTGCCTTACATATAAGAGACATAACTTAAGAGTGTTGAGAGTGATTAATTTTGCGTGAGACTTGGGGGCAAGCACATTATAATCCATGAAGCGGCCCTACTTCGGTGCTGAGAACTGATCCAATAAAAAGTTTATTTCAACTGCAGTATGCAATGGACATTTCATGTTTGAGATGGAAACCCTTTAGTATATCAGAATATATTAAATAGCAAATGAAAAATGATGGAAAGGTCGAAAATGGCCCTTAATCTTTCTCGAGGCTAGTGCAAGTGCTTAAAAAATTAACTAAGCGATAATCAGAACCAGGGAACTATTCACCAGAAAAATAAAATTTTTACTTTATCAAAATGAAACTGGGGGTGACCTCGTTATTTGAAGATTTAACGATAATAGTAAAGTAAAATAAATAAAAACTTTGAGAAAAAAAAAGCACATAAAATGTTACTGTCGTTTCGACCAAAAAATTCCTTCGGTCTTCATCAACAAGCCCTTCTGTCATACTGAGCAGAGGGAACTGAAGAAGATAAGCAAACAAGCATGTTGCCACAAGGAAACAAGAAAACTCGAACAAACTAAGGAGAGGAGAAAAAAGGGGAAGGGATAAAAAGAAAAGAAAAGAAGGACAAACAAAAATACATAAATAAATAATGACGAGAGGACTTGTCTGATGAAGACCGAAAGAATTTTTTTGGTCGACCGAAAGAATTTTTTAATGTGTGTTTTTTTCACAAAGTTTTTATTTATTTTATCATTTAACATCAGTATTTTGAGTGTTTTTTCAATGATGTCAAAGCTTCAGTTGTTAGGCTTTGTATATGCCAGAGATGTTAATTTCCTTTACAATTTTCCAACCATCTTGATACCCTAAATATAATTTTTTTGATCATACCCAAAGTTTCAGCACCGTATGGAGTACTTTAACGAACAAAGAAAAAAAATGTTACCGATAACTACTAGTATTTATAAAAATGCAAGGTTCAAGATCTATATGGTTCACTCACCACATAGTCAAGCAACCCATCCAATGAAGTCCACCTAGTGGAGGGAGGATGGGTCGACAACACGATATATCTTTTATGGCTTTCTGCACTGAATCACGCGGCCCTGCCGCATTTACATACAAACAACGCAATAATATCCATTACATTACATACTGGAGGTAAGTGCGCTGCGCGGGTATTCCATAGCACATACTCAATCAGTCATCACCAATTATTAGCTCATCTTGACGCAATCGAACTCTGGATGAGAAACTGGAAGATAAAACTAAATGCCAAGAAATGCACAGCCATTTCAATAGGTAAGAAAACCCCTCCATCTCGATTTGTAGTAGACAGCAAGGCCATTGACTGGGCGGACTCCGCCACCTACTTAGGAGTCACGCTTGACAAAAATCTAACATGGAAGTGGCGCGTAACTCTCACTAGAGGTAAAATGCAAGCTGCATTCAATGGGGTTAGCAGCCTTATTTATACTAGAAAACAGAAGATCCAAAACAAGATTTTACAAGTACAAAGCCTTTGTTAGGTCCATTGCTCTATATGATGCTTCCGTCTGGGCATATGCAGCTAAGAAACATATAACCAGCCTTTCTAATGCTGAATCAAGATTTCTTAGAATTATCAGAGATGTCCTGCCTTTATTTTGAACAAAAGTATAAGGAAAGACCTTCGAATCAACACTATGACAAAACAGCTTCACAAGCAAACCAAACGTTTCCACAATAAGCTCGGCTCTCTCCCTAATGAGATTGTTACCGAGCTCCCTGATTATGCCTTTCACAACATCAGATACAAAAAACGGCCTAAGGCCTCTCTGTCTCTTCTTGCGCCTACGTCCTGATCGCAGTCTAGCAAACCCAGCCGAAGTTCGTCGCTTGACGGCGAGGGGAAGCTGGGTAGATCATCGTGATCAGGCCCTTCTTCAATTGCAACCTTTTTTCACGACTTTGGCTTCACTGAAAATTTTTTCTTCTTTTTTCATGAGTAACTTCGGTTCTCACTTGTTTTTTCTTATTTTTCACATTTGTATTGTCCAATGATACTTACGCCAAATTCGAGGTTAGACATTTTTTCTGTCAGGTACTCCGCTAAACATACTTTTCAGTCAGTCAGTCACCACCAATTATTTATACTTTTATCTCATTTTTTTTAAATGTACATATTACTAATTTATTATTTACATTGTTAAAAAGAAATTGTTTTTCTTGGCGTGACCACGCCTCACATGGAGGATCCATTTATTTAATGTTTGAACAAAAAAGGATTGTAACTAAGAAACTGGAAATGCAGCCTTCCATGACCAAGGTGTTCCATGAAATAAAATTTTGTCATGTCATGTCATTTCCTAACGGGCCCTTAAAAAGTGCGCAAACTAATTATTTAGAATGGTGGGATCGAGTATTGCTCTTAGAGAAGCTTACGGTGTTGCTTACGACGTTTCGCGTGTCTTCCGATAGGCGTCCTGTATGCAAGTTCGTGGTTGGAACAAAAAATTTAGAAAGTAATGAGTATACTTGTGAAAACTGTACAAATGTTATTTATATTTATTGAAATAAGCCGCTTCGGGCTAAGCGTAAATGTTTGGCTTGAAGACGATTACCCCCATTGTCCGGTCAAAAATGGCAATGCTTATTATGCGTTTGTCGTTGCAGGTCTCGTCAGTTTGATTGGCCAACAGACCCGCGCAACCCCGGGGTCCGAGCGGTTGACGGTGGTCCTAGGTGGCGCAGTTCCGGCAAAGAAAGGGGTCCACGCCTTCCTGGTGATGTTGGATACGAAATCCGAAGGGCCATGGCGCGAAGGAACGGAAATATCAGGTATCCGGGTAAGTAAAATGCTTAACTTTTGGAGTTATCTTATAAGGTTAGTAAAATCCATAGCTGCCAACAATTTCGGAATACAATCCACTACTTTTTGCAAACAGTAATTTTAATCTTAGAATATTGCAACATTCCTAGCTGTAATTTGTTTATTTGCTATTTTGGTGAAATCCTTATGTACTTTTCACAAGAAGCGGTTAATCATATTCCGGAATTGGTAGCAGGTATGGAAATCTATAGAGGGCACTGTATCAGTCATCCCACTGATGTTCAGTTTTGATCAAAGCTTCCTCCCACAGTGTTAAACTGATCTGTATGTAGTTTTGCACAGTAGAATTATGGTTAATAAAACTGTACGTACACTGGCTTCCATAAATTAATTTAAAAATGCATAAATAAAATTACTTAAAATTAAGGAAACTGTGCCACAATGTATATGCACATCTTAAAGTATAAACTAACAAGTCTTTCCTCTTCCAACTGCATCTTTCCAATCCTTCCCTTAGGTTCTCTCTCCACCTTCTTTGCGCCATCCCTTTCTGTTTCAGCCTTCTGTTTGAATATTCATTAATGATATCTCTTGTCCCTCACTAATTCTTTTTACGTGTTTGTATCATCGACATGTCTTTTCCTTCATAGTTTACAGAACATTAATCGTTGCATTTAATTGACTGAGCATATATATGCGTTTGATTTCTTCTCATCCGTATATTCTCGCTGATCATTGCTAATAATCGTTATCGTTGATCATCGTTAGAGGATCTGTGCGGAGATTTGCCTGATCGAGTTTGATTGTGGCATGCTAATGGGGGTGCTGGTACTGCCTATTGTGTACTATCATGAAAGCTTGAGATGGTGGATCGAAGTGGAACCTCAGACATATTATATAATTTCGCTTGCAATTTCAAATGGCCCGTGGCCGATAGTTATGGAGACCTCTTTCCAGGATGGATTTTCTCCTGCTGAAGTTCTTCGATGCACTGTGCTGACCGCTATTGTTTATGCTCTCGAGAGTCACTGAGCTGCCGGACTGTTATTTTGAGTATGCCTTGAACTTCTGATTTCGCGTGCAAATTTCAAGTGGCCCGTGGCCGATAGTTACAGAGACCTCTTTGCAAGATGGATTTTCTCCTACTGAAGTTCTTCGATACACTGTGCTGACCGCTATAGTTTATGCTCTCGAGAGTCACGGAGCTGCCGGACTGTTATTTTGCGTATGCCTTGAATCTCCTGAGGTACTACGATTTTGGACGGCGCAAAGTTCCGAAGTTCTGATATCGAAGATTTTCCACCCAACGAAAAATGCCTCTCACCAGACCCCACATTATTGAAAAAACTCTTTTTTGCTTTTTGCCCTCTCCATCCGATTTTATGACTCAATATGCAGTCTACCTTTGGACTTTCTGCACTGATTTACCGCAGCACTATTTTTTGGGCAGCTCTATTTACAATCATCCAAAACAAAACCATCCATTTTCATACACATACTGGAGGTAAGCACGCTGCGCAAGGAACTCTGACAAGCATGACCTCAGTCAAGTCAGTCTGTTGACATTACAGATGCAGTAAAAGCTAAGCGCAGTGATGTCGCTTAAGCAGATTTCATTTAGTTAAACATGCATACATTGCTAGCCGTTCCATTTTTATCGGGAAATTTTACATTTCTAATTCTTGACTATTCCCATGACAATTGAATAGTCTCAAACATATATATAATAGTCTTAAACTATTGAATAGTCTAAACTGAACTGAAGTTCGGGTATTGGAGCACTTAAACATGTGCAAATTTTTATTAAGAAATAAAATTGTTTAAAAATTGTGGTGAATCGTCCAATAGACTCTGAAGTATTTCAGCTATGAACATGATCGTTCTACATTCCAAGACCATTTTCCAGCAATTCCCCAAAACGACAAATACATGAGTCAATATTCCTTTAGGGGTTTTATGAATGAAGCGTGTTCTAACATCACATCTGTAGCTTAGCACAAAAACTTTACTGGTACTGGGTACTCATATCGATTTTTTTTCGTTATTAATGTAAGGAGGTGTAACAGATTGATAATTCATTACTTTCCGCATTTATTTCCAGATAATGATTACACAGAAGAAAGCCAGTCAAGCAGTAGCAGCGGAGGCACAGGTAGAGGTCAGTTTAAGTTATTTGTATGTTGTGACTTTTATTTTTGCATGATTTAATTACTCATTAACTTTCTTGCTTGTATCATACGTTTTTTGAGTAATATTTCTGATAATATTTTTTATAGAATTTTACAGATGTTTATCGTCATTTCAAATGAAAGTATTTTTATATTGACAATACATGGCCTTAAGAATTGTTTGAATTTCATCATAAAAGATTTTACTCCAATTATCTTTTCAATTAGCAATTCCTTACTCTGAAAAACTTCTCTCTTATCAACTCATTACATTATGGGATAAAAATTTATCTTGCTCGGGGTATGGAAAATATAGTACGAGCAAACTGTAGAAATTAAATATACTAAGTGCAGGTGTAAATATGTTTGGGTTTCTAGATATTAATACTAAGGAAATGACATGACATGATAAATTTTATTATATGAAATTCCTATGCCATTCGAGGCTATATTTCCCATTTTATATTTTAATTGTTTTTAATCATAAGAACATGGGATTTGAGGTATGTTTAAATCAAACGCACAGGTGTATATATAGCACGAGAGAGAAAAGAATAACAAAACTATAAACGTGGAATAACAAACGTAAAAAATGCAGTCACAAGATGTAAACATTAGGGAGTTTAGCACTACATTTCTTTCTCCGCTAACGCTAACGCTAGCCGCTAAACTGGTTTTCGCCCATATTGCACATGCTCAAATTTACAAAAGTTACGCTAGAGTAGTACGCTATATTTCTCAAGTTTAGCGGATGCTGATTACAATTAACCTTATTCATAAACAAGATGGCGGATAAGCGAATGCGTTTTACCATTCCTATTATGATGTCGATGTGAATAAATATAGCCGACAAAGGAACCAGATTTACTATTAAATCTAACTTAATAATGGTGCAGGAGTTTTTAGCCCAAAACCTTGTCGAAAATAGTATTAGACGCTTTTATTTATTGAATTTCGTATATGCATCTCAAGTTCTTACATTGAATCAGTTATTCTTTTGGTATCGCCATCTTGTGGCTGGAAAACAATTTTTTCTCCGGAACTATTACTTGTTTTTCGTAAATAGTGCATATTTTGATGTATTAATACAGCATTCTCCCTATATTACCTTATATTCGTATGTTCGTATTAATATGTTTTGTTTGAAATATAACCATGACAATTGTGAATTCTTTGACCGCCAGGATCTCTGCCAGTTACTGATGTAAATAAGGATCAACTGCTTTTAAGTTTATTGTATATATTCTTGTTTAAGATATCCCTAAACTACTAACCCGATGAAAACTAAATTGAAATATTGCTTTACGAAAAACGAGCAATCATATCATATATTGGTATAATATTTAGCTCAATGACTTTCGCTTTTTTTTTTTTTTCTTTTTCGAATGGCAACGTGCAATTGCATTTGTTCGAAGACAAAAAGGCGTCAAGCAGTGAAAGAACGATACGCGTTCTTTGGTTTCCGGACCCATAATGTCCGAAAAACAGTTCAAATGCCATACGCAAGGGAATTTAATAAACCTCCGACAACAAAACAATAATGTAAAAACAATGTTAACGCAGGTTTGAAAGACCGGAAATATTTACTTCTGGAAAAAAAAAATCCGAAGATACTTATATTCTTTGATTAATTAATGATTTTCGAGGTGATTTTTCATTAGTATACATTTTTTGAATCGATTAATAAAATTTCATTTTGTATTTTTCCGCTATTTCTAACTATCAATTATTTATGGCAATTTTTTATCCCGTAAATAATTAAGACCTCGTATCACTATTTTCATGAATAAAAGTGGTTCACATAACATTTGAGATTTTAAAATAATTTTCGAGATTTCAAGATTAATTTAAGACTTAAAAGTATGTACTATTTTCTTTCTTTTTGCATTTGTATTAAGCCTCATTATCACACCAGTACCTTACACACGTAAACTATTTAACGGTATTTGATTTGACGATCCCATTATGTGTTACGATACGAAATCATGGATAATGAAGTAATGAACAGCTTCCATAAATTTGCTAGCATTTTTATCAATTCCAAGCCATCACATATAAAACAAAACTTCGATCATCTATTACAAAATCTCAAAACACTGTTTACAGGAAAATGAAAATAAAATATAATAATAATAAAAATGAAAATAAAGTAAGGACTGGATAATTCAAGACAGAATAAATTACCCATAACATAGCGATTTTGAGACTAATTCTTGAAAATAAATTAGCAAGAGAAGAAGCTAAATGAGAAGCATCGATCATACTTCAAAAGTGAAGAAAATATTGAAAAGGTGATTAGCGACGAATTGCGATTCTTTAACTGGAACATTAAAGTAATTTATTTTAATATTATGTAAGGGGTACGTTTTCTTTTAATCTAAAGATTAAAAATAACTCTAAAAGATAAGCGACAGTGTTAGAAATGGGATGAGATATTTAATACTAAGTATTTCAATCACATTTTCAGGTGCGGCTATTTAAAAAATATATTTAAAACATACAAGCGTATACGTAAGCATTTTAGAGTTCACTAACTAATACGAACATTTCGGGGAGGGTGTTATATCCTGAGGGTGTTATACCCATGTATTCTCCACTGCATGAAAAGAATTGTTGGTTTGTTTGTGAATTATATCTATTTGTATTTTTTAACGTCCCCCCCCCAATTTTTGTGATTTTCCATAAGCATGCTTACACTTTTCATAATCTTTAATTCTCTGTTTATGTCCGTTGATTACAGTACTTGGTTTAATATTTTATCTATCTATTTATCGGTAACTACATATGACGCCTTCATGAACACATAAAAAGCTATAATGTGATCCGTTTAGTTTGAAAGAGCGTTAAAAAAGATCATTTATAAAAAATATATACAAGAGTAAAGCACAATGCATACGTTTTTAGGGGGACCGACGTAAGAAAAGATGTTTGGAACATCATTAACTGCAAACTTGTACTATTTTTTGGAAGAATATTCACCACTATTCTCTAAATATTATTTTTATACATTAGAATTAATTAGCAACCAAATCTATGGCAGGATGACGCCCGACATGCTGAAGCTCCTTTTTCCTACGCAAGTGAACTCGACAAGACATGCACCATATCATACTGGAGATTAGCTCCTAGAGAACAGGCGCTCCACTAAAATTCCCTCAGTCAGTCAGTCATGTCTATGGCAGGTTCAACCAATACAAATTTATGTATTAATGAATATGTCACTTTATCTCTTTAATTGAAAATTGACCCCTTTATTGAAAATCGTCCGGAAAATGTGTCCCAAAAGTGAGACATAATTTTACGTATATTTAAATACTGTTAGTTCACAACAACTTTAATCTATTGTTACAATATTTCTAAGCTGTAGAATATGAATCACATGTATTTTTATGTAAATAGGTTAGAATCATAAAAATTTCAACATATGGTTACCAGGCGAAATACACGAAAGAGATAAAATGACATAGTCACTTAATCTCGTTTTAATATAATATCGCAATTATAAAACTAAAAAATTAGATCTGTTCGAGCCTCGTCAGGGAGGTCTCCCCCTGACGAGGCTCGAACAGCCGAGTTATATATATATATATTTTCCCTCTTCAATTGGCAACAGCTCCATGATTGAGCCATGTTTTCATGCTTAATGCTTTTGGTCTCTTCATCTCCATTTTTTCTTCATAATTATTTTTTATCTGGGTATGTCTTCATGATTACTTTTTATTTTTTAACGGGATAGCCCCATAGTTACATATTTAGCTTTATTTGCGATAAGTAAGTACATTGAAATCCTGTTATTTTGTTTTTTATCTTGGTAGTAAGTATTCGGCTCGTGGGGCCTGACGTGTATAGCCGATGCTTGCTACCCATTGTTTTACTCCATCCAATTCCATTTTAATTTCATTTTTTACCATTGTTTGGATTTCTATTTACTGGATATATCTACTTCTTCCTGTTTTGCAAACGATTTTGTGTTCATTGCATATTTATACTATGAAACTGCTGTAGAATGTTTCCTTGATTCGTAAGTTTTCGTAAGTTTAGCCTCTTTACTATTATATATACATATATAAAATAATAATAATAATTTTATTTATTAAAGTTGCCAGTATGTTACTTCATAAAAGCTTTTACACTGAAAAAAGTCACTGAATATTAAGTAAAATATGTACTTTAAAAATCAAACAAACAATTCCTGCATTTTTTACTACATCTCGAATACTTCTTAACTTCAGTATCAATGTATTGCAGACATCAAATTCAAACGAAATCTGGCTTAGTTGTCTCATGCGTCTTGTCATGTCTCTGGGTATTAATTACAGCATTATGGATTGAATTAATTTCAGGAAATGTGTTTTCAATCGTCCTTTAACAAACAAACAATGCTTTCTGACTCTTTACTGCATGATTTTTTAAAATTCAAAATAAAAATTATTTTTGGAATCGTTGGCTTACATATAACCACAGTAAAAGAAACAAAAAATTACAAGTAATGGCATGAAGTGATAATTTATTGATGTTTCAAATTTGATACATCGTGTATGTAGGCATTTTTCCAGAAGTGTCATATTTGATACAATGTGTAACAAGACAAATTATTAAGTTTTTCAATAGAACAGGATTTTCTATTTTATGTGTGAAATGCCTTCATACAATTATTATTCTTATTGAAGCATAGAAACAACCCACATTTCTCCCATTTTATGGTTGTTAATTTCCCAAATTTAGGAATTTTACATCTCTATTGTCCAAAATCATTGCAAAATGACCAATTGCGTCTTTGCGAACCTTACTAGATGGTATATAAGATGTTGAGGCTCTTTGGCGTTTCTGTCGTAATAGTTCATCTATTTCCGATGAATTTCGCCCACGTTTGTTGGGATTTTTCGCCCCTTGTCTACATAGAGCATCTGCTATCTCTGCTCTGAAATTCCATAAAGGTAATAGTTGATCTTGGGGTCTTGTCTTCCCTTCCTCTCATCTTTATTGCTCTTTGGTACAAAATCCAAGCATTTACTATTGTCAAATCTAACAGATGGTAAAACATTCTTAAGTACCGTTTTTTGATTCTGATGGAAATAAGGTGACGTCCAAGAAAACTATCTACTCCAGTGATTTACAATTTCTTCAATCTCTTCATCAATAGTACAGTCAAATACTTTTTTTTTTTTTTGTCTGGCAGCCATTCTCTGAAAACAGAAGTTGGCACACATTGTATCATTCTTCATACATAAAATTCAAATTGCACTCTAATTTATTTTTAAAGCAAAATCTTATGTTTAATTTATGATTTCAGAAGCCACTTACCTAAACAATGTGAAATAAAATCCGCTCAGAAGAAAAACGGCGTTGAATGATAAAAAATAGTGTTCAATTATATGCTTGTATGAGCTAAAAATATCAAATTGCAATTGCAGCTATTAAGAACAGTTCACTGCTGCCATCTATTAACAGAAATAAGTTTTAAATATTATTATATGTATAATTTATATATCAAAATTGATACAAAGTGTACTAGTGAAAGAAATCTACTTCCATTATAATATAAATATAAAATAAAATTACGTACACCATGCATTGAAGTGTTAATACAGTCGATTGCACCGTCGTATCTTGAAGCATGTATCTTAAAGTTGTATGTTACTTCTTCACTTTGTTTTTTAAAATCGCTTAAACTAGTACCAGACAATTTGTCGTCTATTAAATTATTTTCCTCCCAAACAAGAAAATAGTGAACTGAGAAAGAAAAATGTTCGAAATTTCGCAAAAAAAGACCTATAGAGCAGATATTGTGCGCCTTATATTCGAAGCATTTTTATATTAAAATGAACAGAGAGGAATCGGGATTTCAGGAAAACGACATACGAATGTTAAAATTGCATAAAGTTAAAACGTATACGGTGCTTAACAGTGTAAATTATTTTTACCGAATAATTTTACTTATTTCCTATTTTAATTTCTGCGTGTGCGTAAAACTTAAGGTATGAGACTACCCAAAAAATCCATGTTTTATGAAAATTTTCGAACTATAGGTCACAGGATTCGGATTCCAAAAGCGTTTTAGCTTTGTTGTTGTTACTAATGCCCTTTGGGGATCGCGAAGCAGTACCAGATCCTCCATTAAAGACGGCGATGGGCAAAAGGGAGCAGGTTTCATATTAAAAAGACTCATTGGAAGGAAGAAAGCTCGGGGTCTCGTAATTTTTAACCCATTCCAGATGAGAAATCCACTACCTGATATCGGCACCAACACAGCTATCGTTTGAACATTGAGGGCATTAGAGTCACGACGGATTTTAGGTGCACCAGCTCCTATTAAGGCCTTATTACACGGTCAAAATTTAGAGCAATTTTGGTTGCAGAAATCAGTTGCTGCAATTCATTTCCGCAAGTCAGGGAGCACAGATGAGCAAGCAGGGTTGCCAAAGTAAACAAACCCTCCTGTGTTTACAAACGTCAGAGATTCGCCGAATTGGCGGTTGCTAGAGCATGTATTTATAAATAGCATATCGTTGGTTGCTTATTCCTCGTGTATCTTCGGATCGGATTGATATTTATTTTTCTTTTCTCCAAACAAATCAATTTCCATTTCGATATTCCATTTCACGGATTTTTTGTTTTCGCACACGCTCATCCCTTTCACTACGAACAGTATGGCTGACGCTGCCTCTTCAGCCAATCTTGTCTTATGACGTAGAAATAGGAAGCACTAAGATTGGCTGGATTTCCAGAAACCTGCATTTTTTTCGCCTCTGAACGTAAAAGGTCTAAAGCTAAGTAAAACTAGGGAACAATCAACTCCCTCGGTTACCTAGGGAGTTGATTGTTCCCTAGGTAACCGAGGGAAATTTCCAGGAAAGAGGTTTCTGCAACTGGTTGCAGCAACTAAATCGCACGAAAATTCCTTCGTGTAATAAGGCCTTTAGCGTACACAGTCCCACAGCAGTCCAGCATAGAGAGGAGCTCACTCTCCCAAGCACTGGCCAAGCAACACCTCCAAGGTACAGAAAGCCTGAGAGTAAGTTTATGACATCAGGTCTCCGAGACTGACTTCATCAAAGCTTTTAATTTAAAGAGTAAAATTATTTAAAATTTCTGGTGAATACTACAAATATTAGACATTTTAAGTTAAGAATAAAATTTGAAATACCTTTCCGATTCAAAATAATTCATAATGACCTATTTCTGCATCAAATCATATAATTAGTAATGGTTAAAATTTGCTATTTACAGTAAAATTAAAATGTTTTATGCGTGAGTAAACCAACCACAAATTTTAAATAGTTTTACTTTTTGAAAGTAAAACTGTAATGATATTACAGCGGATATACAGAAGAAGTAAAAGCTTCTTCCCTCGGGCCTTCTCTATCGAGGAGGTGTTGGGCCAAGCCGGTGCTGCTGCAATTTGTGTTTTTACGGTGGTGGAATTCAGTTACTTGGCCGCTGCTCGACGTTTTAGTTTTGTTTCTAGGATAACTAGGGACTAAGTTGTACTTGAAAAATTGAACCAGAAGACTAGCTTTTGGTATGGTATTAAAATATTTAAACGCATTTTCTGGCGCAGTGTAGTTTTCATAAATTTTCTTTACATTTGTGTCATCACTCATAACGTGTCTTAGATGTTGACTTGAAATTTCGCCAGGATATTTTTGTCATTACTAGCTGTGTTATGTAGCAGAATGAAATATTTCTGTGTTTATTTATTGATTTATGGCCATTTTTGCCTTCAAAATTTTTGACATTTTGTAGAAAAATTGAAATACTTTGATAACTATTAGAAGTTTTGCAAATCTCTTGATTCATTACACACATAAATATGTTAATTATGTGCTGTATAAATATTAATTAAAATATTATTACAATCACTTACAGGGGGTGCGATGTAATTGCATTTTTTTATTAAAATTTCACATAAATTTGCCAATATTTCAAAGTTTTCATAGAACTTTATTAAAACTACGTTTAAATTTTTAATTTTATACCCCATTTACACCAAAGACATGGAATCTTCATTAAAATTTTACTTTTTTCAATAAAAGCGCTCCTATGGTAGGCTCATACCTTAAAAAGATTTTTTAAAAATTTAAATTATTTCAGAGAGTTAACCACTTGAATAGATATAAGTCCAAGGAAATGCAATAAAAATTGCGATCATGTTTTAATTTATCCTTTCTTTTCTCTTTTTACAGATTATATCGAAGATCAGAAAATATCTTCGAATGGTAAGTGCTTGCATGAAAATATTGCATTCATATATTAAGCATGCTATAATGAGGTTATGATCTGATAATATTGTGTTAAATTGGTGCGATCCTTTTTTAATTATTTTAGCAATAAATATTGAACTTAAGGTTTGAGTTGTTGGTCACTATTCACCTAGTAGGTGGACCAGCGTTGCCACTATAAAGGGATGGACGCAATGACAGCCACACCTAGTCGGAGATCGAACCCTGACAGCCGGGAGTTGAACGTAGTACGGTGAATTACACACAATACAATCTGATCGGAACTATCCCAACTTTTAGTTCCTGCAATCGGCGAAACAGAATTCTCGCTCTTAAAAGTTCCTTTCACCCCAGCCACAGCCATTTAAAAACAGCGCGGCTGTCTTACTAAATATTTAGTCCCTTGTACAATTTAACCTTATACTCAGGGAGCATTTCTAAAAAGTTTTCTACATTTTTTGTGGTGTTTTTCATTCAATGAATTTGGATTTAAGTTGGTAGATTAAAATTTACTTATACAGTCAATGCAACTTCTGGTGTTTTGTGCATGTAATAGAAACCGTAGTACAGGGCTTTATCCATTATAAAATCTGGTCGGTGTATATATGTATATATGGAATTTATAAAAGAATAATAATAATATATAAATCCTATAGGCAATAGCGTTCAATAAGTATGATAATACATTTAAAACAACGGACTATTCAATGAGAGTAAGGAAGTGAAGTATTGCTGAAGTTGGTGCTTGGACAGTGCTGCTTTTCTAACTAGTCTGAACTGTTTCTTTTTTTTATGGTTTCAGTATCATATTTACTACTAATTGCGTATTCGTTCTTCGCAAGGAAAATATCACACGTTTTTATTACTCGTTAATTGAATTTAATTTCTTCTAGTAATCTCAAAAAGAAAAGTAAAGAAAAAGAAAAGGAAAATTCCTAGCCTTATTACATTGGAAGGTATATGACGCAAATGAATTGCTATCAAAAAGAAAGAACTTGGAAACCGTTTGGCAAACAAATACATTTCTTAAAGATGCGTTATTTCTCCAGAATAAAATGTAGTCTTTCAGGTTTAAGTTCTATTATTATACTTCGAAATCAGCGTCATATGATGAGGACAACTCTTTTACCCTGTAAATTGTAAAGCGGGATAATCTTGTCAAGCACCGCGTTTAAATCCGCCAAATAGTTTTTTAGTGGAGAAGAAACTCATGTTTAAACATTGCCTTATACAGAGTGTCCCTAAAAACACCGAAGAAGGATTTTTTTCTTAAATACTAGTCAGACTTATACAAAGTTACGTTAAAGAATGTACATAACTTTATGATGCGATTAAAAATTTTAAGAGATGAAATCTAGATAAATACAAAATTTAAATTTTCTTACGTGCCCGTACAAAAAACTCCCTAATAGTAAAATGTGCCCAAACATATTAATCAATAGGTGATATACAAAATTTCACCCTTTCATCATACCATGCCTCAGAGATATGAAAATAAATATGTGTTGACTCAAATCACTTTCCAGTGACTCTCAAAGAGAAAAATTACAGAAAAAAAAAAATCGCCTTTCAGGGGCTGCAGACAAATTACGAGAGTAAAAACAAAGATTGCATAAATACATAATACTTTTGCTGTTATTGATATTGCATAACACCTTACCAACTTTTTTTAACATGTCTCTGTTCATGAAGAAAAGCTGAAACTTTGCGCATGGCATAATTAATGATAGGGGCATATTTTAGTGATTGGAGAGTTTTTTGTTACTTTTTTTTGTAAAAGAACATTTTTAAAAATTAAATTCTGTTTTTATTTTGATTTAATAGCTGCTATAACATTTAGTATATTTTTCTGCGTACTTTCTTACATTGCATATATTTCTATGATCAATATTTAAGGGAAAAGCCTAGGTTAGTGTTCTGGGGTCGCAGTATTAAAAATTATCATAATGGTCAATAACATTATTTCCCTTAACAGAATAGACATGAAGAACAGGAAAACTGTTAATTTCTTACAACCAGTTGGATTTTGTTACTGCCTATATGTTATTTTGATCAGCATTTCATACCAAATACTTATTTTCCCCCTCCAATACCTCATTCAGATTTAAATTAATAAGAGTGTTTAGTTTCTACATGCTCAGATGCGGAAATATCTTAACCTGTATATATTAAAAAATTAGGAAGAAACAATTATTTTCTGTTAAAGTTTAGATGCAGTTATGTTTGAATTATTTAAATTTGATTTAAATAATTTTTTAAATGAATATTATTAATTTACAATCATTATTGCGTTACGGTACTTGAGAACTTTTTCCCTTTCAAAATAACACTTTCTAATCTGTATGCATATATATAAATAACAAAATTACGCCGAAAAATAATTCTTCAGTTGATTTTCACTTTGTGTTCACATTCACATATTGTTCATGTTATTTTACATGCCGCAGTCATAACGGTGAAAAATTCTCAAAAATGTCATTTAAAAAATATTTCATAAGTCCTTTCAAAAGTTAAAAAAAAATAGGTGCATCTGTTTAAGTAATCGGGTATTTTATATTATTTTAAATTTTATTTTATTTCTTCTAAGAATTAGGAATTTTTAATTATGCAAAATTTGTGAGACTTCCCACAGGTTAATCCAAAATAGATGACAAGCAGACTGACTGACTGAAAGTAATTTTAGAGGAGTACCTAGCAAAAATGCCTAACCTCCAGTAAAACGAAAGAGTTTTTGTGCAACTCTTAATAGTAGTGAGGCAAAAAGGTGTAGAAAGATTCACAAGTAGGAAGAGTAAAAATCCCCCGATGATAAAATTCAGTGCAAGTCAGAGAAAAAAAAAAAAAAAAAAAAAATCTGGAGTGACTCCACTCGACTTTCCGAACACTTACGATTAAGATCATTACCAAGCACTTAAATAAATTTTAATCGATGAATAATTCAAACATATATACCAAATTGAAACTCAATCGAATGCACCGTTTAAACGCTTGCGCACTTTCAAGAATTTCTCCCCATATGCCATTATGCCATAACATAAAAGAAAGTTTTGTCGTAGCCTTTTAGAAGAACTATAAGTCCTATACACACCAAAATCAATACCGGTCTTAGGATGGTGGTTTATAACATGTATACCGAATTTGAGCTCAATCGAATGTATCGTTTAAACGCTAGCGCACTTTCAAGAAATTCCCCCCATAGGCCATAATGTAAAAGAAATCTTTGTCGTAGCCCTGTAGAAAAACTATAAGTCCTATACACACCAAAATCAATACCGGTCTTGCAACGGTGGTTTATAACATGTATACCCAATTTGAGCTCAATCGAATGTATCGTTTAAACGCTAGCGCACTTTCAAGAAATTCCCCCCATAGGCCATAATGTAAAAGAAATCTTTGTCGTAGCCCTGTGGAAAAACTATAAGTCCTATACACACCAAAATCAGTACCGGTCTTGCAACGGTGGTTTATAACATGTATACCCAATTTGAGCTCAATCAAATGTATCGTTTAAACGCTAGCGCACTTTCAAGAAATTCCCCCCATAGGCCATAATGTAAAAGAAATCTTTGTCGTAGCCCTGTAGAAAAACTATAAGTCCTATACACACCAAAATCAATACCGGTCTTGCAACGGTGGTTTATAATATATATACCCGATTTGAGCTCAATCGAATCTACCGTTTAAACGCTAGCGCACTTTCAACAAATTCCCCCCATAGGCCATAATGTAAAAGAAATCTTTGTCGTAGCCCTGTAGAAAAACTATAAGTCCTATACACACCAAAATCAATACCGGTCTTGCAACGGTGGTTTATAATATATATACCCAATTTGAGCTCAATCGAATCTACCGTTTAAACGCTAGCGCACTTTCAAGAAATTTCCCCCCATAGGCCATAATGTAAAAGAAATCTTTGTCGTAGCCCTGTAGAAAAACTATAAGTCCTATACACACCAAAATCAATACCGGTCTTGCGACGGTGGTTTATGACATATATATCCAATTTCAGCTCAATCGAATGCTCCGTTCAGGAGCTATCGTGTTCACTCACATACACACAAACACACATACACACACACACACATACACACATACATACATACATCTCGTAAAAATAGCATAAATGGATTCAGAAGCCCTCAAAACGTGTAAAAACACCAAAATCTCGAAGTCGAATTTTTTCATGATTACAATACTTTCCTTACATCGTACATGTTCGGAAAGTAAAAAGGTAAGAAAATCTTAAACACTTCCAGAGTTTAAATACTCACTGAAGTGTTATATATGAAAAGCGTATCATAATTTATGCGTCGTCCCTATTTCCTTCCTTATTCCATTAAGTTGGAAAGTATATCATTATTCATGAGTGTGCCGTATTTTTCTATTTTTCTTCTTTGTCTCATAAAACTCATCTTTGGATATATCTTAAAATCACCTACTAAAACTATTTAACAATCTTCGCCAAGTATATTACAACTATACTATGTTAAATATTGTTTCGAATGTGCATCATAATAATCCATAAGTGTGCCGTGTTTGTCTTTCTTCTGTTGATTCCTACATTAATGCCCGACTCTCGCCAAGGTGACTATAATCAAACATTTGCAGTTATCAAGGTGGCGATAATTAAACATATGCAGACGATATTTTGCATTTATGTGGTATAAATCCTATACACACCAAAATCAATACTGGTCTTGCAACGGTGGTTTATAACATGTATACCCAATTTGAGCTCAATCGAATGTATCGTTTAAACGCTAGCGCACTTTCAAGAAATTCCCCCCATAGGCCATAATGTAAAAGAAATCTTTGTCGTAGCCCTGTGGAAAAACTATAAGTCCTATACACACCAAAATCAATACCGGTCTTGCAACGGTGGTTTATAACATGTATACCCAATTTGAGCTCAATCAAATCACCTACTAAAACTATTTAACAATCTTCGCCAAGTATATTACAACTATACTTTACTATGTTAAATATTGTTTCGAATGTGCATCATAATAATCCATAAGTGTGCCGTGTTTGTCTTTCTTCTGTTGATTCCTACATTAATGCCCGACTCTCGCCAAGGTGACGATAATCAAACATTTGCAGTTATCAAGGTGGCGATAATTAAACATATGCAGACGATATTTTGCATTTATATGGTAACTGTAATTTAGAATTAAAATGGATATTTGGAACAACATGTAAGTACAGGATTCCATTACTTATTTATTTATTTTGGGTTGCCAATTAATGTAGTTTTAATAACTAAGTGTTTTCATAATCCTTAATTGGTACGTCGAATTTTTAAAAAATCTTGATTAGATTTTCAGTTTTTGCGAAAATCGTTTCAAACTGCATAAATTTGTGTTCGAGCATCACGTAAAAACAACTGAAGCGATTGAAATGAAATTTGGTATCATCATTGGTGGTCACTCAACTTAAACATTAGGCAGCGTATTTTTAAAAAATCTTGATTAGATTTTCAGATTTTGAGAAAATCGTTTCAAACTCCTTAAAATTGTGTTCGAGCATCACGTAAAAATGACTGAAATGAATGAAATGAAATTTGGTATCATGATAGGTGGTTATTCAACTTAAATCATTGTCGTCGAATTTTTAAAAATCTTGATTAGAGTTTGAGATTTTGCGAAAATTGTTTCAAACTGCGTAAATATGTGTTGGCTCATCACGTAATAACTGCAAATCCGAAAAAATGGTATTTGGTGAAATGATAGGTGGTCACCTTAAACTATAAGCATCTAAAAAAAAATCGATCAGATTTTGGGATTTTGCGAAAATCGTTTCAAACTGAGTGAATTTTTGTTCACGCATTACGTAATAACGACTAAAGCGAATGATATGAAATTTGGTCACATGATAGGTTGTTGCTCAACATAAAGTATAAGTGTCCAATTTTTAAAACATTTTAATTAATATTTGAGATTTTGTGAAAATTCTCCCAAAATGCGGTTATATTTCTTCAAGCATCGCGTAATAACGACTAATACGAAATTTGGTGATATGATAGGTAGTTGCTAATCTTAATTTATAAGTGTTGAATTTTTAAAATATTTTGATTACATTTTGAGATTTTGTGAAAATCGTTTTAAAATGCTGAAATTTTTGTTCCAGCATCACGAAATAAAGACTACAGGAAATGAAACGAAATTGGGTGACATGATAGGTTGTCACTCAACTTAAATTCTAGGCTTCCAATTTTTCAAAATATGTTGATTAGATTTTGAGATTTTGCGATAATTATTTCAATATGCGTAAATATTCGTTAACGCATCACATAATTACGAATAAAGTGAATGAAATGATATTACTTAGTTACTCTCTAACCTGTAATATTTTAACAATACATAAAAATTATAACTTCGCTTTCTTTACTTTGGCAACATACTACATCCATTCTGTGTACTCCTACAATGCTGACGAAAGTTCTTGCGTTTTAGAAATTTGCATTCCGTACTAACCCGTCAACGACGGGTACTTCAGCTAGTATTATAATATAATGAAAAAGCATTTTTGTTTCCTGGTCGGTGAAAAATTAATCAAATAGAAAATTTCAAAATTTTGCAACGCTAATTTATATTCTATTGCATACACGGGAAAACATATCTGATGTTCCTAGGGGAAAAAATGAATACGTTCTTTGTGATAAAAATCTACGCGTTAAGTTAATATATATATATATATATATATACACCCAACTAGAAGTTTTATCGAGAAAAGTTTTCTCCATCTTAAGTTCATAATATACAAATAATACCGAAAAACATGTTACATTTCCAACACTAGTAGTCTGCAGGGAAGAAAGACATGGAAGGTTTTTTTTTCCTGTTTGTTTCTTTATCATTTTTACCAGACAAGTCTGGTGTTTTATGATGCATCTACATTCTGTGTTTGGGAAAAAAAAAGAAACTTCAGGAGACGTTTCCTGGGGTTAAAACAGGCTGCTACTATTTCGAACAAGTTAAATGAAGATTACGAAATTTTAAAGCGTGGCTAGAGATTTTTCTTTTTCTTGTTTCTTGTTTTAACAGTTGCTTCGGGAAGAAACACTTTTGGAATTTTGCCAATTATTTTTTACTTTACACGAAAAAACTTTTATTTTGATTCAGATTAGTTATATAAAAATATTTTGTTATTGCTGTTGTTCGTATTACTGTCAGTATTTGATAAATAAAAATATTATCGACGTATACAAATTGACAAGAATTCACCTTCGAAATTCTATTGAAAGTTGACTAAAGCTAAAATTCTGAATTACACTTTATGTATGTGTGCGTGTGTGCGTATGCAAAAAACCCATTCATAAACCCATTAAAGTAACCTACGCAAGTCCATGTCCAATCCTACCACATAGTTACGCTGATCCCTAAATCACTGACTCTCTAACAATTCCGGGCAGCCTGCTCCAATACAAAACTTTTACCGTCATTACTCCAAGAAGATAAAAAAGATCAAAAAGATTGAAAATCCCAAAAAGCGGAATAACATCTACACCGTTTATGCGATACGCTTGAAATTTTGCATAATTGTGTATGAAAAGATAGAAAACAATCTGCGCTACTTTAAAAAATCTGAAAATGCACCCGTTCCCTCATTTTTAAGCAATCTTTTTGCTATTTTCAGCTACATTTTATTTCCTAGAGTAAAAAAGTTAATCATTTTCGTGACAAAATTGGGCTCTGTAAGCAACAATGACGTCATTTTGAAGTCACGGTCACCAGGCTTTTAAAAAAGTTGTGATTTCAGATCGTTTTAAACAGTTTTTCCAGATAACACCGTTTATTTTTAATTTTTCATTAAAATGATCGTCTCCTTGAATATAAGAGGGGCTGTGTACACAGAACGAAATCGTTCTAATGCGAAAAGTTTCCGTGCATTTACAGAAGAGCATGAAATTCGATTTCGGTACATAATAAAAACTGAATATGAATTTTTCTTTTTTTTTAGGTGGACGAAGATGAAATACATTGAGTGTAGACATATATTCGTCAAATGTTTTCCCTAGCGCCAGTTGTAATTGCCCCTAGAACGGGCTTTGACTTCTTAGTACAAAAAATAAGCAAACAAAGTATAAATACAACTAACCAAGCTTTATCAGAAAGAAATTTTCAAAATAATCTTTTAAAATTTTCAGAGATCTGTAGGTTTCTTGCTCTGTGTATGGAGATTCTTTTACCAAAGTTACAAAGTCATATGTATGGTTTTAATTATAAAACCAAGAAAAGCCGAGGTGATATTTTTAACACACACACACACACACACCATGAAAAAAAATGAATAAAAGTTTCTTATGTATATAAAAATTAAACAGAATTCAACGGACACCGACTCTTCTAACCTACAGAAGATAAGAAATAAATTAAAAATACAAAAAAAACTGGAATACTTAATACGCAAAATCCAAGTGAAGAACACGTTACAAAGTTACAAATAAACATCCCGAAATACCAGTCTTATATCTTACAAGCAGCGTAGCCCAGCGCTGCCCGTGCAATAGAAGAGCGATGGCCGTTAACCTTAAATATTGATTATAAAGGGAAGCAGGGGCATAGCCAGAAATTTTTCATGGGGGTGGGTTACGACTGCTACAACTCATTTATATGTATACGTGTGTGTGATAATGTAGTGAAGAATATACATTTTGTATGGCAAAAAATTCCTCATTGGGGAGGGGGTGTTATGACCTTGGTCACCTTGGAGTCTTCTCGCAGAGCCGAGCATCCCAACAAATGATTCCTGTCCATTACTTTGTCTTTCCCACAGAGTGGTCAATATGGGCTCATTAAAATGCCAATACGATAAAGGTGAGCAGCCAGGCAGTCATGGCCCACCGCAAGTCTAAATTCCTCCACAGTTTTTTGCGAGATTTATCAGAAACACCCTTCTCCAAATTGTGCCTCCAACTCCTTGAAGAAACACAAGAAGTGAGCAATGCCTTCCTGTTTTGTCTTATTAGATTTTTTATGTAAAGTTTTGTGGAATGGAAGGACTTATAAGTATTTGGCTGCTGAATTATTTGGGTGCCCTTCTTAGCCAGCATATCGGCCTGTTAGTTGCCATAAATATCACAGTGTCCCGGAATCCATTGGAGTATTATTTGTCGCCTAACTATTTTCAGACTCTTCAGGAGAGCCCCGCAATCTCGGATATTCTTAGAAATTGGTATTTTCCTAGATCCGATATCCTGAATAGAAACCTTGGAGTCGGACAGAATAACCAACTTATCGTAAAGGTGTCTGAGAACAAGTTGCTCCAATGCCATATAAAAATCCATAACTTCGCCATAAAAGGCGGATTTTTGTTTTTCGACAGACACGTAAAATGAAAAGATGGAAGAGAATATCCCTGCATCGACATTCGGTGAAAGTTTCGCCAAAGAACCATTGGTGTAAATATGTATTCATTCAGGCTCAGGGTAGATGATGTAGATGGTCTTGAGTGCAAGGATCTTTAAGCTACTTTGAGGCAGTTGGCTCTTAAGGAACGGTTTGGAAGGTCCAGCTTGGTAGATATCGCGACATGTATTACCGGGTTAGGGGGTTTTAAGAAACACTGGACCATTTTATCATTAACTACCAGTTCAGCTCTTAATTCTAGAACTCGCTACAGAAAACTACCCTGATGATCTTTAGATGTACATTTTCATAACATTCCTTAAAAGGTATATTAATTCTAATGAGCTTTTCATAAAGAATAAGAGCTCTCTCCTCAATAACTGCATGGATGGGTCTAGTACTAGTCAGGAGTATAAGAGAGTCTTCACTGCATCAACGACTAGCCTGAGTGAATGGTTTTGTATTACTTCCAGTTTCCCGATCGTTCTTTGGGCCGTAAATAAGAACCTCACAACAGTAAGGGATAACATGCAAAATATATATTTTATATGTGCTTTTCAGCGTAGTGCGGGAGCATCCTCAAAGCCAACCAGCCAGGCGTTTAAGAATTCTCAGACGCTTTTCAACTTTTTTAATCACGCTTTCACTATGCAATTTCTAACTTAACTTATTGTCGAAGACAAACCCCAGATGTGTAAATTTATGCAACAATTCTTGATCTGAGCTTTGGTCTGATGCTTTGATATATCTATAAAAAAGTCTGCACGGCAGACTTTCTGAGATTCCCTGCTATTTTCTTCGCATTGCCGGGATAGAACTTTAAGAGCTCTGTTTAAAAGCTGTTCGCAGGCGCGTAGCCAGGAAGAATTTTCGGAGGGGGATATGAACTTATATGTGTATAAATAGACGGAATTTCATCACTAATCCAAAAATTTCGGATGGGGATATATCCCGATATCCCCCCCCCTGGTTGTTCTGTCTCATATTTTGCATTTTTCTTTGGAAACTGAGTGCACACAACCAGGTCATCTGCAAACAGAAGGATTCCATACTATAGGGTGTGTTATATAGTGTAAATGTTTATATAAAATGCGTATTTCGTAAATTGCGTTAAAATATTTTAAGAAAAAAAAAAATATAATAGTTGTTCCCGTAACGGGAGCTTTAGCGCTTAGTGAGTTAAAATGGGAGCAGCAACTCACTGCTCCTTGAGGCAATCCAGTCTGGAGAATATAGCTCTTGGAGATTGATTTCCCGAAACGGACTTTGTAGCTTCTCTGGCCCAGAAATGAAGTAAACCAATGCAGCGTTTTACCTTACACTCCCATTTCCTGAAGTTTTTGGATCACTTTTTTCGCTCCAGACGGAGTCGAATGCCGATTTAAAATCCATATAAATTGTTGTCATTGGGATTAGTCGCACGATAATTTGGTCAAGTTCTGATGATATAACCAATGACGAAATAACTCGATGTACTCTTCAAATCTCTTAGGATATCTGGATATTTAGCTTCTCGTAAAATTGTTACAGTGGAATAATTCAAAGTCGATGAATAAAAAAATAATGTATGTAATAAGTTAAACTATCACTGCAATATTTTAGAACCTTCGATGATAAATTATTAGTATGCTGACCAATGGCCAAGTGAAAGACACTATACACTGGTAGATGGATGACTGAAATGTGAAGATCCAGACTGTCTGACAGTCTCTCCAGAGGGGTTCGGACTGTCGATCAAACAGTCTTAAATTTTGGGCGATTTTCTCCATATGTAGCCAGAATACGCATTCGAGCACATCATAAAGTAACCGCCGAAGACATCCCCCCCCAGTACTTAGGCAGATAGCCCTCGGATAGCTTTGTGTTAACCACAATCAATAATGTTGCGGAATTACTCTGCTACTCCTGGGGTTCGTCGTTCTAAAGTCCAGTTGGTGTAAAAAGTTCAAGTAAAAAGTCCCTTGCCAGGATGGAACACAAACTTTATTGCTTCTAGAACTTCGTGGAGCAATTAGCTGTACAAAATTCACAAGCACAATTAAACAGCAATGTGCTTTTAACAGTTCTCTTAGATCAGAAGCTCCCACAAATGCTGTATTTCACACATAAATAAGTCACTTTCCCAGGCAAAAATTCAGTGAAAATATTCAAGAGATATCGTACACAATCCCTTAAGACACAGCAATGAAGAATTTACACACAGCACTTTAAAAAATGCTTCATAAAGCAAGCTAAAACACAGCTTCTATAGCACTATCAATTCACAAAGCGTACTCTCACTGACAGCTCTTCACACATTGAGCGTTCAACCCGCACTGAACTGTGGGGGACAGTGCGCTGGAATTTATAGAGGAGGCAGAAGCTGCGAGCAGTTTCTAGAAAAGTATATTCCTCTAAGATTCCAGATAAAGCGGGACTTCTGATTACGTCATAGAAGAGAAATGTTAGGTTATTATGCGTTTTTAATGCAGGAAAAACAACTTCCAGGCCCCATTGGGAAAATCGCGCCAAATGACCAAAAAGTCGCCAGGTTTGGCGACTTTTGGCGAAATATCGCCAAATTTGGCGCCAGAAATAATTTTTCAAATGTGAAGAGATCTAAGCCCTAGGACTAATATTTCTCGAGATTTCTAGAACCTCCATTAAAAAAACAATGGCAAACCGAAACCTCCATATCTCCGGTTCTAATTGGCCGATTTTGATGCAACAAAGAGCAAAATTTATCTATTTGAAGCGTAGAATACGAATTTTAAACCATTTTAAGCCCCAGAGCAGCGGGTTGCCCCGAAAATTCGTAACATTAAATTAACAGCTCAGAATAAATATACTAACAAGGAAAATTTAAAAAAAAGCCAATTACATGTTCCATGAAAGTAAGTTCACGTATGTTTTCGTAAGACCATCGTATAATTCTCAAATCTTTTTAATAACTTTCCGTGATACAAACTGCGTGCAGAAAAGTATATGAATCGATTTAACGAAGTTTACCTGCAGGTTTATTTCTTTTGCATTTAAACATTTCTTTTAGAAAATTCTGGTGTTTTATGACTCGTCTGCATTCCAGATTTCAATAAAATCGTGCAGATATTTTTGTTGAGGTAAAAGAAATTACTTTAGTAGCGGAAAAGTCTCATAAAGGTTATGAAACTTTAAAGTTTGGTTAGAATTTATTTTAAAAGTTTCTTCAGGAATAGCCTGCTTAGCTTTCGATTACAGATGAGAACAGTTAGATTAAAATTGAATAGTGTATATATATATATATATATATATATATATATAGATAGATATAGATATAAAGAAAATATCTTTGAAAAGTTTAAACAAATCAAAGTAAGTACCAGAATCACACAAATACTGGCCCTATTACAAATAAGAACTTGTACATTTATTTAATTTCTATGTCCAGCCTGCAACTAAAACGGAATTTCTAACGCATGTTTTAAACCAGTGAAATCAAAATGACATAAGTCTCACTTACGATGTCTGACTTTCTTTTTCTATCAGACAATAAAACAGCTTTCTAGAATTGAAGATTACGAAAAGTCGCTTAAAATAGGAGAACATTTGGATTTTCAGATTTTCTGTAGCCTGTTTTCTTTCTGCGTTGCCTACATATTTGCACAAAATTTCTCTTGTGCAATTAGAAGGACAGTAATTTCATTACGATACACAGTTTCAAAAATGCGATTAGAAGGACAGTGATTCCATTATAATTAATGATTTTCTTATTGCAATAGAGAAATTCTGTTTCGTGAAATTATGAGATGAATGTTTTCAGAATAAGGTAGAAAAAGAATAGTTGAGAACTATTCAATAGTTCGTTCCGAAACTGAATTTGTCAAGGCAGCTTTCTCTGTAGAAAAGCATTCCGGTGAGGTTTGGCCCGCAGAGAGAAGGCGTCAAATCCGAGATTTGGTACTGATGTTGAAGTCATTAATTATGCTTATACAATAGTGTTTCATGCTACTCTAAATTTTCCAGCATAACATTCAGTTTTTAGAACCCAAATATGAAATATGGTAGTATAATAAACATTTGAGTGCGGGATAACAATAATTTCCTGATTAATATTTGGGGGGAGAGTAAAATTTATTTATTGTTTTAATCATTAATAAATTTTGTTTTTCACGTGCTTGAATAAGATACGATCTTTTTGTCAATTCAGGGCATGCATTCTTAACTTAGACTGATTTAGAATTGTGTAATTCGAAAAGTAGCGAACGTAAAAAAAATTACCCAATTTTTATGATTCTTCTACCACCTCCATAGTAACGCAAATGAGATTAGAGAAGAGATGGTTAAATTTTATAGTAAGGTGCTGCCATCTGTAGGAGTAACTGTGTAGTCAGTGAGAATTAAGAAAGCCAAAAGCTTTAAAAATTTTAGGAAGTTTAATACTTTGTTGTGTTTTCCTCTTCCCCTTAAACAGCGAAATTTCAGCGCATAATAATAGCTAGAGTATTAACTGGTTACATTTAGAGAGCTCAGAGATAATAGGGGGTTTTTTCCCCATCAAAACAAGAAAATACAAAAAATAAAAAACCTCATGTGCTTTCTTTTGATACTGTGGCACTGTTTTAGCTGTGATCAAAATGTGATAATTGTATATCGAGATAAGTGCATACTTTTTAAAAACTAAATACACTAATAAATTTTCAAACCTTGTAGTATTATAATTAAAGCTGTTTATAGGCAACTGAATAAAGGAGAGTAAAATTTGAGTGATCTCTCTTCATTATTCCGCTAAAAAAAATTTCATAACCGTAATATTTGAAAAGTCAGAATCGTACGCATTAAAAAAAAATTCTGAAAACTAGTTATTTGAATCTGAGCACTGAGCAAATATTTTGATAAGTGGAAGTAATTTTAATAGTTAGTTTAAAGTAATAGCAAGAACAGCCAAATGGCTTATTTTAGACTAGGCTGAGTCTTATCTAATCTAATTATAAGGGTTGTACCGATATATATGTATGTTTTTTTAATTAATAATTGTCTACTCCGATTTGCTGTAAAGTATACCGCATATATACCCATGTTTTTGAATAGTATTAAAACTATTCTGTCTCGTTAATTTTCTTGCAATTGAACAACTCATTTTGAGAGTTTGAAAAATTTTAGAAAGTCTTTCATTATCGTTTCATTTTCATCCTTTTAAAAATGCAAAGAAATTTTTTTCTACAGAATGGAAAAAATCTTTTATTTCCTTTTTTTATTGAAACTAAACATCACATACAGGCTTCCATGTTGTCTCACAAGGAATTTTATTACAACAAATTGCCTGCACATTCTCATTTCTCATGTCTAGATTATCAGTACTGAGAACAGAGTGCTACTGACAACATTCAGTTTAGATATCGTTCTGTTCTTCAAGTAGAATTAAGGTTTTTATTTTAAAATAACAATTTCTCATTTCAATGTTCTGGTGGTTTTTATTTTAATAATAAAAATCTATCGTTTAGGTGTGAAGTAGCAATTTCCATAATCCGTGAAGTAGTAATTTCTTGTGATGGCTATCATTAGAGAAAAAAAAATCCATGAGACAATTTGAGTTTATAAACCACAAAACTTCCCTTTTTTCCACTTTTCATACTTACGAACAGGGAGTTGGGTGTTACCTTCAGCAGTTTCCATATTTCTTATGTAAAGATTCTAGAGTTCGCGAGATTACCCTTTACCGTCTAAATTAATGTTTCCGTATCAGCAGAATTTCAACTCGAATTGGTTTATGTCATCTGAAGTACATTCTTAGAGCTGCCAAGTCTCCGGCTTTTTTCAGGAGATTTCCCACTACTAATCTTCACGTGCGGAATTTATTGTTAATACAAGTCCAAATATTTAATCACAAATAAAACTATCTAAAAATTGTGGTGGGAAATCTCCCGGAAGAAGCCGGAGACTTGGCAGTTCTGCATCCTTATACTTAATGTTCAATTGGAGAAAATTTCATTAAAAATAATATTTCTATATATTATAGCTGGTTAATGGGAATTTTGGAACCCCTATCGACAGTGTAGATGATGGATTCAAAATAGAAAGTACAAAAATAGCTCTAAAAACTAAAACAAATGAAGGGTCCCCGGGAAGAACGATGAGAGTCCAATACAGCTGATTTTCCAAAAAATCGAAAGGCGCACAGGACTTTCCACGTTCTTCACCAGTAAACTGTATCTTTGCGCTATTTTTTCAGTGTTTTCTCATCGTTCTTTCCCATTATGGTTTCGGATATTAATAGTGCCACTAATGAACAACGGAATGCAGTAGAAACCTTAACATTGACGAAAAGTGGACTCTCATCGTTCTTCCCGTGGACCCTTCATATGTATTTTCATTTTATAGTCGATCCCACGCCAAAGACAAACCGTTCTGATCATAGACTTATAGGAAGTTTATTTCGCAAACCTGTGAATAGTTTTAATCGATATAATTTACTTTACAACTGATCATGAATGCAATGAATTTATTTTAACTTTTATCCTGTGGTAATTTTATTTTTGAGAAACATAAGTTAAGTTTTTTACAGTATCATTCTATACACTAAATTTCGAAAATTATCGCGCACAGATAGGGTTTTCCAGAGAATTCCTGCGACCAATAATGAATTAAAACAAATCATAACTGCAAAAATTTCATCAATAACACCAAAAATGATGCGATATCTGTCAAAAACTTGGTTCGTAGTGTTCATGTTTGCATTCAAAATGGTGGCGAACATTTTCAACATTTGCTGTACGGAATGATAATGCAAAAAAATTGAGTTGAATTAAGTTTTTCAAAAATAAAATTATTAGAAGATTAGGAAAAATTTTGCGTCGTCTGTTTTACCAAATAAAGTTGTAACAGTTCAACAGTGTTGGAAATTGCCTTCTTACGTAAACAAGGTTCAAACAATTATGCTTGTGTCAGGATAGATTTGAAAGTAATAAGAAAAACCAAGGGGTAGCCTTTTAAATTGATCACCCCGTATAATAAAATATCATAAACATCATTCTAAGAAAAAAATCAACTCAAAATACTACCTTTGAATTTAAAAAAAGCTGATGGCATATTTGAGTATTTTTAAAAGCGAAAAAGTGTTCAAGTATATTGAAGAAAATAGTGAATGAACCTGTGTCTCAATCAATCCAAAGGCATAGCTGCCAACATGTTCACAATGGAACCAACCAAGCTTTACAAACATTAATTCTTGTGTCGAATAATAGTAAGTATGCTTGAAATTACTTTTGAAAGAAAATGACGTGTTTTAAATGCAAGTCACAGTAAAACAAAACAAAACAAAAAAATATTATTGGCATAAAGTGGTTAGTTATATTAGATAGGCGTTCGTTCATGCACGAAGCAAGAAACAGCAAATTTTAGCAAAAATATTCATTCTTATCATTTTTTTTAACAAGGGTATTACAATTCACCACTAATCTATTATTGAGGTGCCTGTGTCTATATATAAAATGGAAATTTCAGACAAAAATCCTATTTTTTCTGTTTTTGGCTTAATTTTAAACCTAGATGTTTAAGCTTTTACATCAATTCTCCTACTAACTTGCTTGAGTTTCAAGAATTCTAATATGAGTCATGTCACACGCATACCCATTATTTAATTTTATTTTCTGCGTTTTTTCAAACTGAGAATTTTAAGTATTATTTTTATCTTAAACATCCTAACTGAAAAAAATAAATGATTATAATCTTAAGAAACAGGTAAAATATCCCAAAAGAGTTGATTTAAGCAATGAACCTCTACAAAGAATGTAGTAGAATGAATGTCATTATATTTTCCTGATTTTTTTTTTTTTTTTGTCAATAAAAAACGTCAACTTCTCGAACATTTCAAATACGATTGTTAAAGTTGTGAGAATGGTTCATTCCCTCGAAGAGGTTTCAAATGTCAAAATAAATTTTCTAGCATAGAAATATCTTGTTTTGGTGTTGAATTTTAATGATGAAACTAGCTGGATACCCGTTCTCCGCACGGTGGGAAACGAATATTTTCCTTACACATATAATTCGAATTAAACCCAGTAATGCGGAATCTCAAAACGTGAAAAAAATACTTGAATCGTGACTAAAAGTTGACGTCATGAGTGCAAATCTCAGATGATTGCAACCTCATGACACAAAAACTTCGTCAGTGTTACTGGCGATCAAAAAAGAAGATCTTTACGGCATGCTGATGAAACTTCTCTCTTTCGAAAAATGCCTGATTTCTACATCATATAATTGTGTTTTTTAAGCTTAATTATAGCATTTAATATATACCAGAAGAATAAGTTACATGATGTTGACAACTATTTTATTTTATCTTGCATTTCCTAAAGCGTGGACAATGCATTAGCGCAGTTATTTCGCAGATGACTTTATTGAATTTAACCTAAATTAACAAAATCTACATGAAAGAATAGATGCACCACGTACGTTATAAGCCAAAATTGCACACAGTTTTCGTGAAAATGGTCACATTTCAAATGAAAACATTTGTGACGTAACTTCTGCTATAAAGTTTATCACCCTTACTAAACTCTTAATGCAGTATCACACTTGTTACATAAAACTGACGTTGATCTCACAGTCAACTCGCGTTAATAAATAACTAATTTCATGTTTTCTTTTTCACAATTTACAGTAGACCCCTTCATAACACGGGTCTACAACACGAATTCGTAGAACACGGAGAAAAAATTGTGATCGTTTTCGTGTAACACGTTAAAAGAGACTCGTACAGCACGGTAAAATGAGACATATGTTCTGATATTATGACGCTTTAGCTCCTGTAATTAACACACCTTTTGAATTGCAATACCAAGCATCATTGTATTTCTACGGAGTGCAAATAAGTTTTGCCGCGACTATTCCGCGCAATCCGCACTCCAGGTGGAGTATAGCGCAGGACCAGTACAACACGGATTCCTATAACACGGAACGTATCTACCGTGTTATAGGGAATCTACTGTGGTTGCATAGTGTCAAATTCAAAAGAAAATTCTAGGTTGCCGTATTTAGAAATATTTCATCTCACCTTGGTGGCAAATATCCGAACTGTATCAAAAGTAAACTTTACAAAATTTTTAATTCTGTATAATCCTCCAAAAAACTTCGGTGTTTACCACCTACGACGGTTTTTCATGACGTGACAACTTATGCTTGCGTGCAGTGCTGTAGCCAAGGAGAGGATAGGGGGTCACAACCCCCCCATGAGGAGTTTTTTGCCATACAAAATGTATATTCTTCACTCCCTTATCACACACGCGTATACATACATATATGTGAGCTGCAGTAGTCGTAACACCTCCATGAAAAATTTCTGGCTACGTCACTGCTAGCGCATAATTGATCATTTTTCTTTTCATGTATCAGTGATCAATATACTTCAGGATGAGAATCTCCATTCAAAAAAAAAAAAATGTTCTAAAAAATCTGACCCCAGAAAACTCTGATTAACACAGTGGGGTTACCATGGGCCGTACCCAGAAAAAAATTTCGGGGGGGGTGTACAGAAATTAAATTTATAAATTCATAAAAGATGAAAAAGACCAAAAGATGAAAAAGGCCCAATTTTTCACAAAAACGCTTCATTATTATTGTTTTGTTAACAAAATTTTAGATTTCGGGGGGGACCCGGATACACAAATACGCGCCGGACATACGCTCTTGTTTATGTCCGGAGGAGCATGTACATTAGTGCTTGTGTACTGCTCCGGATAATCTGCCTGCAAGGCATCAAAAATTGACAAAAAAATGGCATCCATCCACACGCGAAGGAAATAAAATTAAAGGTATATAGAATGTGCAAGTAAGTCTCTTACAGTTCTATTTGTTTCACATTTGATGAGTTTTCCCTTTTGCGAGTTTTAAAAGCTGTAGAAATGAGTGGTTTCATTTAATTATTAAATTTAATAACTTAAGTGGAAACAATGGATTCCGTTGCTATGGAAACTATAAAAATGGAACATGAAATGCGTTATTTATGTTTACTTTGCTAGAACTGCCATATCGGTGTTGTTAACGCCACCAGTCGATGCCAAATAGCTCAAATCACAAATTAAACTTGACACTAAAGGCAATTCGCAATACCCTGTTTGGCGGAATTAAAAAAAAATATCTATGCATACGCTAGTGAGATCGGCTCATCTCATTTGTGAAATGGAATTAATAATACGAACAGAGTAGAACTACATTTGAATATTTTCCCCCTTCTTTTCTAAGAAATGTACTGAAGTATGATTCAACATAGATTTCAATTCGTAAAACAAAAAATACATTAGACAGTATTAATTACGCCGTTCTAACAGTTTGCAATAAAAGAAATGTAGCGCTGCTTTAACATATAAGAATCAATTATTTATTACATGTAAGTACTACAATCGCCAAAATGCCAACATACACCATTTTGCGAGATGTTTTGTTTTCAGGGAATCATTCGAAGGTTTGATTTAACAGCAATCAAAATGGGAAATAGTTATCTATCATTTATATAGTTCGCTCGCCAAAATTTAATCCAGACATCTAATTGATTAGTAGCAGTTATTCAAATTATTAACTATAACGTGTTTTAATCCACGTACCTACAATGTACAAGATGCGAGAATTTTAATTTTCTGAAATTTGGCGGAATTCCTCTAACTTAAATCAGTTTACTTAATTTGGTGAAAATTCTGTAGATAATTTAAAATCGCCTTAATAACTGCATTATTTCTGTATGAAAAATCGAAGTGTAGCGCCGTATTCTAATAAAACTATACTTGTTATTAAAAATACTATTTCGTTACGCTCTCAGTAATTTGCGCCAAGTCCAAAACTGTGCAAATCGGTAGAATCTACTACTTTATCAAAATCGCCAAATCAGCCATTTTTTTCGACAAACTAAAAAATATACATATAGTCTCGGAAATCTCCCAATCCCTTATTCTTTTAAACATAAAAAACATTGAATTCCTGCTCTGATTTCACACCCACGCAATACTTTAATTAAAAAGTATCTTTGTAAATAATCTAAACAGAAAAAAAACATTATTCCTTTATTTTTACTGCAGGAGTCTAAATAATTTAATACAATAGCCAAACATGGCAACCTCGATGCTTATTTCTCAATTTTTGACTACAGGGGGTTACAATTAGGGAATTAAGGAGATCAAAAATTAGCGTTTTTGACGGGTTTTTTATTAATATCTCCTAAACTAATTCGAATTTCAAAATTTAAATCAGCGGAGGTTCTTTCTCGGAATTTTCCGAATCCGTGGATACCTCGATCGAAACTCGGGTCCCAGCCGTTTCGGAGGAGATGATGTTACAGACAGACAGACGCGCACAGATTTTAATAGTGGGAAACACATCCCACCGCACGGTGGGAAACACATATTTTAATTAAACATATATAATTCGAATTGAACCCAGTCATTCGGAATCTCAAAACGTGAAAAAATACTTGAATCGTGACTAAAAGTTGACGTCATGAGTGCAAATTTTAGACGATTGCAACATGACACAAAAACTACGTCAATGTGACTGGCGATCAAAAAAGAAAGAACTTTATGGTATGCAGACAAAACTCTTTCCTCTTTCGAAAAATGCCCGATTTCTACATCATATATTTCTCTTTGTGAGGTTTAATTTATAGCATTAATATATAGTATATACCACATAAATAACATTACATGATGTTGGCAATTATTTTATCTTGCATTTTTCAGAGCATGGACAATGCATTAGGGCAGTTATGTTACACACGAATTTATTAAATTTTACCTAAATTAAAAAACCTACATGAAACAATGGATGCATCATTTACGTTTAAAAGCCAAAAATGCACCCTGCTCCGGTAAAAATCATGTCGCTTTTGTAACTGAAAACGTTCGTGATGTAACTTCTGAGAAAAAACTTATTACCCTTATTGAACTCGTAATGCAGTATCACACTTGTTACATAAAAGTGAATTTTATTTCACTGTCAATTCGCACTAAATAAATAACTAATTTCATTTTTCATTTTTTACAATTAGTTGACCCCTTTATAACATTGGTCTACAACACGAATTCTTAGAACACGATGAAAACATTACGATCGTTTTCGTGTAACACGTTAAAAGAGACCTGTACAGCACGGTGAAATAGACATATGTTCTGATATTATGACGCCTTAGCTCCTGTAATTAACATTCCTTTTGAATGGCAACACCAAACATCATTGCATTTTTACGGAGCGCGAATCAGCCAATGGGGGTGGATAGGGGATCACAACCCCCAAGCGGAGTTTTTTGCCATACAAAATGAATATTCTTCACTCCCTTATCGCACACACGTGTACATATATGTAAGTTGCAGTAGTCGTAACATTCCCATGAAAAATTTCTGGCTACTCCTGCTTAATCAATATACTTCAGGATCAGAATCTCCGCGGTAAAAAAATGGTCTAAAAAATGTGACACCAGAAAATTCTGATTAACACAATGCGGTTACACAAATAGGTGCCGGACATACGCCCTTGCTTCCGGAGGAGAAATACATTAGAGGGTATGTGTTGCTCCGGATAATTTGCCAGCAAAACAGCAAAAATGACGTAAAAAATGACATCCACACTCGAAGGAAATAAAATTAAAGATATGTAGAATTGCACGAAAACTTCGATCATTTTTAAAGAGCAAGTCTGTTACAGTTAGTTCTATTTATTTCACGTTTGATGGGCTTTCACTTTTTCGAGTCTTAAAAGCTGTAGAAATGAGTGGTTTCACATTAGAGCTGAAGCAAACCGCATGTATTCGGTACTAAGATACGGATAATCACTCAGACTCGAAGTAACGAATTGTTACTTTTCGGTTGATATCGTTACTCGATATGAAGCTGTTTCGGATCGAGCAGCTTCGAACTTCGAATACAGACTGGGAAACGGGTGCCAGTAATCGAGTACTAATATCTTCTGTTATTTGTTACTGGGGTTACTGGATATCGGATCGCGGTTTCAAGGGGGAAAATGACTTTCGAGTGTGCATTTCGGATCGACCAGGTTCGAACTTCGAATACAATACTGCGGGTGGGAGAAAATGAATTTCGGTATTTGAGTAATAGTATGTTCCGTTCCGTTACTAGATACCGGAAGTATTATGGATTCTCGCTGTTGGAAGGGAAAAATCAGTTTCGGTATTTGAGAAGTAGTATGTTCTGGTTGCAATTCGTTTGTGCCAAGCCGAATGGTATCGTTTTGATGAGGTTTCGAAGAATCCGTATGTTTCGTTACAGTTATGGAGATGGATATAGTATCTGCTGCTCTATTGATATGGGTCGTACAATGGGGGGATAGGATCCGGTGTATAGTATGTTGTTATGCACAGTTTAACTTTTTTTTGCGGGGGGGGGGAAGGGGGTGTTCTTATAATTGTAGAGGAGCAATACATATAAGAGAAGCAGGTTAGTAAGGGGTGCTAATTTCGGGCTTTCTAACATTTTAGTACTAAATAGTGGTGCAATCAAAATTCTTTCTTTCAGGGTGGTTCCGAAGCAGGATTGCGAACTTAACTTTTTCTTTTTTTTTTAGCTAGAATCAAAATATGAGTAATAAATAACAAATTATTTAAATACACCTTTTAAAAAAATATATTTTTATAAAGTAAACGATTTCACACAATTTTATTATTTAAAATATTATTTGGAACTAAAAAAAATATTTAGCATGGAAACCTAAACACATTTTTTATGTAATTGTTTAAAAAATATATAAAAAATTGGGAGCGACCCGGGATTTCTATGCCCACTCCTGCGTAAGCCACTGGTATTAAAATAATTCAATAAAGTTCAGTATGTTTCTAAAATGTCGGTGTTTAGGGAGCCATCTACCCTATTTTATGGTACATTTTATTCCATGAACTCATGGAATACGCATAGTCCGGTGCAACCATTCTTTCTGTATGAAAGGAGTGATAATTTTTGTTTAAAGAATGCTCTCATATATGCACCCACAGAAGGGGCTAAACCCTTTCATCCCAAAAGTGCAGAAATAGAACTGGAAATATCTTAAAAATAGATAATTCTCAATTAAACAATTTTAAATTAAAATATGGTACTTTTTAATTTACTTCGAAAAATGGTCCAGCAAAAGAAGTTTTTGATATGAAATAAGAACTCACAAATAATAAAGATATTATGCTTGTAGAGACGCAAAGTAGTTGATATCATACGGAGATCCCTTGCCCTGTGAATTTTATATATGTGGCCCAATCCCTGGATCTCAGTATTCGAGAACCCGCAACCCAGAAAAAACACGAGTCACAAGCTTTCCTTTACACTTTTTATGATAAGAATGAACAGGTTAAACCAGCGTTCAGAATTAAAAAAAGGGGTTTGGGTTGAGAACAAAAAAGAATGGCATATGTCTTTGGAAGATTTCTATGTGCACTCAGTAATTCGGATAATTTAGCATTGTATAAAACCATAAATGTGTATAAAAACAATCTGTAAATCAGAGAAAATGAGCTCTAAATACAACTTTGTACAACTTCGCTAAAAAAAATTCTTTTTGGTTAGGTTTTTTTATGGGTGTATGTATGGGCAGCATATACCCATAACAACACTGTCCCGGATGTGTTGTTATGGGGCACTATATAACACCCTATTACCGATTCTATTAGTAGTAACGAAAGTAACGAGTAACGAATACTTAGTAACGAATAGAGAACATCTAAGTAACAAATACGTACGGATACTCATTTTGTCGTTACTTTTACAGCACTATTTCACATAATTGTAAAATTTAACAACTTAAGTGGCAACAATGGATTCCGTTGCTACAGAAACTATAGCAATGTTAAAAATAGAACATGAAATGAGTTATTCATGTTTACTTTGCTAGAACTGCCATATTGGCGAAATTAACACCGCCAGTCGATGGCAAATAGCTCAAACCACAAATTAAACTTGACACTAAAGGCAATATGCAATACTCTGTTTGGCGGAATTTAAAAAAAAAATATCTATGCATACGCTAGTGACATCGGCTCATCTCAGTTGTGGAATGGAATTAATAATATGTACAGAGTTGCACTACATTTGAATATTTTTCGCCAACTTTGCTAAGAAATGTACTAAAGTAGGAATCAACAAATATTTCAATTCGTAAAACAAAAAATATATTAGACAGTATTAATTACGCCTTTCTAACAGCTTCTAGTAAAAGAAACTTCCGTAGTGCTGCTTTAACAAATAAGAATCAATTATTTATTACACAGTACTTCGATCGCCAAAATGCCAACATACACCATTTTGCGAGATTTTTTTTGTTTTCAGGGAATCATTCGAAGCATTGATTTAACAGCAATCAAAATGGGAAATAATTATCTATCATTTATATGGTTCGATCGGCAAAATTTAATGCAGGCATATTATTGATAAGTAGCAGTTATTTAAATTATTATTAACTATAACGGGTTTTAATCACCGTTAACTACCATGTACAAAATGCGAGAATTTCAATTTTCTGAAATTTGGCGGAATTCCTCTAACTTAAATCAGTTTATTTAATTTGGTGAAAATTCTATCCATCGTTTAAAATCACTTTAATAACTGCATTATTTCTATATGAAACATCGATGTATAGCGCCGTAAAACTTGTTATTAAATGTACTTGTTATTAAAAATACTATTTCGTTACGCTCTCAGTAATTTGCGCCAAGCCCAAAACTGTGCAAATCGGTAGAACCTACTACTTTCTCAAAATCGCCAAATCAGCCATTTTTTTTTTCGCCAAACTAAAAAATATACATATTAGTCTCGGAAATCTCTCAATCCCTTATTCTTTTACACATAAAAAACATTGAATTCCTGCTCTGATTTAACATGAACGCAATATTTTAATTAAAAAATAACTTTGTAAATAATCTAAACAGAAAAGAATCATTATTCTTTTATTTTTACTGCAGGAGTCTAAATAATTTAATAAAATAGCCAAACATGGCAACCTCGATGCTTATTTCTCACTTTTTTGACTACGGGGTTACAATCACGGAATTGCGGAGAGCAAAAATTAACGTTTTTGATGGGGGTTTTTATCAATATCTCCTAAACTAATTCTAATTTCGAAATTTAAATTAGCGGAGGTTCTTTCTCAAAATTTTCCGAATTCGTGGATACTTCGTTCGAAACTCAACTCCCAGCCGTTTAGGAGGAGATGATGCTACACGCACACACACACACAGACAGACGCGCACAGATTTTAATAGTATAGACTAGCTGCGTGCCCGTTCTTCGCACGGTAGGAAACGAATATTTTACTAAAATCTAATCGTAACTATCTATGCAAAAGCAAAATGTCAAAAAGTTCAAGTAGTCCTTTTGTTGAAACTACCGTGGAATATATTACGTAACGTAGGATTATGGTTTAATTTGTTATAAGACGATCGTTGAAAAATAATGAATATAACACTTTTAATTTCACGAATTAGTTATTAACGTGGTATACTGTTCTTCAATCCATATTATCCAAACAAATCTACTATTACTACCAAAGACAAAAATGAGAATACTATCTATTACTTATATTAATATTATCTATATTCGTTCACAGATTAGATATTTTAAACCAATGATGCCTTTCTACTTTTTGGTGATTCTGTGAAATTTATGCTTTGCCATTAAAAGAGATCTCCATATATTTTTAAGCATAATTCTTGTCTGATTGGCGCATTTAGCACAGCAAAATATTTCATCTCGCAGTGGTGGAAAACATCCAAGCAGTACCAATTTAAATATTATTTAAATCCACCATGGTTCAGACTCGTGAAAAAATGAAACTGTGTAATCTCGAGGAACTATTTGGAATCGCTCAAATTGCGAATAGGGCGTTAAATTTTGTTGCAGAGTTTACGAATTTCAGACAACTTTTCATTTATGACGTCACGTTCTGACCAGGGTAGTTGAATTTAGTCATTTCGCGCAGTAGTTTTCAAACGGAGTAATATTGAAACATACGACGTTGAAAATCTCTCGCTTGCAACAGAACTTTATTAAAGTTAATTTGAGAGATATTGGGGTTATTCCTAGCTAATCGGTATTTAAATATTTTCCGTATCCATATTGCTAATGATGTAACTTTTCTGCAAGAGCTTGTTAAGTTCCTAAAATTTAACAAAAAAAGAGTATATCTAATATAGATAATATACCGCCAAAAGTCGTCCAAATTTGGCGATATTTTGCACGATTTTTAGGAATACATACAACGACTGTCGTCAAACCGATAGCGAATACTATGAATTATGTTAATTAGTATTTTGCATCTTGTGCCGACATTTGAATTTCCCACGATTTAAAAAATTGCAAGATTCCTTTCGTTATTATGGTTTCTGAAAAATCACAAATCTCAAAAATCGCTAAGGGTAACACGCGCATTAAACAAAATACTTTGAATTTTTATAATAGTAATTTTTGCGTCAAAACCTTTTAATGTAATTAGATTTCTAACTCATTTTCATGAGGTCAAAATGACATCATTCTCAGTTGCGATATCTAACATGAATTAGTGAAAGAAGAAAGAAAAAGCATGCTATTTTATTTTCTACAAAATCTGATAATCTGGGTGGAAGTTAATTATTTTGCTCGAGGTGTAATTTTTTGTTAAAACTTGTTAACCAGGATTTTTAATGCATGTTTACAGTGACATAAAAATGACGTCAGTCTCACTTGAATTATTGAAGGTAATAAATAAATAAATCTATATTAACTATGCTCACCAATCGGTTGAATGCTGAAATCGGTTATTTGAGTAGCTTTCTACCCTCAAAAATTGCGGAAAATCGTAAAAAGTTAGAGAACCCGGACGAACAAACAAGCATACTTTCACATTTATATAGTAGATTGCTTGAAAACTTCGATTATTTTTAAAGAAGCGCAGATATGTTAATGTTCTATTTTTTTCCATATTTAATGCCTTTTCATTTTTCGAGTTTTAAGAGATGTAGATATTAATGATTTCACTTATTGTTATATTTAACAACTTAAGTGGCAACAATGGATTCCGTTACTACGGAAACTGTAGCAATCTTTAAAATAGAATATGAAATGAATTATTCATGTTTACCTTGCTAGAACTGCCATATTGGCGTAATTAACGCCACAAATTGATGGTAAATAGCTAAAATGAATCACAAATTAAACTTAACAACAAATTCAAAAATTTAATTTCAATCCTTACAATACCCACAATTTTTACCGGGCTGAAAAACCATTCTTATTCACCTCCAAAAGAAAAGAAAAAAGAAAAGAATTCCGATTTTATTACAACTTGTTTGATGGGATTAAAAAAATATCCAAGTATACGCTCATAATATCGACTCATTCTAATCGGGGAATGTAATTAGCAGCACAAACGCGAGAACACACTCTATTAAACACAACGTTACACTATATTTGAATATTTATCGCCAGCTTTGCTAAGAAAGGTAAAGTAGGAATCAACATACATTTTAATTTGTAAAGCCAAAAATGTATTAGACAGTATTAGTTATATGCCATTCCAACAGTTACCAGAAAAAGAAATTTCCGTAGCACTGCTTTAACGAATAAGAATCAATGATTGTTTGCACATTTGATCGCCAAAGTGCCAGCATACACCATTTTGCGAGATCTTTTTCGAGGAATCATTCGAAGCATTGAAATAAATGGGAAATAGTAATCTATCACTCATATGGTTTGATCGCCAAAGTACAACAGGCATCTACTTGAAAAGGAGCAGTGTTTTAAATTATTAACTATGTGTTAATTTATTTTATTCATCGTTAACTATGATGTACAAAATGCGAGAATTTCAATTACCTTAAATTTGGCGGAATTTCCCCTCACTTTAATCAATTTACTTAATTTGGTGAAAATTCTCAAGTTAGATCGTTTAAATTCGCCTTAATAACTGCATTATTTCTGCACTAATCACTGCTAAATAAAAAAAATTAAAGCTAAACTCTAATAAAACCTACACTTGTTTTTAAAAATACTATTTCGGTATGCTCTCAGTAAATTGCGCCAAGCTTAAAACTGTGCAAATCGGTAGAACCTACTACTTTCTCAAAATCGCCAAATCAGCCATTTATTTCCCTCCAAACTAAAAAATATACATATTAGTTTCGGAAATCTCCCAATCCCTTATTCTTTTACACACAAAAAACATTGAATTCCTGCTCTGATTTCACATGCACGCAATACTTTAATTAAAAATAAATTTGTAAATAATCTAAACAGAAAAAAAAATTATTTTTTTTATTTTTACTGCAGGTGTCTAAATAATTTAATGAAATAGTCAAACATGGCAACCTCGATGCTTATTTTTCACTTTTTTTACTGCAAGGGTTACAATTGCGGAATTCGGAGATCAAAAATTAGCGTTTTTGACGGGTTTTTTATCAATATCTTCTAAAATAATTCGAATTTCGAAATTTAAATTAGCGGAAGACCTTCCTCGGAATTTTCCGAATATGTGGACACCTCGATCGAAACTCAACTCCCAGCCGTTTCGGAGGAGATGATGTTACACACAGACAGACAGACGCGCACAGATTTTAATAGTATAGATAGATATTGAGTAATGATGTTTTGAAAAAGCGCCTTTTTTTAATAATTTATATGCATGTTTTGGGCCTAAAAAATCAGAATACACATTTCAGTTTTTGTAAACAATTTTTAAATACATTCCGTAATATATTGCAAATAAACAGGCAATTTTTCAAATACTAAGAAGAATCCCCTTCGAAGGTAAGCATGCACCTATAGCTTAGCAGATTTCCAAATATCTTAAGTCATTTTAGACCACAGCTGCCAGTCCTTTTACACTTATCTTGGAAGATTACCTACTGCAACTTCCATACGACATCACTACGCGTAGCGAATTTGGATTTATGTTTAATATCAATTATCTAAACAAAACTAGTGGACAATAATCTTCCAAAAAAAGTGTAAAAGTTGGCAACTATGTAAGTCTCCTTTCACACGACTGCGTGTTTAATAATTTACCTAATTACTGAAAACACTTGTCACGAAATCATGCAGTTGAAAAATCGTTAGTTGATATCATTTAGAAGGGCCCTGAAAATCAATCTTTTTCAAAGCGTTATCGACATTTACCGCATGACGAAATAATTTTCTCCAGTTAAAAAGAAAATTCTAACAAATTACTGATATAAAACATAATCTTTGATTCACGTTTTTCCTCTGATGTCTTTTGAACGTAATTGTTTTTTATGTTGTTCTACAAGTTCTTTTGATGTGCGCCCAAATTTTGGAAAAAAAAATCCATTCGTAGAATTCTGAAAAGAGCTATTTCAGATTATTACATGGAGTTACATAGTCTTAGGAGTGAGTTATATGAGAGAAAGAGAATCAAACCATTTAAAATTGTTGTTTAATATTACGTATGCGTACATTTCAAAATTATTCCAATTCTATCCGGGGCTGCAATACTCAAGGCGGGAAGCAACTATGACAATAGACGAAGACTGTCGAAAAAATAAACTATTTGTTCAGAATTAGTGTGTTGTGAAGGTGGTGTTGTAATAAAGTTTTACAGTCGATGCGTTCGGTGTGACTTATTCTTCTTGTTCTGTGGGAAAAGGGATATAAATAAATAACACTTTTCTGTGTGAAACACTGAATAGATGGCCTTCAAGGTACATTTCCATCACTCTATTTGAATCGAGGATTCACTCATTATGTTCATGCATAGTTTGAAAGATATCACTGGACACGTGTGCAACAAAATACATGTCCATTCGCCATCTGTTTTACAATAGGGACAAAGGAATACCTACAACTAAAAGAAATATAACCCAGTGGTGATGGCAATCTAAACAACCGTAATATAGAGATGACTGTTAGTAAACACCACAAAAGAAAATATTTTCTGTCGTTTAAGAAACATGAATTTTTGAAAATTAACAATAGATGTAGAAATGTAGTAAGTCCCTGTTGGTTTCCGACGAATGCTCAAACGGAATGAAACTATCACGTGAGATTACTATCAACCGTTAAAGGAAAAATTGGCGCTCTACGAGCAGAGGCCATGCAGCATAAGCGATTTTGCAGCATGACCACATGTTGCAAAACTTGCGAGAAATTACTGAAAATTGCTCAATTGGGTAGTTCACCCGTCGAATCCACTGAACATTTTTTCTTTCGATTACATCTTTCTCTGGCCAATGTCTTGACATACAGGAACAACGAAAACACATGGTACTTCCCAATATATTTTACGAAAATGAAATATGGCATTGACATTAAGAAAAAATAAATTCTGAGTATAAAAATGAGGAGATTACCGCCCAAAATTTTGTGAAATTTTAAATAAAATTATTGTGTTCATAAAAAGGGGTAAAAATATTCAGTAAAAATTTCAACTCGTTCATTATTATTATTATTATTTGCAAAGAAAATAAATAATAAACGTGGACTCGCAGAGTAAAAATGTACTTATTTACATTTTCGAAGTACAATAATAAAAAAAAAGAATGGTTTTCAAAAGCGTGTTACAGACATTATCAAACATATTAACTGAGGAGTCGACATTCTTTTTTTTTTTCTATGAAACATTTAAGCGATATTACGTTTCGGAATGAAAATATGTAAAATGTTAAAAAAAATAGTTTTTTTTTCAAAAGTTTATGGAACACAACAAACTTATTTCACCCCAAAAGTTACTCGTTTATGTTACTGAGAAATGGAAAATAGAGAACGGTTCTTTTGTTTTTATTTCGCTTAGTATTATTACTACAGTGTTTATTTCCCTTAGTATAATTAATATACTTGCCGCCTCCGGCGACCAGTTGTTTCGCCATGTAAATAAATCTTGTTCGGAGAGAATCCTGTTCTTACCGGCTTCCTTGGCACTGAAATATCTGATTCTGAATGGAATTTAAAATTAAGATGGTTACAAACAGGGGTGGCCCTATGATAAGTGGTTCCCACTGATAACGTAAAAAAAAAAGTGTGTGCGTTTAATTTTTACGCGCGATTGAAGTAAAACTTCTTTGACGTTGGATTCAGTTACAGCCAGATTCATTTTCTTTGTGGTGTTCATCCCCGTGTTCTTAAACCGTTGTTCCATCTGGAGGTTGGGTTAGAATCCAGGGAGTGTCCATGTATTATCCTTTAACTGTGTTCTTAAATCGTTTGCAGCCGGGGTTTGTTTCTTTGTGGTGTTCCATACCTGTGTTCTTAAACCGTTGTTCCGTCTGGAAATTGGGTTAGAATCCAGAAAGTGTCCATGTTGTAGTATTATTCTTTAACTGTTTTCTTATGCCATTGTTCCGTCTGGAGGTTGGGTTTGAATGGGGGGAATGTCCATAGTCTAGTATTATACTTTAACTGTGTTCTTTAACTGATGTTTTCCTCTGTTTGTTGGGTTCGAATGCAGGTAGTGTACATTTTTTTGTGTGTTTTTCTATCACAGTGTTCTTAAGCGTTGATTTCGTCTGTTGATAGGTTTCAAATTATTATTCTGCATCCGTGTTTTTAAACTGCAGGTTCTGTTTATTGTTTAGGATTGATTGCAGCCAGGGTCCGTTTCTTTGTGGTGTTCCATCCCCGTGTTAAACCGCCTCCGTCTTGAGTTTGGGTTAGAATCCATGGAGTGTCCATTTGTTATTCTTTTATTCTGTTCTTAAACCGTTTGCAGCCAGTGTTTGTTTCTTTGTGGTGTTACATAACCATGTTCTTAAACCGTTGTTCCGTCTGGATGTCGGGGTAGCATAAAGGAGACCATACGTCTTCGAAAATCGAGGCAGTCCCCAAATATAGATTTTTTTTACTTTGTCCCTAAAAATACCTTGACTTCTTGGGGACGCGAAAAGTCCCCAAATTTAAAGATTTGTACTTTTTTCCCCTGAAAGTTTCCGTTTAGTTTATTTCTTTCAGAAAACATTGAAGAAATAAGAAAAATAAAACAACTAAAAGCGCCTTCTACTCAGAGAAACAATGAAATTCGATCTCTGAAAACATTTGTTGTCATTGTATGAGTAGCGTGTACAGACATTCAATAAAGTATTCGACTATGAGTCAAATTTTCCATTTCAATTTTGTTAATGAGTAATCACTTTTCAGGAACAACCATGCTTTAAATATGAAATTGAAGTACGAAATTTTTCTTGCACTCGGACACTTTTTTTGAGGGTGTAAAAGGTTTCATGAAAAATAATCACAAAACGAGCCAATGTAAAAAGTAATGTCTTCTGAAAAATACAAATACTATGCCAAGTATTAAATTATGAATAAATTGCAATATTTCAACATAGTTTTCCTTCTGTATTTCTGGTTTGAATAAATATTTATAAATACTTCCATTAATTTATTAGAAATAAGAATACACAATTGATATAATGAGCTATTAGCATGGCAATATGGTGTGTCCTCGAATAAGTCCCCAAAGACATTTTCTAGTGTCCCCAAATTTTCCTTGGATTCCAGGAAAATGCTTCACTTGTCCCCAAAATACTGTTTAGAAATATGGTCACCTTAGGTTAGCATCCAGGAAGTGTTCGTGTTGAACTATTATTCTTTCACTGTTTTCTTAAAACGTTTTTCCGTAGGATTTGAATAGAGAGAATGTCTATGTTGTGGTATTTTTCTTTAACTGTGTTCCTAAACTGGTGTTTTCTTCTGTTGGTTGGTATCGAATGCACACACGGTCTATTATTGCGTTTTTCTATGGCTGTGTTCTTAAACCTTTGTTTTCCTCTGCTGGTTTTGTTCAAAGTATTATTCTGTTTCCGTACTCTTGAAATGAAGTTTTCGTCTACTAGTTTGGCTCGATTGCAGGTTCCATTTCTTCATGTTTTTCTATCACCGTGTTCTTAAACCGTAGTTTTCGCCTGCTGGTTAGGTTCGATCGCAGATAGCTTCCGCTTTTCCAAAACCACGTGAGCGTTACTTCCGTCAGAAGAAATATCTGAGTTACTCTCTAGTTGAGCCTAGATAAGTTTTACTTCAAAATATCTCCCCCTTTTATGCTCTACTTAATTCGAGTTTATGAGTTCGAAATAACGCCGGTTCGAAGCTGGCTCCCCAATGCGATGCTTACCGTGTCGAGCCAACCCTGGTTAGAAAAATAAGATGGTTTAACGGAAACCTACAAAAGGGACAAATTATTTTCGTCCTATATTATTTCTGAAGAGCTCTGGATATATTGGCCGTTATTTAAAAAAAAAAAAAAAAAAAAAAAAGAAGAAGAAAATCTCAGCTTTAGTATCGCCCACCCGCCACTCTTGGGGCCTTTTGTTTTTCGCTAAGTGCCGAGATCTTGTTTCCAGACGTAACGTCGACAAAAAACATATTACACTTTCATCTACAGTTACAACGTCATCTGCAGTTATTACTATCCAAGAGCACATAAAAGTAAATGCATTTCATTTGCTATAGCTTCCTAATTTTTTTATTTTTCGTTAATTTTAAAATTATCACTTTTTTCCCCTCTACAAAAACAGTTTTATAACAACAATACAAACAAAAAATGTTACCAATCCCAAGTCAACGAAAAACTCCCTTTCCCTCAAGCTTAAAATTAAAATTCTCCCAATTGATATCCCTTATTATCTCAAAAAATTCATTGCACAAATATATCCTATCGTAAAAGGCGTATTCAAAAAACGTAAATTCACAACGAGCTACGGGTTTCCATCAATAAAAGGCAGCCATCTTGTTTATAATAAAAACATATACCTAATATACTTGAATACCTAATATACTTGAAAGGTTGATACAATCATGCCTAATATACTTGAAAGGTTGATACAATCACTTTCTAAAAATATATATAACTTCCGCGGCGTAAGGGAGTTTTCGCGAATTAATTGTTTCATCTGTTTCATCTGTGGTTTGCAGAGGAAGATGATAAATACCAACGGTTCAAAAGCGAGAAATTTCATCTGGGAATCGTCCCAGAGTAGCTCAGTGGTAGAGCACCCGCACGTTAAGCGGTAATCCTGGGTTCGAGCCCCAGCTCTGGAATTTTTCGCATAGTTGGTAACATAATCAGCCTATACACTCCAACTTGCCTAATATACTTGAAAGGTTGATACAACCACTTTCTAAAAATATGCGTAATAACATTTGCACCGTTTATACGATTCGCTTGAAATTTTTCATGATTATGTATAAAAATATAGAAAACAATCTGCGCTATTTAAAAATCTGAAAATCCACCCGTTCCCTCATTTTAAAGCGATTTTTCGTTTTTTGCAGCTCCATTTTATTTCCGAGAGTTAAAAAAGAATCATTTGCGTGACAAAATTAGCTCTTTCAATGACGCCATACTGAAATCATGGTTATCAGGCTTTGAAGGGAAATTTGATTCATTAAAAGTCTTTCTAGATAACATAGTTTGATTTTTTTTCATTAAATCGATGGGTTGCTTGAAGCATTGATATAACAGGGGCTGTAATGAAATCTTCGAATGCGAAAAGTTTTCGCGCGTTTCCAGAAGAGCATGAAATTCGATTTGAGTACATAATAAAATTTGGATATGAAATTATTTATTTTAGGTAGACGAAGATTAAATATATTGCGTGTAGACATATTTTCTTCAAGTGGTTTTTCTAGCGCCCGTTGACTTCTAGTATCCTATAGCAATTCTACCATTATTAAAAAAGAGAATCATTGATTTATTATAGGCATGCAAAGCTTTGTATTTGTAATTAATATAGTTCCCACCACAGATTTCACAAATGAAGTTCTTAAAAAATGTGCTTTTCTTTGAAGGGCTAATCCGGAAGTGAAGGAGGTAAGAGGGCACGTCGATACAAGTATTGTCTTAAAGTATTTTTCGAGGCCTTTATTTAGTCATGCAAATTCTTAATTTCTTTCATAAATATTAAAAGATATGTTTATTTTTATTTCATAAATTTTCCCTGAAATTTTTTAGTGTTATTCTAATACATTATTGTCAGATAACTTATAGTATTCACGCCAAATTTATTTAACACATAATAAAAAAGCGATGAACTTTTATTATTCGGAATAGAAACAGTTATAGAAACAATTATTTTCTTAATAAAAATTAAGGATATTTGTTTTAATATCAATATATCGTTTCTTTAAGTGTCGCCATATCTTCCTTGGATACAGTGTTATTTTCCAAAGAGTTTTGTAACAGTCAGCTAATCATTATTATTTTTTAACAGATAAAACAAATATACAGAAATACAGCTTTTATAGAACTGAAGAGAGTTCCAAGAATCCTCGCGTAAGTGAAAATTTTACGTTGTGGGATATATACACAACATATAATATATACAACATTTTGAAACACATGTATAATTGTTTTAGGTACCTATAAACACCCCTCCAACAATTTTCCTCTCTTTTGATGTATTACCTCTCTTTTGATGTATTTCCTCTCTTTTGATGTATTACCATATCGCACGTAAAGTAATGAATAAATTCATTTTGACGCTTCTTGCTGTTGGAGAAAAATCTCGTACAGCGGGCAACGAGTTCGTTTTAGCTTTAAAATAAGTACTCGTGAAAAACTGCTTAATTCGCGTTTTAGCGCGAGTCTACTGTATATAATAGGTGTATACTCTTTATATGGAAAAAAAATTCACTAGTTCTTAAAAGAAATTTAACATGCGGCTTTTTAGATTTTTGAAAACAATAGAATTGTAATCACATCAATCTACTATCTGTATTTTTGAATCAACCTTCCGTAATTGTTTGGATCAATCGCAGTTATAGCTAATAAATAAAAAGTTATATTTAATATGTAGTTGCATATGGTCTCTATGAAATTTAATAGAATTTGATAGAGAATATATATTAATTATTTTTACAAGTTATTCCCTGTGCTATATATACTAACATTTCAAAATCGATACCAAGTACCAAAGAAATAAAGCTAGAAACTTAAAACAATTTCCCTATAGCAAAAACTTACTTAAAACTTTAACATTTTCGCCCAAAATCCAGCTAATCTATCGGATTTTTCTCTGAGTCACAGTTTGAATAACTTTTCTTCGACTAATTAAGGAGAAAATACTTCTCAGTTGAACAACATCACAGAATGAAAAATTTCCTTCTCAGAGGCTTCTATTGATGAGATAAAAATTAAAACCCTATTAAACTTTCACATTCTTTGATTTCCTGGGAGAGAAAAACAAAGCAAAGTTTGAGACAAAAGAAAGAAAAGTAGAAAAAAGAAGTGAAAAGAAAATCGGGGGTGGGGGGTGGGGGGACTGCCAAAGTGAAAATTGTGGTTTCTCGGGCAAAATGAAATTCGGATAGTGAGATCGTTCGTAGAATAACTTATTTCACATACTGTACATAATTTGTGTTCGGCTAAAAGATTGTTGTATGTCTATTAATATTGATTATACACAAATAACAATGATAAAGTGACAAAAAATAAAATAAAATAAAAATATCTGCCTTTAAATGGATAATATTATTAGTATATTTTCGCAAAAACAAAACTTAATGAAATTCGATGAATGTCACGGTCAGAAATTGACTACGTATTTAGGACTAATAGTGGGAAGTTCTTACTTATTTTCAATTTTATTGTTGAGTTCTCACACCGAACTCCCTTTTTATTATTTTTGTTATGTTTGTATTATTTTTGTTATATGTCTTTGTTGTTGTTGTGGTGGAGTGAAAAGAGCAGTAAAATATAATTTTGATACTGTTTCCATAAAAATAACACACAAGTGGAGAATAAATTACAAGAGGCGCCAGGCAATGGACAGTCTGGACACTATAGCACGATGAAATGTCAACGTTAAAATATTTATGGCCGAAAATGATATGCAAATTTGGCGGGGTATGTTACCCCGATGTCCCACCTACATGTCCGGGATTCGACGAGGGGATGCATTAATTCCCCGATGCGAACAAATCAGAAACTCCAGCCAATGATGTAAGAGGAAAAAAAAAAAGAAACAGCCCCGTGGGAAAAACAAAAAAGAAGACAGGACGAGCGTGCTTCAGAAGAAGAGAGTTTGGAGAAGGTGTGTGACAAGAGAGGACGAAAGGGCTTAAAAATCAGTGTGTGCTTCGAATCAGTGTGATGAAGTTGTGTTCAAAAAAAAAAAAGGAATCGGTGTTGCTTGGTGATGGCTTAAGAGAAAGAAAGCGGTCCCAATAGTGCACTCGTCGATCGTGCCCTGTGTAAAGATGGCTACCTCATCATAATGGTGAATATCCAAACTATTTATTTCCTAAGGGTGTTTCAAACCTTTTGTGGATACCCCTTATCCTCCAAAACCACATCTCCCCAGACACTTTATGATTTTAAAATTATTTCAATATCGTCTTTTAATTAATATTATTGGAATGACTAAGAATAAATGGAATTTATTTGCAGTTCATATAGTCTTTAGTTTTTTTTAGTGTTTAGGTGTATGTCAATCATTTTCCTTTTTTCAGCGTAATCCTAGGAGTACTTGCCAGGCAGGTTATGCACGGCACAGTCCCACTGTACGATCATCTTTGGCCTTAGTTTTCATCAAATTTTAATCATAACAAAATTAAATCCACCACAGTTGTGCGAAAATGTTCCATGAAGTGGACACTACATATATTGATAACGTTGCAAATTTGACTCAGCATTTATTCATTTATGGGTTATAGAAAGACACAATTCCTTAAATTTTACATGGCTGAAAGAAAAAAGTTCCACCTTCATAATAAAAGTTAACTCCCACGGTGTATTAATCTGTGTCAAGATATAAGCAATAAATATTCGAAATTAAATAAAGTGAGAGCAGTTTATTTACATGTTTGTGGGTCATTTCAGCGAATGGACCTCAAATCTTTGACTTTTAAGATCTTAACTATACGCCTGTAGGTACCGGGAGAAGGGGTAGGCCCAAGCTAAGATGAATTGATGTTATGGAAGAAAACTTAAGCTTTTGGGTGTTACTAAGTGGAGAACGCTGGCGAGGAGGAGGTCGGAATAAAAGAGTGTTCTCAGAAACGCTTTAGCCCATCTGGGGCCGCCGCATACTGGGGCGAGTGTATGGAGAGGTTGGACATTTCAGTAAAACCAATTTCCGAGGGATTTAACTGAAAGGGCTTACAACAGTCTCTACGAAATATAATTAACCACTTTTTTAAAATAGCAAATTTTTTTAAAATTGGTTATAAACTTACATCAAACTATCTTTTGAAAGTTGAAATTTCGCTATACATTAATACAAATTTTACTATTTAGGAAAAGTGGTTAGTTATATTCTGTAGAGGTTGGAGATTTACTTGGCTTTAATTGTCAATATCGTTTGAATAGGCAGGTTTAGGCAAGAACTGAAACCAGATAATAAAAGCTGAAACTCCCTACAATATATGGGATCTAACAGTTCTGTTAGCCATTATCATGATTCAAAAATTCATTGAAAATATCTTGAAAATTATCTCCAAAATTTTCTTATTTTCTAAGATACGTTTTTGTTATTTACTAGGGGCGCATAAAGACCATTAGCACATCACAGCATTAAATTTGTTCAGAAATACACAAGTTACTGACTGTTTATTAAATTGTCTACCAACGGAGCAGCTAGTTAATTCTTTAAATACGAGGTATTATCTTCGGGTAATAATGTTAAAAATTAGTTATTTTAGTGGAAATGTGTTCTTAGTTTGTCAATACAACAGTAAAAATGCAATATCAAATGGTTTGATTTTCCGCCTAATGTCCAAAATTACTTTAGGGTCGCCCCAGTGTGCGCCGTGTCAGAAGAAGTAGAAGAGGCTTATTTTTATAAAAAAATAGGAAATGTAGCAAAATGACAAATCAAGCAATGCATTCCAAGGATGCAAAGTTTATGTATCTGTTTAAGAGTAGAGGTGGAGCTACGTTCAAGGTTTTCAGAGTACAAAACGTATTTTTTGTATTTTGAAAATACAAAATATATTGAAAATGTATTTTAAAATACATGTTCAAAATACTTTGTTTTTACGAGTGAAAATACAAAATACAAACAAGCTACAATACTTTGTTTTTACGAGAGAAAATGCAAGATACAAGTGTATTTTGAAAATGTATTTGAAATATCTGTATTTGCGATACTGTCCAATTCTGATTTTAACTACATTTATCCTTTGTAATAAACAATATCCTTTGCCAGTTTCTAACCAAATTTGGAAGAAATCGCCAGGCTTGGTTAAGTCAAACCTTTCCGACTTCCAACATTTTATTCTCCTCATCCCCGCAATATCTGCCATTTTTATTCATATTCCTTGGGCTGTAATGTATGAGAAATATTTTATGTAGATCTGTAAAAAAACTAAGTTCAACATTTTCATAAAATTTTCATATTGTGGAGGGTTGAATGACAGAAATATTAGGTTTGGGTTTCTAAAGCCGAATTTAACGAAATACTTTAAAATTGTATTTTTAAACTGCGATTCTTACTACTTATATCAACGAATAAATTGTTCTTCCGGAACGCCATTTGGTTAAAACAGTGACACGAAAAGTTTGTTGAATTAAGCGAAACATTTTTTTTTCTCTGTAGATTATTCATATTCTGCTCCAACAGCTTCCAGTACAAAAATTACAGTGAATTCTAAGAAAAAATTGTTAAAATTATTTCAACTTAATAATATGTCATAATCACCCAGAGACGTAATCACGATTATGAGGTGTTTAAGAACTTTTAAAATCTTTATTAAAAGAGAAATTTTTTTTGAGTTTTATTTTATAAATTACCGTCGTCTACAATTCATCAATTTTTTTTTCTGGAAAGTTTAAACTGCTTAGAGCTCATTAAAATCTTCTCTGCTTTCGTTTTAGTTATTACACTGATAATTACTGCCATGCTAATTATCAACGCATTTATTAAATAATGTCTTTTTTAAGCAATGCCGGAAAAAAAGAAATACGTGAAATAATCTTGTTACGAAAAAGTTTATAAAAACATTATATTAAACTTCAATTTAAAAAAAAAAAACGAGTATCTGAATCAGTATTGAGGGAAAGAGAGATTCCTTTTCTTTGTCTCTTGACTTCATAGCTTTTATTTCATAGGTAACGAAATCGTAAAAAACTAGATAATAAATAAGAATAGGCATTTTTTTAAAAATCCTATCACCAAGTGCAAAGTTAAATAGTTAATTGCAGGGGATTAAAACTCCCCCTTTTTTTTAAAAAAAAGCTTTTGTTTTAAAAAAAAAAGGCGATACGATCTGCAGCTTATTATTATTAGTACTTCAGTGCAATTAAAATTAATCAGGATTTTTAGCATCGACATAACTTGTCTACACGATTTATCACAGTAAGGCACTTTTCAAATGGGTCAAAACGGTACATAGCGTGGGGGAGGGGGTAAAAGTAAAATGTTGAAAGTCGCACAAGGTTTGCAATTATTGATGATCTATCGACAAGTTTCGCGCCAAAAAATAAGTCCTCAAAACTTAACCAAGCATGGCGATATCTTCTAAATTTGGCTAGAAACTGGCAGCGCTACAGTTTATTAAAAATCAAGAGTATAGCTAGAATATGCCTGGCAAAGATTGTAAAATAGTTTTAGTAGACAATTTCAATATAGACTTCAATTCCAAAGAAATGTTTCATGGACGAAGGAAGAAAAATACGGCACACTCATGGATTGTCATGCACTTTCCTTACAGTATTTATGAAATTGAAGTATAGTTAGAATATGCCGGACGAAGACTGTTAAACAGTTTTGTGAGATGACTTGAATATAGATCTCAGTTCTGAAGAACTATTTTGTAGAACAAGAAAGGCAAACACGGCGGCACACTCATGGGTTATCATGCACCTTCCAAATAGTATTTATTGTGAAGTGTAGTTAGAATATGCTTGGCGAAGATTGTAAAATAGTTTTAGTTGGAGATTTTAGTATAGATTTCAGTTCGAAAGAAGTGTTTTATGGAACAAGAAAGAAAACTACGGCACACTCATGAATAATGATACGCTTTCCAACTTAATCGAATAAGGAAAAAAAATAGGGACGACGAATGGATTATGATACGCTTTTAATATATAACAATTCAGTGCATATTTGTAGTAGTTGCGTAGTTGTAAATATAAAAGTGTTTCAGATTTTAATTTACTTTTTACTTAATTCACGTGCATTAGAGCCTTTTGTACATTCATCTGATTGCCAGAGTGTATTACTGAAGGAGGAGGAATTGCGACATGAATGAATCAAGAAAGTTAACAAATAGTTAAATCGGATAAAATATACCGTAGCACTTCTTAAAATTGAATTTCCAAAATCCAGACTAATTTCGGACTTAAAATAATATTGTCATGCAACAAAAACTGAAATTTAAACTGTAGGCTTTATTAGGTACGGGAAAACAAGGAAAACCTTTCTAAAGCATATAATTCCTCAATAACTGCCTTTTTATTTTCCAGTTATATCTTTTTTTTATTCAAGAGAAGTAAGTCTATTTTTTTTAATTTTTGAAATTTAAACGGAGCTATTTATTAGGTACGGTTAAATAAATATATATATTTTTTTTTTGTCGCCTATTAGTCTGTATATGCGTTCTAATTTTCATTTATATCTTTTTATTTCTATTTAAGAAAAGAAAGTGTATTTTTTTTTATGTGGACGCAGAGCTGCCAACACCCGATTATTTCCGGGAGATTTCCCACCATTAAAATTTAATTGACAGGCTGTACTTAAAATAAGTTCAAAATCATTACTTACTGATTCCGTTAAGTGAATTTAGGAAAAAAGCGTGAGAATTGGTTATTATACGCTAGCTAAACGCTAGTACATATTCTTCCTTTCTTTTATTAGAAAGTGGTTGTACCGTTGCCAATTTTTAGAAAATAGTTTTTTTTTTCGTTTTAATGGCAGGCCTCTGCCCCTGGAGGCATTTGCAACTACCAGGCCGAAGTTGTTGGTTTCTTTATTATGAGGGCACCTAATAGGTGGACCAACGTCGCCCCCTATGAAGGGACGGACAAAATGACAGCCGCGCCCTGTCGTGGATTGAACCTCGATCGCCGAGAGTTGAACCCGAAACCGTAGTACGATGCTTTATCCATCATATATACTGGTCGGCTTAAGAAAAATGTTGCTATTGCAAATTCAACGATCTGAGTTTTAATGAAAGAAAAGAAGCGAAAAATAATAAATTATGTGTTTTGAATAGCAATTGAAAATGTCCTTTTAATCAGAACAGCAACAACAAAAATGTAGTAATTAACTCCGTTTTGTCAACTTCAATTTAAGCATGCACAAAATGAATATTAAAGTGAAGGCAAAACAAATTAATGAAAGGAACTCTCCATTAAAAGACAACCATCTAATTTTTTTTTCAATAATGAAAAAAAAATGAATCTTTATAAAGTGCTTAAAATATTGCTTCAGTAGTTCCGAGTATTATTTCCTTATAAATTAAAAATCGGGGAAATTTTAATTACATTAATAAAAAAATAATCTCAGTTAAACTGCACCAATAACGAAGTTTTGAAATCAACGTTTTGCTTTTCTTGAAAAAGCTTTCAAAAACAGCAATTGCTGATTGAATATCGTAAAGAAAATTATTATCATAATATAACTTTTAAAATAGAAAATGATTAATCTGTCTTAAATTCGATATGTATAGCGGTGGTTTATGATATTTCACAATTCCGTTATAACGGGGTTGAGAAATCTCAGCAATTATAATTTCAACGCAGTTATAAATTCGCTAATCCCATTTGAAAATATCTGCTCAGGACAACCTCCGTACATTTAAGAAACAAATTAAAAAAAAAATTCTTTCATAAATGAAATTCTTTGCATAAATTTGAAACTTGCAGCCTTATACACAACTCAATTAACTGTTTATTTTGCAAATGGTTAATTTAAAATAATTTTCTGAACGAGTTTGACTATAATCGTTATTTTAATTATATAATTTAAATATCATTTGCGTTTAGTGGTCGATTATGTTTCGTAAAGATCGTGAGTTCATTGTTTGCACTTAATCCTGTGCTTGTTCGATGTGTTTCAGATTAGTTTCATATTGCGTAGTTCGATTAGTTTCATGTAGTTTTTCTTGCAAGTTAGATTAAAATAGCCCTTATCCGTAAACAGATTTCGAACCGTTGATGATTTGTCTAGAGCTTCCCTTTAAGACACCTCAGAGAAAGCAGTTTTCAATTAGAAGTTCTTATTTTTCCACCCACCGTACTGGTCGTTGTGCAACTAGACCACCTATGCAGTTACATGCCAACGGTAAAAAGAGATATCAGTCGAACTATAGTCCTTTATAAATGTCTTCTCCGGCTGTCGGCTGCCTGTCGAGTTATATATCTATAGTTCTCTGTTTTCTACTTCTTGGATACTTTCCAAGTTTGTGACATAACGCTGTAAGCAATTTTAAACTCCTTGGCCACACTCGTGACACTTCGACCTTCTTCCAACTTCCTAAAGATACTGACTACCTCCTACTGACTACCCTACTTTGGATGATTATAAAATCATCCAAATGTTAAGTTTTGTGGTATTGCTGAATGGACATATCACAATTACTCTACATATAGATTTGTCTAAATCTTTAACATAAACGCCGAGGAACACCACCAACATGCTTTATGAGCTACTGGCGTCTCTCCCAGTACTACCGTGACCTTCGTAAGTCGAAGGTCACGGTATTACACACTGCATATGCACGTTCACCAAGTGCTTGATCACCATAAATCTCTTGATTGGATTTTCGGTCGACCTGCCTGCTTATTCTGCTGTTACGCTAAGTTTTCCGTCTCGTCCCTAATTTTTGGACACCTGTGTACTTACACACTCCGCAAATTGTAAAACTACTAAGAAGTGGGAAAATGCAATTATTTACAGAGTAGTATTCAAATGTAATGAGCGTAATTTTATTCTGACTCGAGCATAAGTCGCCGCGCGCTCCGCTTGCCAACGATGGTGGTAGGCGGTGTTGGCGACACAGCACATTGAATCTTAGTTACTTCCGAGCTTTCGGAGCTGTGCGATCGGCTTTGACTGAAACCCCTTGGCGGTAGTGCGTTACATGGCGGAATAGAGCAAAGGTACGTGATCAAGTTCTGCGAACGTTCCGGCGGTTTCCCAGCCTCCCTATAGTCCAAATTTGTTGCCTGCTGACTTCTTGCTTCTGCGCTTCAGTCAGAGCTGAAAGATAAACACTTCGACTCGATCGAGGACATCCACGCAAATGTCAAGGCAACCCTCGCAGCCATCCCGCAACAGGATTGCGTGGACACCTTCGAGTCATGGAGAAGCTGCCTACAAAATATTGATACAGAAGATGCCTATTTTGAAGACTTTTAGTCAGTTTTGCTCAATAAGTCTGCCTTTTTGAACAAATGCTAATTACTTTTAAATCCTACCCTGTATACACCCTTACTAATACGAAATGATGGCAGGTATGTGTGCTACTTAAAATGGTGACATTCAGGTGGGAGCTCTCCATCAAAAGAGGAATCTTACTCGACAACATACAATCAAAACAGGCTATATCATGATAGCATAGGATACGCAAGTTTCTGAAAGTAGAAAAAGTTTAAAATTAGCAGAGAAACCAAGCAGTGCATATGAATAACATGCATGAATGTCATAATCTGAGTACCTAAACTAAGCTGTATAGTGTATAACCCACCACTTTTAGTTAACAGTAAATTTTTTAAACATATTATTCTCGTGCGCCGTTTATAAAGAGTCGAACATTGGCGCAAAGAACTCGGCGCAAAGACTCGGGGCCAAGGCCTGCGCTGCCCAACCGCGACCACAGGCTCTGGGGTGGGAATGCATATCCCTCGGCCAGGTGGTCAGCTTGATGCGAAGCTCCAAGTGTTTGACCCCAAGCAACACCTCCTAGATGAAGAAAGCCCACAACTTACGCCATCGCTTGGCCTACTCTTAAAAGTTCCATTTTCTCAAAATAAAGGTATACAAAGTTTCTGGTGAATTTACTCATGAATTACAATATTTTAATAATTTGAGATAAAAAATATAGTTTCATGAAAAATGGCAGTTTTTAACCATTACTAACTAGATAGTATGATAAGGAAATAGACCGGAATGAATAATTTTGTATGAGAAAGATATTTTAATTTTAATGTTTTATTTAAGATATTTTCTAATATTTGTAACATCCACCAGAAATTTTAAATAGTTTTACTATGTGAAAGTAAAACTCTGATGACGTCAGTACTTGAAGGCCTAATGATGACATCAAGGTTTAAGTTGTTAGGCTTTTTATGTGTAGGAGGTGTTGCCCCAAGCAAGTTTGGTCCTCATTTTATCGACCCACTCAAGGGATAAAAGGCTGAGTCGGCCTTGCCCAGCCCGGGATTCGAACCCCGGGCCTGTGGGACGACAGCGCGGTGCGCTAACCAGTGCGTCGTCTATAAATGGGTAATTTTTTGTGTATACGTACCCGGATTCTTAGTAGGCTTTGCTTTCATTAAAGTTTGAAGTTTCTTTTTGTTTAAAAGTTGGCGAATATATTTCGCTGAGATTTGCAAATTTTTATGGTAATATGTACGCATTTTCTGCAATCGTGACATTAATGTGTAGATAATTCGAAATCAAAATCCTTTTAAAATTCTACGAAAGTGTTTAATAAGAGAAGCAATGGAAACGATAAGCTAAACGCTGCTAATTTATAGAACTCAACTATGTTGAATTGGTACAGAATCTTTTAACAATCCATTAAAGCAGTTTTCACCTTTAATTTCAATTACCTCCTTATCAGATACAAAATGATGGAAGTCAGCAACCTATTAGTGAAAAAAATTAATTTTAGATTTAGATGCAAATAAAAAATTCTCGAAATTAACTTCTTACTTTTTTTTCGTAACTTCCCTTTTTCATCGCCCAAAAAGCCAGAAAAAGAAGGAGTTGATTTAGTTTCAATCATAAATGGATTCTAAAATAATTGATGAAAGAAAAATCAATTCTAACTGAACATTTATTTTTTTTATTTAATTTTTTTGTTTCTTTTTGCTTAGTAAAAGAAATTATACCATTCTCTTCGCTCCTAAAATTAATGAGCCAAAAAATGTCTCGAATTCTATACTCAATTCGAGAAAATTTTCCGCTATTAATATAATGCTGGTTCAAGACGACAAGTATATGCAAAAAAAAGTTAGCTGTTACAATAAAAACTCAGAATCTTTTTCAGGTTCGGATTTTTTTTTTAAATGAGTGTACTGAGTGAGTGCTGTCTCGTCTCACGTCTCGCAGAGAAATTGTCTCCCGCGAGACGTCTCGCGAGTCTCGCAAAATTAAGGAGAGCGATTTTGTTACCATATTTTTAATAACACATACAGTTTTATGAAAATTACTATTAATAATAACAATTAGCTGTATACTACCATCTTAGTACATATATTCGTTACCACATTAACTCATAGTTAATATGGTTACGGTAACAAGTTAAACGGTACAGGATTCAGGCAAAGTGTACCCACCCATCTCAGGATGGCATACCTCCTCAAATGTTGCACTGCTATTCTGATTGAAAAGTATTCGTATCGTAAATTTATGCGAGACGGGCAATTGTCGAGAGAAATCTCGCGCTAGACGACTCAGTCTCGTCTCGCAAATTTTTTCCTTTCTCGTATCGTGTCTCGTTTTGCAAAAAAATTGCCTGTCTCGTCTCTCAATGCGGGACGAGAACGCGAGACAATGCGAGATTTCTCGCGTTTCGTGTCCATCCCTATTCAGGAAATGCTTACAAAACAAGCTGGTATACTTCATACAAATAATATAAAGCACTATTTCCCTCTGTTAACCCAGACTTGAATCAGATCTGAATAGCGGAAAAGCCGAAATGAACCGCTGAATTCTAAAAAAGGGGGTTGTACTTTTGTATAAATGGAAAAACTTCGTGCCTGGGGAAATGGCGGGTTGCTCAAATTTTTCTACGCCAGCTGCCTGAAATTAAAATCCCCATATTAAAGTTATCTGTAGAGGAAACTATTATTGAGAAATTTATGCAATTTTTGTGTGGGGCATAATAAATGTGTAGTTATCTCAGCGAACAAAAAAAAAAAATTAGTTCAAATATTCGCCATCAGGGATAATCTTTCCTGATCAATGGCCTGCCGCTGCCGGTAAGGCCCGTGACCTTCGCAACTCAGGCCTGCTGTCTTAACGATTACGTCATCCTAAGTAGGCTGATTTAGGTAAAATTTTAAAAATAAAATTAAAATTCTGGTTGCTTATTATCATTTTATCAAATTTATCAGTGCTTTAAAACATATCCTCAGAACAAAAGTTAAAATTATATATATATAAGTATTAAACATTGGAGCTGCAATCACAATTTCTAAATGCATTTTTAGTGTCATATTTAATCCGTAATCAATAATAAATCAAGATAAATGTAAGAAGTAATGAATTTTATAAACTGATGATAAGCAACCACAATCATAATAATGCTATACAACTTTTAAGTTTACGTTTAAATTCAGCCTACATCGTATGACTCAATATTTGAGCCAGCAGGCCTTGTTTGCGAAGGTCACAGAAATCCACGCCCGAGACCTCGGTCACTGCATCCCAGATATAGAAGGCTTCACAACTGCTACGTCACTAAGAATTTAGGTCATCAGTAGGCCATCAAAGATGACGTTATCACAGTTTTATTTTCTTAAAACTATTTGAAATTTCTGGTGGATTTACTCTCGCATAGGAACATTTTAATGAGTAAGATAGAAATTTTAATTTTATGACAAAGGGTAAATTTAATTGTAACTAATTATATAAGGGAATAGATCTAATGAATTGTTTTGTATTCCAAATATATTTTAATTTTTATCTTTAGCTTAAAATATTTTCTAATATTTGCAGCATTCACCTGAAAATTTAAATAGTTTTAATTTATGAGAATGAAACTGTGATGACGTCATTATTTGAAGGACTAATTATGACAGCAAAGCTTCAGTTATCAGGCTTTCTATATCTAGGAGGCAATCTCAATCCATGCGACTTTTGGCTTCAGAAGAGTTTGAAACATCATGTAAGTCGGGATAACTCGGGAACTTTGCCTGACCTTAAAGATAGCATTCCAGACGTTAATAACATTTCCCCGAACACACTGCGGTCAGCTGTGGAACATTCTCTTTTATGATTCCAGATGGTAGCTGACAATGATGGTCGTCATGTTGATTATGTTTCGTTGCAATAATCATCGTTGCAGCATTTGTAAACTATTACAAATGTATACTGAATGAGTTAATTAAAAAAAGCCTCCCTGATGCTGAACACTTGAACTAAAGTTATTTTATTCGCTCAAACAAATTGCCAAACCTTTATTATGTCCTACACAAAATTTCATAACTTTTCCAAAAATACTGCTTAGCTACCAAATTGTATGCTTTTTTTTTCAAGGTTATTTACCACAATTATTAGAGAGTTTTAATGAATATTAAAATTCAGGTTGTAACTTTTTTCTGTAACCCTAGTAGTGGTAGATATTCCAAAACTTGCAAGTATATAACTGGCATTTGAAAGAATGTCTGAATAAAACTTGGAAGTATATAACTGGCGTTTGAAAGAATGTCTGAATCATAACCGAGTCAGCAGTTGTTTTACTAAATGTAAGCGATCGCGCTTTAGACCTTTTTAGACTGCGCTTTTCAGTTTCCAAATTACTCAATAACCTCCTTAGAGGAAAACTGGATGCAGAATTATAAAAATTATTCCGAACAGCAGTGGGGATAAAGGAAGAGTCCGTATTTGTACTTAAAGTCAATTTTATTTTGAAGCGAATTAAGTAAAAAATTCGATGCTTATTTTGTGTGGCTTATTGGTTACGTTATTACCGCGCAGATGGTCCCAAAACCGTAACTGTGATGTCACAATTGCCAGCGAGTGTCACAAAATAGTCACATTGCGATTCACAAGTGACATTACTTTACTGTGAGGTCACTGTAGCGTTTCATTGGGACTAGTCACCAAATGGCGTCACTGTGAAGTGACAAGATGATCTGCTCATTCTTGGACTCTAAAGTGTCGTCACAGCGACCGTTTTGTGATTTTTAAATGTGATTCGACTGCTGCAGATTTGAACTTGCAATTTCTGTAATAACATGAAAATGCGATAAAATCTTGTTTTAGCCAAATTTTGGAGCCTTTTGCTTAAATTAATATGAAAAATATAAACTATCGAATTTTTCTGGATTTGAAAATCTATATGTGTCTCTAATAACACGTGTCTCTTATAGATAAATAAATAGAGAATAAATAGATAAAAAAGCACTTAGATTCCAAAAAAATAATATTTAAAAAAGAAATGATTTCCAAAAATATTATTTATGCATTAATTTAATAATAAATATAGTTTTCCTTAATTATAAAGTACTCCACTAAATGTTTAGTTCTCAAAACTAATTTTTACAACTTATTAACTTTTTAAAGGACCTGTTGCAAAGCTGAAGGGGATAAAGCTAACGCATTGTTCCATCAAACAGTTGATACGGGTTTATATCTCTCGGCAGGAACCAGTATCCCTCGACTAGGTTCTGGATATTCAAGAAAATTCTGGAATTCGGATTCCTGTCTCCGAATAGGAGACAAAGATGGCAGCATTGCATCTTTGTCTCCTAATCGGTTCTCATATTTTTCTGCTAACGGGTCACAACGTGGTCACCTTGTGACAACACTGTAAGACCCCAAGTGACGTAACTAGAGTAGGACATACCTACCTCACATAAATAAGCATCGACATATCAATTACTACTCATGACCAGATTGTGACTGTCACTAAAGTCAAATGTGTTCTTTAATGATTGAATCAAGATCTTTGAAAATCGAGCTTCGTTTTACCTCCGGTTCATGAGCTCATTAATTCAACTTTGGCCATATCTATATGCATTAATTTGCAGCTTATTTACTACACAGATAAAAAATGGATTTTATAAATATAAATTTATATGTATTCATCTATGTCCTAAAAGTTCTCGTACTCCAACTTAACAGACTAACAGACCGTGATTTTTTGTCAAAATTATTAAATTTTATCGTCTGCTTATCATTGCATCAATTCTTTAATTTTTATTGTTCCGTTATTTTCATGTTCAAGTTGTGAGAAAATAATTCTATGTTACTTTAATCTTTCTTGGAGAAATGAATTTATTACGCAATCAGAGAATTGCGCTCAATGCGATATATTTTGTTCATAGATCGTTTGAAAGATGCAAAGATATTTACTTAAATAAATAACCAAATAGTATTCATGGGGTATTCATACGAAATGGGGACAAGTCTTCAGTACGGGAACTTTTTAGGGAATCTGTATTACATACACATGCATGCATTTGTATATATATACACCATACATAAATATATGATTCATTTAATACTTTAACACTGCGCTGGTATCACATGGAGGACGAAGACTTCAATTATTATTTTTCTGATTGAATATCTATAAATGAATTTACGCAAACTAATTTAAACTCCCAAGTAAACTCTCATTTCAACTGATTAATTTGCAATATCGACGTGTGATTTTTAATTAATTTTGAACAGAATCAAAGTGCGATAGATATGGCAGCTGAAAATGGAGATAAGACGAGAATTTAATTAAAGGAAATAATTGACAAAGCTGTAGCCGGTATTTGTTTTAATCGATTTACTTACTTTTGAGTGTTGTTACTAAATATATGTGAATTTAAATGCCTGGAGTGAAAAAGAAAAAAAGTTTTGTAAATAGCTCGAAGTAATTGAATCTCAATGAAATAAGTTTAAAATGATTTCAAACTAATACTTATTAAATGCTGCAGCCCTCCACCCTTACCGCCACATAAAAAAAAGTCATTTTAGAAATAGAACAGAATTAACGGTAATTAACCGGCTACCCTTTTAAAGCTGACGAAATTAAAGTTTCAGCAAGTGGACTGGTGTTTTAGAAATTTTGGAACTGAAAACACTGCTTAAACCTTAAAGCCGACAGTCTTTGCCTTTGTTTGCTTACACAAGTGTTCTGCAAGACTCAGAGGGGCTTTTTTATAATTAAAAATTTGGAAGTTTTTCTCTTTTCTGCTTATTAAAATTTTCCAATTGTGTGTTGCCATTGTACACTTTTCTGTTTTAACGTAAAATAATTCATTCTGATTGTATCAGCGAGGACGTAACTACAGTTTTCCTGTGGGAAGTGCTGAAGCTCTTAATTCCATTACTTTGCTTTATTGACAGTAAATTCTATTATAAATATTTGGTTGAAATTTCCAATAGCACTAAAAAAATAATTAATATCTTTATGATAAATTGTGTTCCTTACGCACGGATTTATCAAATTTACTAAGTATTAAAAAATTAATATAAAATTCTATATAATTTAATATAAAGTTTTCAAAATTTATATAAAATTGAAATCTTTGTTCGCCGTATTCTGTTTTGAGCTGGGGATTCAAAAGGTAAATATTTGTATATATTTAGCATTGGTGCGTAGACTAAGGCGGTATTGTGACGTTATCCGAATAATTACAAATAATTAGAACTTATAGAGATATATCTGTGAGGTTCCCTTTTTCTTACCCTTAATACTTGAATCTGTCCGATAATTTTGATCCGGGCGGTATTTGATCCGGGCAGTAAAGTCTTTGAAAAGATCTGTGATATAGATCTGTGATAATGTGCCGGTCTGACGTTATAGAACGAATAAATCCCTGAGTGTTTCAATGGCTCTTCAGAATTTGACGCTAGCTATAGCTACATGAGGAATCTCATAACTTTCGAACACTTACTTCAAGCATCCCACGTGATAGAAATCCACTCGGAATCCACTTGAGATTCCAGCCAAGAGCCTAGATGAACAGATCAAGGCAGAAGAGATCGGTTTCTGACAGTGACCAGTGTTGAGGTACCTTCCTCTGGTTTTGGGTCGGTACGGATAGAGTTTTTCCCGAACCCGCCATCTGACTATATAAGTTCCAACTCAAACGATACTTATCGTTATGTTCGATAAGTACATTTTACGTGTTACTGGACGATAAGTACCTTTCATGTGTGTATCTTTACAATTGTCTTAATTATTTCATATATTATATACACAAATATTTCATGGCAGATCCTTTTGGAGAAATTTTCTCTCTTGCACTTTGTCCCTTTATTACCATTTTAATCAATTCAAATAAATATTCATTTTCCAGTCTGTCTGGATCTACAACTTGTTTGTCATAGCGTTTTCTTCAAAAATCGATTTAAAACATAGCAATCTATTAAAACGCTAAAATTCAGTGCATTCCATAGATCGTTTCATCAACGAAGAACGAAAGCTGACATAGAAATTTAAATGGATCAAAAACAATATTGAATATCACAAGCTTAAAAAAGCGCATTGAAAATGTTGAACTGAAATATTCTTCATTCTTTTTTTTTCCTCTACTGAGTAAAATAATTTCGGTAATTCTGCATCAAATTTTCGGGAGCTGGCGATTCAGTAGCTGAAAAGTGTTTTCCTCTAATGTAGGGTCATTTATATTTCTCGAGAAGATTTTTGGCTTATGTCCAGCCGTTCCTTGGAATGTAAGTCATCTTTTAAAGGCAGAACATACCGTGCAGTTAAGAAATATACCAGGCTAATCTGAAATGAAGATTTGATTAGTTAATGATAGTGCTTCCTCACGCATACTCTCTATTGATGAACTTTACACCCTTTTATTTACATGTAATGCAATATATTCAGACTTGGTTTTAACTATAAACTAAAAGGAAAAAGTGGTGAAAAAAAAAAAAAAAAATGTTTTTCAAAGAGTAACACAAAAATATATGTTAGCAATGCGTGTTGTTTTACATGTAAAATAAAATAAAGTTCACTATGAAACACAAAAAAGTGTAATATTATGGGCTTTTCAAAATAAATTTTTGCCCTCTTCATGATTAAAATAACCGTCCACCAATCGAAAGTATAAAAATAAAATTGTAAGTAAAAGAACCCTTCTTAATAGATGATGTGTAATTTCATGCAGAATAAGGTAATTATAGCCATCTGCTTGAAATGCATAAAGAGGTTCGTTTCATTATTATGTGATTTTGTACAAATATATTTGTCAATCTGCACTTGTATTTGTGTTTGCCTATCCACACACTTTGACTAGTGTAACGTACTTTAAAGTAATTTTACGTATTTTATACACACGTATACGTAATTTTACGTATTTCAATGTGTTTTTCAACAGAAAGTTTTAATTTTTTTTCACAGGATCGCACGAAGGATTTGCTGTACGTGATACTGTACATATACTTCAAATGAAACACATGTTATAGTGATGATAACTCATTTGCTTTAATTTTTCTCTGTAGAAAAGTATGTCTAATACGTCTTTTGCATTAAACATTATCTTATATATTATACGGAAATATATTTCGTTACAGAATTCCATTAATTACACTGACGACAAATTCGAAATCCCAAAGTTTTATTACTTCAATAAATATTCGCACCTGAAAAAGTGCAAAGAAAAAATTTTGTTTCTTTTTCTGAAAGGAGAACATTATATATTTAATCTAAATTTTCATTTTGTAGAAGAAAAGAAGTGCGCTAATTACATGGAACACTTTCCTCATTTGACTACCCACTTTTCGAAACAATAATTCAGATAGACGTGCGATTACCAACACAGTTATATAATCATTTTTCAAAGTTATTATTTACAAAAAGTGGTTCCTTATATTTCGGAAATATTGGCAGCTATGTATTAATTCACCACTCTATGTTTAACATCTGAAATTCCACACATCTCACAAAGATCATTAACATAAGATTTTATATGCTCAAATAAACATAAACTGATAAAAAAAAATACGAATATAAGTTTAGAATACACATTTAAAAGTGCCCACTTTTAAATTGTGGGAAACTTAACTAACTTAAAGCTGCCTTTACACTGCATTGAGCTAAATTATTTCTGCAATTCTGCATCCTATTTTTGGGAGCTGACGATTGAATAATTTGGAGGCTAAAAAGTGCTTTGATCTAATGAAAGGGTCATATATTACCAGAGAAATTTTTGGCTTAGATCCAAACGTTTCATGGAATGTTGGGCAGTCCTGAATCCGATTATGCCGAGCAGTTAACAAACATGTCAGACTCTAGTACAGGTTTGACTATTTAATGACAGTATTTCGTTATGTACGCTCTCTAGTAAAGGACTTAAAACTATGCTTTTGATAAACGTCTTTAAAAGCGGGATACTTGAAATCCAGGTGGTTAAATTGTTGCAAGTGATGGATTTTGAGTCAGGTGTACAGTGTCCGGTCATGTGCATAGCTGTCAATCTTCACGCCGTTTTTCGTAAAGATTTTTACTACTACACTTCTATGCGCAGTTCAGGTAAAATAAAATTAAAACTTTTTATCTAAAATAAAACTGAAAGCTGTGGTGGGAAATTTTCTGGAAAAAAACTTAAAAGTTGGTAGCTATGAATATGTCAGCACTTGATACGAACAGCGTACACGCGTCTCCTAAAATCTTTCGGTGTGGATTTGCATGAAGAAATTCTTGCGCTTGGAGCGAACTCACAAATAAAGTTTATACTGTCTTTTAGCAAGATTACCTAATGGTTCGTCAGGTGAGTAGCATAGAAGTAAATTTCGATATATAATTTCTAAAAATCTTAAAAAAATAGTGGTTGCTAATCTTCTGGAAAAGCTGTACAAGTTGCGTAATGAAATGTAGTCGTCAACCCGTTTACTTAGGCAAAGCAAGCGCATGACGCAACGTAGTCATCAGTTATACCCAATCGGTTAAATCAGTCCTCTTGATTATTGTTAGCAATTTCTCGGGAGTAAAAAAAACTTTACTTGGTTTAAGGTCTAAAAGGAGTGAGAAAATCCCTGAAAATTGTTTTTGAAGGGAACGGCGTAAAAAGGAAACCGGAAATAAATGTCATTTTTTATATGAAACGCAATCAAATATGCGTCGATGTTTTTAATTACAAACAAGTTGAGCCTAAAGCCTAAGCATGATATTCATATTTGCTACATTCTAAAGCAAAAGTTTTATAGATTTTTTTTTTTTTCCTTTCATAAAAGAATTCCACCTTCTCCCCTTTCTAAGCTTAAATAAAGAAGCGAAAATTAAGAAGTGCCGTTTCTGTTTATTGATACACTAAATTCATTTTAAACTCTATTGGAAGTTACTTTTCAGGAGGGAAATAACTCTTTATCTCTTTCCTCCAGCTCATCCAAACATGTGTACATTCCCTGCAATACAACACTTCCGTTTCTGATCGATCTGCCCAAAAGATGGCGCCACTATTGCCATGCCTTCCCCTCCCTGTACTTTCCAATGGGACTGTGTCTTCCGCAGGGCGGACCGCAGCATGGATCCGCTCTCGCATCGTAGGCGGACTAGGGAGTGAGTGGACTAGGGTAAAAGCGGAGAACCAGGGCTAGGAGAGAGCGAGAGATATAGGGCAGGCCACAACCATGGCCCGCCACTATGTAGGATGATCTACCGCTACATGTACTACATGAAAGTGAGTCAAGAAAACGTTAAGGAGAAAAGTAAGCGAGAAAACAAATTTCTATTTAGAAAAAAAAATTAGGAAATTTTAGAAATTAATAGAATACCAATCGTAATCTTTCATGCAAGGATTAAAAACTAAGTGAAAATATATCTGGTTTAGTTTTGTTTGTGGTCTACTGCCGACACTATGGATATTTCTACTTCAGTGTTATACAATCTCTATTACTAGTTGAAGTATGTTCAACTATTTTGAATTATGTTAAACGGTTTAGTTTAAATATTTTAAGTAGATTTTCGTTTATTTATTTATATACAGATATTGTCGTAAACGGTCACAAATTTATAGCCAGTTGACAAAATTTCTCTTTAAGAAAAAACGAAAACTATCAGACAGAAAAGTTTTAAAATTGATAACTTTTTAACGTATTAAAAATTAAGTGGATGTATGCCTAGATTAACTTTGCTTGTGATCTACTGCTGACATACTGGATATACCAATTTCAATGTCCTAAAATTCATGTCACTAACTGACGAGCACAGGAACACTCTCAATTACATTTAATTATTTAATTTAAATATATTTTAGGTAGATTCTGGTTGATTTATTTATACTGACACAAAATGTCACAAATTAGTAGCCAGTAGAGAAATTACATTTCAATTTAAGTTTCTTTTTTTATTAAATTAAGGACATTCCAAATCATACTTTTTCTCGCAAGGATTCAAAATTGTATTAATACAGTCTCTTTGTTTTGTATATGATGTACAACGGATACAGATAAACACACGTTGGATATTTGTGCAACAGTGCCATTACTGCATCGACTGTTTCTCACTTAAAATATGTTTAGCTGTTTTAAATTACAATTTAGTAATTTAGTTTAACTACTTTGAAATGAATCGTTGTCTATGAAGGGACATTTTGTCTTACAATATCACAGGAAGCAAGGAAACATGAAGGAGGAAAGTGTGCGACAAAATACATTTATATTTTGAATATTTCAAAGTAATTATATTCGAAGTTAAACATTTTCATACAAGAATTTAAAATTACATGAATATTGCCAACTTCATTTTGCTTATGATGAACAGCTGACACCCGGAAAATTTGCGGGGGCAGTATAATGCAATGGCTGTTACTTAGCTGAAGTACGAATAACTCTTTTAAATTGCAATTCAAATGGTTTAATTTAAATATTTTAAAACAAATTTTCAATATTTAATATACGACGTTTATGTCGTAACAATAGCACATTAAAGTTACCCATAAGGCTAAAAGTAAATGGAAAATTTAATTTGTATTCAAAAATACATTAGAAGAAAAATTTAAAAGAGAAATTGAAATCCAGAATTGCCAACCCTCACAAAAACGCTATTTGTTAACGTTAATTTTTATTTTAGAATGTAACAACATTTTATAGTCGGAAGGTCCGGTTTTTAATCTTTTAATTAATTAGTAGTCATAAATAATAATTTCAAATGTAATATCTTATATTCCCTGACGACTGGCAACTCTCCGAGTCATACATTTTAAGCCAGACTTGTAGTTTGATGTAAATAATAAATACATCTTGATTTATTTACTACACAAGCACTGTTATGCATGCATGTGGAGTTGTTTCAAAAAAGACATTTCTGCCATTTTTAGGAAAATTTAAATGTGTTTTTATTTTAATGACTGCATCTCACGTTTATAAGAACCGTAAGGGTGCAAAGCTAAATGATTATAAAATATTATAAATAACATCTTACATTTTTAAACTGGTTGTGGTTAGAAATCTGTTGTTTCAATGTAACAGATTCGCCTCTTCGTCGTTTAGTTATTAAATTATTGATAAACGGTAATGCGCGTTGATAAAAACTAGTATCAGCGAAGAGTACAATAAACTAATATTTGTATAATTATAAATTTACTTTTTCTTTCAACAATGAACTTAAAGAGTTTAAAACAGTTTGCTTATAACAATCTTCAGAACTTACAAATATTTGTGGTTGCATGTATACTAATACTCTCTCTAAAGTCATAGAATATCTATTGCTGTGAAATTAATATTCTAAATACCTGAAAAGGAAACTGAATATCAATTGTAATTTCGATACACCTACACTTTTATTAATTAAAATACATTCTCACCCATGAAACAGCTTTGGTATTATCCTTTTTGGTATTGTTCTGCATTGGCGACAAATTGATATCTCGTATCTCATTCATTTTTCCTTTCATTTTTTAAACGGGAATGTATGAGTTGGTGTTATATATGAGTATTGTATGAGAGATTGGGCACTTTATTTATTTATTGGAAAATTATACTACTATACGTCTTCAAGATTACATCAAATTTAAACCTAAAAAAATATATAAAAAAACACGTAGAAAATAGTGGTAGTAATCTTCCGGATAAACCGTATTAGTTGGTCGATAAGTTAAAGGAATTTTTGCATGTGAAAGTAAACCTAAATTGCACAACTCAGCTCTAAGCGCAATTAATGCTACGAAAACTGAAGTTTCACGTCTAAAGAACAAGTAAATAACGACTCGTCATTGCCATATCATGCTAAAATAAGTCCTGGAAGAAAAAAAAGACGACAAAACAGTACGATAATTAAGGGTAATAAAGTCTCTGATAAAGTTTGTATAGAAAAATTGCGCAAAGTTTATGCTACTGGAAAATTCACCTTTCTCAATAACGAAATATACAGGGAAAAACTCGTCATAAATAATTGTGTTAAAATGTACTTATGGAGGTAACGCGTGCGAAATAGTAAACATTGGGCAATATCTCTGAAGAATAATTATTTACTTCGAAATGTTCCAGGTATGGAATGATAAGGCTATTGCTTGAAGTTTTTTCCAAGTTAAATTCACTAACAGTACTTTTACAATGTATTTTATGTTATTATATAACACAGGATTTCTGATAATCATTTAATGAATATTTTCATAAGGTTTATCAGAAATCCTTTGCTATACAATGATGTATACGTTAAGTAGTAATGATACTTTAGTAAATTTTTTACTAAAATCCAATTTTAAAAAATTGTAAAAAAATATATTCAAATATTTAAATTATTTAACGCGCAAAAATACATCTTTTTTATATTATTACTTTTGTTTAAATTTGAGAAGTTTCAATATACTTAAATTGATTTTAAACAAATTATTTTTATAAACTTTAGTAATTTGATTGAGTTTTAAAAATATACAGTAGCAACTGTAAATATTTTTTCTTGATTAACTTTAGAAATGCCAAAATTTAGATTTGGAATTATGTTAAGTTTTCCACATTTGTTTGCATTATGCATATTTTAGTTTTGCATAACTTAAGTTATTTTGGCCTTATATAACTTAACGTAACTTATAGAGTTTCCACAAACTTTAAATATTTCTCTGTATGCAGACATGAAGCCTTTTGCTGCATTAAAAATCGTTCCGTTTCAAAATTTTGGGGAGGACAGAAGGAGTTATCTTCGATCATCTCTCCACAATTAATTCAAGCTTACAGGAAAGTTATGTGTATTCGTATATGGAGGGAGGAGGCGGATTACACCCTCTTGAACCCATGTTTAATCGGTTCACTCCCATTATTACAAAGAAGCAAAAGAGAATCCATACTCCTATTAAATAAAATTTGACCTCACGATATATAGTGGAGCCCTGATCTATCGTTACCGCATTCACCGTTTTCCCGTACTGATCATTTTATTTCTGTAGTCCCTGCACAAGTTGTATTTAGATAACGTTAACAAAACCCGCGTTATTCGTTCGTCAAAAAGTCACCTTTTTGTGTTTATTGTTGTAAAATAGTTCTCCTACTCAAAGCGTCAAGTTGATAAATATCGTATACAGACTTAATTAAATTCTGGTAAGATTTCTTCGGTTGATGATAATGTAGGCGAAGACCTGTTACATGAAGCAGAGAATGTGTATGGTGTGAAATTTAGTATATATCCATCGATATAAACCTAGCGAAGTGCGATATCCTAAGAATAGAAGAAACGTGTGATGATGCAAAAAAGGAAAACTGTAGCGAGGAAGCGGAGAATAATATTTATGCCGTTGAGACTGAACTTACACTAGTGCCATATTTATAAAATGCAATAACGGCATTTGAAATTGTATTAACGTGTATACAAGCATAAAAACTCAGAAATAGACATGAAAAATTTCTGTTTAACTGTAAAAATTAAGGAAAAACCCTATTAAAAATGACTGATGTTTTTTTTTTAAAATAAATATCACTTAATTTTCTACAACTTCAATTTCTTTCTTTTACAGTTTGGTAACAAATTAGTATTTTTGGTATACTGTATATATTATGTGCATTCCTAAACATTGTTTTATTCGTACTTTGAAGAAATATAATTTTGTGAAAATACTCCTTTGGAGTATTTGCACAAAATTTTCCAAAGGAGAATGGTCATCGCCTGCATATAAGGGGAAAGGGAGGGGCGCACTTGACCTCCCATGTATTTTTTGTATGCCGACCCCTTCTTCCCAAAATGGTAACCATATGTTAGAGTAACGTTTGTCCTCCCCCCTCCCCCCAGTAAAAAGTCTTCAAACGCCCATGCAAAATAAATGAAAGTGTAATTTAATTTAATTATTCACTAAATTTATAATGAAGTTTGACTATTTGAGTTCGCGTTCTTTTAGCATTTTCTTAAGTTATCAAACATTTTGTTGGAGGGAGGTGGGGGATCTGCTTTTTATGTATTTAAAACGTACGTTTTTCTTGCGATCTTGATTATAGCTCTTAACATGATTTATTGCTTTCTGTGCCGAGCTGCATTCGATTATGTTCTATTTTTATTTAGGTATGCGTGTAAAACGGTGCACGCAACGTGGAACATGTTAATTTAAACCATTTTTTTTTCTTTCTCTTGTACCGAATCAATATTTTGTTCATTCTTTCTCCCTTTTATCAGAGTGCTTCATTTACCGATCAAATTTCAGTTCACCGTGTCATTTAAGTCTGAATGATTTTAGCTTTTTTTTAGTTATTAATCAATAATCTTTTGTTCCTCCTCCTTTCTTTTTTCAACGATTTTAATCAAATTGGTATCAAATTTATGATTTCGGTTTATCTATCTCCATTCATCTATTCGTGACATATCGTTCATAAATATACATCATTTGCCGTAAGTCATTGACATGTGGATTAGCTTCCTCAGTGGCAAGCAAACTCTTTAGTCAATAGAGCCACGCATTAAAAATAGGATGGAAATTTCTTTTGAGAACCTAATTTCATAAATTTAAGTTGTATAGGTGGGTACTTGTTTTTTCGGCTTAATTCTAGAGTCGCTATTAAAAATATGAGGAAGCTAATTGAAACTGATGGCAATAATACTTGAATTGCAATAGGCAAAAGATTTCAAGCATATTATATATTAAAAACTTTAATTACAATTTATAAAAAGTGGTTGCTTATGCTCTGCATAAGGGAAGTTATATAGTATGCTTAAAAGTGATTTTAATGGCAGAAATTAAAATTGTAAGGTCCGTAAAATAAAAGTATGACAACGAATCAGAAACGATTGGAACAATGTCCTTGCGTCTTCTCGGAAAGTTACATGTAGGTTTGCATGCTGTTCTAAATTTTAGACACGATTCCAAATTTTTATCATTAAGAGGACTTCTTAATTTACTGTTGATGAGGTTCCTGTTCTAAAAAAGACTGCTCCTGTAAATATGTAGGTCCGAAAAGGCAAGAATTAAAAACGCCAATTTGTTCAACTGATCATTTGAGTTAGGAGTACTGTTCCAGGTGTTAAAAATCACCATGTCTTACTTCTCCAGGTTTTTCAAAGCAACACACAGTCACTTTACATGTAGTTTGTATGAAAAAGTAAGAGGAGATTATATTTGTTGCTGCAGAATTTCCACTTTAAACTGAGCAATGTTGATATATTGTAAGCCGGTGATCACTGTTTAAAAAAAATGGCGAATTGTATTTCGCTGATATTGGCAACTATGTTTCACTTCTATAATATCAGAAGTAGATATCTATCTGACATTTAGTATATCTGAAATTGCTCAGATATTGTTTAGTATTATTGTTGGGCGTTTCTTTTTGGTCGTTAGAGGGACCATACTTCAAATCTCTTTTAGAGGTCCATTCTAAGTTAACGGGGGGATCTTCCACTTCTAATAGATTTATATCTTCTTCTGTATAAGGAGTACTTTAGACTTCATGCAAAATATTCAAAGTTTTAACCTCATCAAATACTTCTGTTTTAACTATAATTAGAATTTACGGAAAATCGTTGTTTGAACTTTTTTTTTTATAAAGAACATAATTTATCTAAAAAAGTGGAAAAAAGTAGTGTGAAAGACTCTTCGAAGGAAAACGCAGTGATTTTGTAATTAGAGAAACCTTTCAACGTTCTATTAACTCAGCAATATAAGTACATCTTCAACCCGGGTTATTTATAACACAAAAAGAGAAATCAGAGTTTGAATTTTTCTTTTTCATTGGGGGAAATATCGGAATGTACATTTCGATCCCATTCATATAATGTAGCAATGGCAGGATTTTGTTTATGTTTTTTTCCTTTCCCTTTCGTTCTTTCTCTCTGAAATTTCAAGTCATCTGGATTATCGGGTATCGATAAATCAGCATTGTGTATGAAGTTTGAAAGCCCCACCAATGGCAAGCGAATAGTCCTCTTACCTGGGAGACCGATGGTTCCTAGTTCAAACCAAGGTCGCGCCCAGCCGTTCGGAGTTTTCCGTGATTTTCTCCGAAATACAGAGGAAATAGATTAGGATCCTTTAGAAACGCACCCACGGAGGAAGCCCCCGTCAGCCTATATCACTAGTGTAGATGATTGGCCGTAATCCAACAAAAGAATGTTTGAAACGTTCAAATGGAAGTTTGGAACATTTTAAAGAACATATAGTTACCGCATATTTGATGGGCTAATGATTTGAGTTTTCTTTTTTTTACATTTTAACGAATCTAGTATAAAAATTAGCAAATCCCTTGATGAAGATAAATAAGTAATTAAATGAACCCACTAAAATATTGTATCTGGCCTGAGCTGAGATCGTAATAGGAAACACGCAAACACGTCATAAAATCTGTACATCGATTCGCATATCTAGTTTCAAAACTTTGCTGTCCGTGGAAATGAGCGATACGAGGATTAACAAAGCATGTCAATTATAAAGACACTGGATTAATAGGAATTAGTACACTGAGTATTTAAATGGGAAATTCGTACAATAATATACTAGAAGTACCTATGGCCACTTTTCATAATTTATTGAAATTTTTTACAGCTGTTTTTCGTTTTCTAGGACATTCATTTCGTCTATCTTTTCTTTAACGGTGAGCCATATATTAGGTGTCTCCATAGTAAAATTATCCGTAATTACAACCTCAGCAATGACCAAGTTCTCAAAGCTGCAAGTACCCCCATTAGGAAAAGAAAATCTTTCAAGTGACTTACTGTACAGCCGTTTCCTAAGGTACAAAAATTCGCTTTACATAACAAATGGAGTAAAATAGTTACATAGATTATGAAAATACAAAGTGTGGACCTTTACATAATTTTTAATATGTAATCATCTCCGAATGAAAAAAAAAAATATGTGTAAACTTCGCAGATATTTTTGCGTAAGACTACATCTGTTGGCGTATTGAAGTCTGTATTTTGATTTTTATTAGAACAGATTTTCCAAGTATTGTTCTTTTAACTACAATTTTTTTAAACAAAATGCGAAGAAAGAGTTGGGCTGTGACATCTCGGGAAATGTGCCCTGATATAAAAGTTTGAAACACTGCACGTAAAGGAATTAGAAAGCCTTTCAGTGAAATCATTAATTTTTAAAATAAAAAATATTGGCTAAGCCATACAGGCTGGGGCCATATTCATGGGCCAAACTTTAAGGATAGGTAAAATGCATATAATGAAGCATTTTTTGTACAGCAGTCGGGGTCGGAAATGAGAATACCATGTGGTATCAGGAAGAGGGTGTTTCACCCAATTTTGTAATAATCTGCATAATGACCTCAGTATTTCCTCTTTTTCCGACTTGCACTTTTCATTTCCGACCGTTTTGTGAATTGTATGCAAATTAAAATTGACTAATTACGCCAGGGACTTAAAATAATTCAAGATGATTCTTCACAGCTGCGTTACACACAGTTATAAACGAAACAAACTTTGCCTTTCATGAAATTTTATTTAAAAATTATTACACGTATAAATTTTTCGAAGAATGCCACATATTGCAATTTTTTTATTTTCTATGATTTTCCCTTAAGCCTTTTACTGATACAGGTTTGTCGTTCATTTTGGTATATAGGCTTGTAAAATACATCCTAAAATTTTTCAAGCCCTTGACTTAATTAATTTATTTCTATTTGAATAGCAAAATCACGTGGTTTTTTTCCCGGCCAGTCTTATAACTAAGACAAGCACCATACCAAAAATTTAAAGATCTCTTATATTGTAACACAATCTAGGAACTTTGGTGAGTGTTTAACGATAGTAACTATTTTCTGAAAGCTTCCTCTCTTACATTTTTTGAGATTACGTTATTATTTTATGTTGAAAGTTTAAGATTTGAAGTTATTTTTAAACCTAGAGAATTTAATAGAGGTCGAGAAATGAACAATAGAAAAAGATTTTGTAATTAAGTTCTCTTTCACAGGCCCTAATTTTTAAGCTTTTTCTGGATGATTTTTTACGACTGTGTTTTGCCTGCGTTTAATATTAGGTGTATGTCAAAATATTGAGTTAAATTAGAGCTAGTTAAAATTTTGTGGTGAGAAAACTTGCAAGAAAAAAATGTATTTTAATACTTTTCAGAGCTATGTAATTCAAAACAAGCTCCTATAATCTCGAAGTCACCACGATAAAGCCACAGAATCCATCTGAGAAAGTCTCTTATTTAATTCATGACTGGATGAAATACTATTCGGCGAGCGGCTGTCTCGTACAAATCATTAATCAATGATGCAACCGACGTGTGAAACGAAATTCCAATCGATCGTTGTAAATGTGTTACTAATACTTTTTCCTCTTTCGTGTCTTAAGTTAGCAGATTTCAATCACTTTCGACTGGTCGAAGTTATTTCGAATAGAATTTTAAACTTCATTAGTCAATCGGCTTTTAGAGTTCCTAAATATTATTCGCCGATTTCTTAAAGGATAAGAAATGCACTAAGTAAAACCAGAATGCATTTGTTTTAGAGAAGTCCTTTAATTTTATAAGGGTTATAATAAAATGCGTGGGTAAATTTAATAAAATTTTTGTAATTCAACTAAAATTACTTTGGCACAATTTTATCCAAGCAATTTAGTTCAATCGATGAAATCTTTCGCTGATTAATGTTACAAAATTTAATAGTTCAACAAAAGTTTCGTTTGCTCTATTTGATAAAAAATTAGTTCAATCAGTAAAATGTTTCGCTGGATTTTTACAATTATTTATTTATTGCAATTCAACTTGTTTCTTGGAAGTTATTTTAAACGAACTTACTCGGGTGGTGCAGTGGCTGACAAGACATTCTATCATTTACGATTGTCACTCTTGATAGTTTTGAGATACGACTAAATTGTACAAGTTAAACTTACTAAATGTTAAAAGAGTTCAAAGTAATCCCCTCTAACATCTATGCACTTTTATAGGCGAATTTTTCAGTTTAAAAGCCTCAAGTCATCCATTAAATAGAATCCATAAAATATATCCTTTTATAGACTCACCAATATAATCTTCGGAGGGAAAACGGTGATGAAGTTAATTTTCCTTCAGATTAAAAAATAGCCAAAAGTCACAAGACACAAGATTTTCTATCACTTGGATGAGACTGTTTCAATATATTTCACTGTCAATCTTTCCATATCAGAAGATGCATTGTCACGTTGAAGCATGAGCTTCTTATATTAATTTCTCGAAGACACTTAGTGGTGTGCCAGTTGTAACTGTCTTCTGTCCCTTCAATTTGATGGCTTTCACCAATCCTGTACTTCTGAAGACAACGACATACATTACTTTTTTCATTGCGCATTGTCTTTTCATTATTGTTGGTTTGAGCTCAGCTTCAAAGAGACAAATACGTTACTTCCCAGACGTGTTGGACCGCCGGGGAAAAAAAAAAAAAAAAAAAAAAAAAAAAAACCGGTATGCCAGTTTTAGCACCAGTTATGATATTTTAGAAATAAGGCGGTGTTACCATCGTTAAGTAGTTTTTGGGTTTCTTAGCAGATTCTGACACGCTTCGCTTTTTGGTTGTCTGTTTGGTTGTTCTGTTAAATTATGGGTGATCCAAAGACGAACTTTTTCATATGCAGTTCTTTACGGGCAATTTTATGTATAGGTGCTGATCCATTGCTCAGCTCCTACTATATCATTTGGTAAGTGAAGCTATTATCATCGACTTACATTTTTCGTATGGCCGACACATTTTCTGAGACTACACCTGACAAAATTCCTCCTGCGAGTATTTCAGCCAGGTGACAACTTCGACCTCTAAAAATTCCGTGAACTATCTGAAAACAGTTGCACAAGATGGAGCTCCGTTTCCAAAAGCTAATTGTAGGCGTTGAGGCATTCTTTTTACTCACTTTAAAATCATAGAAAATCATAACGCGTTAACTCCGTTTACCTTTTGTGCAAAATTTATTCTCGAACAGATAAATTGCAATTATTCCCACAAATTATCGTCTAGACCATAAAAGTGTCAAACATATGTTTTTAATTTTTTTTTCCCGCTTATGGCCTGCCACTGTCTCAAAAAATGTCGGAGCAATCCTGGTATGACAGAACACCGAAGCCAGGGTATACTTTGGCGTCGATCTCCGTCATGGACTTTGGTGTTAACTCGTCCGTTCCTTCTTGAAGGCAAATTTGTCCGCCTACTAGATATCCTCTAAAAAATGTGTTGTCCCGTATGTATATAATTAAAAAATTATTTCTAGTATTATTTGTGTTTTTATGTTATTTTTGTTTTTGTTCCTTTTGTTTTTTCGCTTTCTTTTTCCTCTTCTTTTTTGTGTGCGTGTGTGTGTTCTTTTTTTCTTATTTATGTATATTTATTTGTCCTTATTCTTTTTTACTTTCTTTCTTAAACCACCCCTTATATCCCCTATTTTTTAATGTCCGTGGTTTCTCGCTTTTTCTTTTTTTCCAAGTGGCAACATGCTTGTTTGTGTTTATCTTTTTCAGTTCCCACTGTTTAGGGAGACAAACGACTCATGAAGACTGAAAAAAAATTCGGTCGAAACGATCGTATCTTCACTTAAGTAATTGTCTTTGTCTTTAGACAAAGTTTTTATTTATTTTATCAACACCAGCATTTTGAGCGTTTTTTCTATGTAGTAGGATGATATTGGGCTCGAAATGTGTGAATGCTTCCGAAACTGCCATTGACAGTAATATATTGAAATTCTTTTGAATGTTCCTGTAGAAGAAATATAAATTACAGATGCACTACTTTTAACACGTTTTATTAGCTTCACCTATATGTATGTTTGTATGTTTGTAACCCACTCCTTTAGACTCGATTTCGACCCACTTTAAACGGACAGATTTAATTCAAACTGTGTACATTTATCAAGAACCGGTGACAATACAATAATCTTATAAGATTATCCTGATCAGGATCGCCAGGATTAAATAATTTCCTCATTTCTTATCCTGATTGAAAGTAGAACACTTCCAAACATTACAATCTTAAGAAAACCCTTTCTGGGGCCGTGATCGTATAGTGGTTAGTACATTGCGTTGTGGCACCACCTCCTTGATATAGAAGGCCTGAGAACAGAAACTTTTACGTCATCACTAGGTCCACTAAAATGACGTCATCACACATTTACCTTCACATAGTAAATCTATTCAAAGTTTGTGGTGAGATTACTCTCGCATCAAACATTTTAATGATTTAAGATAAAAAATTTAATTTTACGAAAAATGGGAAATTTTAACTATCACTAATTATATATAATATGATATAGAAATAGATTATAATAAATTATTTTTATCAGAAAGGTATCTAAATTTTTATCTTGAGATATTTTCTAAAATTTGTATTATTCACCAGAAATTTTAAATAGTTTTACTTTATTAAAGGAAAACATGACGTCATCTTAGAAGACCTGATAATGACCTAAAAGTTTCTGTTCTCGGGCCTTCATATCTAGGAGGTGGTGGTTGTGGCCGCAATAACCCAGGTTCGAATCCTGGTCACGACATTTTTTTTTTTTTTTTTTTTTTTTTACAAAATATCGTCATCCATCACATTATGGAAGAGTTGAGTACAAGAACATGTTAAGGCCATTATTTTTAACACACTTTTATTTGTTGATTACAGACCTATTTTTCCTTTTTAGTGAGGAAGGTAGCATTTAACTGCAGGTTTATTTTGATGATTAGAGACCTATTTTTCCTTTTTAGTGAGGAAGGCACTGATAGCAATGATAGCAATTAACTGCAGGTGAAGACAATGATAGCAATTAACTGCAGGTTGATTTTGGTGCACAGCAGGTGCGAAGCCGGAGGGGGGTGGCTCAGGGAGCTTCTCCCCTCCCCGAAATGGGGCCCTTTACTTAGCTTACAATTGAACTTCAGCTTTAAATTTGATACCCAGCCCACCAATAAAATCCTGGCTACGCCACTGGTGCACAGTGAAAATAAATTATCTCTTTGTACTTTCCAACTTAGTGCTCCTTTGTGTCTTATGAGAGATATCGAAAATTAAAAATAAATTTTAAATACATACAGTTAAAAATAACTATATTTATTATATTAACTATATTAAAATAACTATTATTTTATAGCAAATCAAACTAAAAAGTGAAAAATAAATATATAGTTTAAAAAACCAAAAAACACGCTTTAGTGAGAAATTGAACTAACTAAAAGGCGATAAATAATTCTTAATATAGAAATAAATTAATGAACGAAAACTAATATTATTGTGAAAAAGCGTGGGGTGCTCCATATATCAGTTCTTGAGAATATTCGATCGGTACGATTAGTACAAAAATGATACAAAAAATATAGCACAAAGCACCGCACGCTTTTTTCCCAATAATATTAGTTTTCGTTCATTAATTTATTTCTATATTAAGAATTATTTTTCGCCTTTTAGTTAGTTCAATTTATCACTAAAGCGTGTTTTTTGGTTTTTTAAACTATATATTTTATGGACAGCTTTATCCTGTAATTCTCAGCAACATATAAATTTTGCTTCGTTTGAAATACCTGAATATCTGTAACTTACACTTTAAATAATGACAGCACATAGAGCCTAATGTATCGGAATTCCTTTGACTACTCCTATAAAAGATTTACAAATGCAGCATGCGCCATTTTCGATAGGGCATGTGTACGTAGAAATAACATACAAAGATTTAGTAGTAATCAATGCATGTTTATTACAGTGAAGAGCTAAACATGGACGGACAGACCAACCTACCTTGTCTTCTATAGACAGCATAATTGCTTACGAAACATCTCCAAGAAAATTCACAGGAATAAATTTATTTTTAAAGAGCAAAATTATAATTCTGGTTGTGTATCATCATTTTATCAAGTTTATCGTTGGTTAAATTTAATTTTGAAAAAAGAAACGTTTAAAATTATATTTAAAATTTAAAGAAATGAATCTCAATCATAATTTCTAAACAAATGCTCAGCATGCTATTTAATCACTAATAAATTAATAAGTCTAGATAAATTCAAGCAATAATAAATTTGATGAAACAACGGTGACCAAATCTTAACAATTATCTATCAAAATTTTCATTTTACGACTAAGTCAACTTACAATGGATAACTTATTTCATGAGCAAAAAGAGATAAACTGAAATCAGAAACACTTTCAAAAATGGTAGAAAGTGTTAGTGTTAAACACTATCACGTAACTATAGAATCTGACTAGTCGTGATAAATGCAGCATATTGGCGAGAGTAGCGAAACGTGTCTGCTCAAGGATTACTTGAGCAGACACGTGCGACAACATCAAGGAGAATGAGATTTAATGAAAATTGTAGACTTTTGTTAGACAGGCAGTGCTGAACTCAGGGGATATAAATTTTAATATTAAACATTTCTTTAACAAATTTCTGATGCTGCTAAAACATATAATGGTGATCCTTTTAGATTTATTGCTATGTTGAGAAGGAAATGAAATACTCTTAAGAATATAAACAGCGGCTTTTCTTTGATATGTGTTACATAAAAATACTTTACCTTGTTAACCACGAGCACTTTCAGTTTATTATCCAGTTTTCAACAAACGCTGGGACTGATAAATATATTTTTGACATCACAGCAAATAACTATTAACTATCACACTGTCTCTTAAAATGTAAAGGATTCTCACATAAATTCTTTAAAACATTTTTTAAAAACCCATTTTTTTTAATTCTTAAAATAAAAATATAAGGTTGGACTAGTGCTTGCATATTTTTGCGATCGACATTCAGAATTCTGTGTTCTCACAGCGACAACATTGTGCATTAGAGTCATACAGTTTGCTTTATAAAGGTATTAGAAATGTTCTCTTATTTAAGGGGAAATGTACAAAACAAAAAAAAAAAAAAAAAAAAAAAAAAAAAAAAAAAATAATAAATAAATAAATCAAAAACAAAAAATCAAAAACTAATTTATTATTATATATCTATTAATTATATCATAAAATAAAACTTCTCTCAAATATTCTAGAGTACCAAAATTCGTTTCTAAGATATTTTTGCACTTTTCGTGATTTTTCAATACTCAGATGGTATATTTTTAAACATGTTTTTCATAAACTTCTCACTGTTCTCGTTCGCAATGAAGAAACTATTTATGTGTTCAAAAATTTAATATTTAATGAGAAATTATTGGGAAAATCATGTATAGTGGAAAAAAAAATCCCTCCATACCAAAACACCCTTATTAACATAAAATTTTACAGGCTTTTACCAATAAAGACTTACCCAAGTCCTTTCCGTATACATGAAAGTATGTTTTATTTGTAAATAAAAATAAAATAAAATCTCAAACACTTTCATACTTTAAGTACGCACTAAAGTTGTATATATATATATATATAAAGCGTATCCATAATCCATGCGCCTTCTCTATTTTCCTTCCTTATTCATAGTTGGAAAATGTATCATTATTCATGAGTGTGCCGTATTTTTCTCCTTTGTTCTATAAAACGTACCTTTGGGATCGAAATCTATCTTAAAATCGCCTACTAAAACCGTTTTACGATCTTCGACAAGCATATTTCAACTGTACTTCACCGTTTTAAATACTGTTTGGAATGTGCAACATAATCCATGAGTTTGCCGTGTTTGTCTTTCTTGGGTTGATTCCTACGTTAACGCCCCCTACTCTCGCTAGTAGGGCGATAATTAAACATATGCAGTTACAATGACGATTTTTTGTCTTAATGTGGCAACCGTAATTTAGAATTAAAATGGCTATTTGAAAGAACATGTAACTACAGTATAACTTATTTATTTATTTTGGGTTGCCAATTAATGTAGTTTTAATATTTAAGTGTCTTCAAATACCTTAGCTGGTGAGTTTATCGCTATTTTGTTCATTTAGTTTTCATCCAGTTCTTCTGGGAGCGTTGAAACTTGCGCCATAATTGATTTCTATATTAAAGTTGCCTCCTTAAACTACTATTTTCGCAAAATAAAACTATAAAAAGTCTCTGGTGAATATACTCATGAGTAACACTATTTTAATAATTTGAGATAAAAATATAATTTTATGACAAATGGAAGTTTTAGACAAAGGAATGACTAATTAGATTATATGATAAGGAAATAGATCGGCACGAATAATTTTGTATGAGAAAGGTATTTTCATTTTAATTTTTAAAGATATTTTCTAATATTTGTAGCATTTACCAGAAATTTTAAATAGTTTTACTTTCTGAAAGTAAAACTGCGATGTTGCCATTGCTTGTGGGCCTAGTGATGCGATCAATGCTTCAGTTGTTAGGCTTTCTAAATGTAGAAGGTGTTGGCATATTCCGACTATATTGCGACATTTTAAATACTGTTTGGAATGGGCATCATAATCGATGAGTGTGCTGTGTTTGATTTTCTTGTTACGTAAAACACGTATTAAAAATGAAATCTGCATTAAGATCACCTACTAACACTATTTTACAATCTTCGCTAGGCATATTTTAACTATACTTTCATATTTCCTAGCCGAATTCGGAAGATATCGCCATGTTTGGTTCGGTTTTCAAATTTTTTTTTTGGCAGCAAACTTGGCAATCAATTATCAAAAAGTGCAAACTTTGTGCGACTTTCAAGATTTTAATTCCCCCCCCCCCTCTGCGTTATCTGGCAAACACATTTGAAAAGACCGTGACAGTTCATGTCTACAAAGTCGCGTAGACAAAAGACTGGTACCGAAGGAACACGTGCTAAAAAAAAGGTGTCGCAGCGTTGGTGAAATTTTAAAACGAAACTCTGGTACGACATTTTTTTTCAAAAATGTACTGAACTTAAGTCGATCGCTATAAATAGTGTTTCATTTTGATTGATGCAATTTTCGGATGGTAAAATGATCTGTAATAAAGCTTAATAAGGAAAGTTAACTGACACTTCAGCATCTTTACTAAAGTGATTATTAACAGGAGTACGAAGATTACGTTTTTGATCGTGTCTTGAAAGTAATTCAAAGGATTTTTCGTTTCCACTACTACCCTTTGCAATAGTTCAGATGTTTTTGAAACTCATTACATCTTACTTGTCTTTTTACGTCGTCGTCGTTTGCTTTTTTAAAATTGTATCTACAGTTATTTATGTTAAGTACATACATATTGTTCCAGGAATTCAGCTAATTAATCTGGTTCGAATGAAAACTTCCAGTAACCAGTGCAGTTGACAGGACGAAATTCAAACTTGATTGATTCTAGAAACTCGAGGAGCAATCTTTTATGTACAATTCACATGAACTAGCAAGTAATATCATGTTTTTTAACAAACCACCGATCACAGAGGCTTCCTCAAATATTGTTTTTCTCAGACAATAAAGTCCAACTACATGCGCGAGAACTTAATGGGAATGCTGGAGCAGAACTCTCAACTGCTATTTAGCATATAACTATGAAGAATTCAAAGATAGGCATCGCAAAACTAGCGAAAGGTCGCTTATGTAAGCACACGCAATTCATATCACTAAGGTTCTCACAGTAAACGCGTTCTCTGGGAGCAACTGATTCTTTGGGACGAGCTGCTCGTCTTTATACTCTCTACGAATGTTCGAGCAAATTCTAGCCATTCCAACTCTAGAATATCCCCAGCAATTGCGCACCCCGATTTCGAACACAAGTGCTATTGCGAAATACTAATCCGGGAAAGCAAATACTACTGGCTCCATTAATAAATTGTGCCAATTTTCGCCAAACTTGGCTTTTTTTTTTTCTCTAAATATCGGTGAATTTGCTGTTAAAATAAGTTCCCAAAACTGAAGTCAGCTAAGCAATATTGCAATATTTGCAAAAATCGGAAAATCTCATGTTTTCCTGCAGTAAAAACAAAGGCCCCTATCTTGGACTCTAGTAACCAGATTTACATGCAGAAAAATGCAGAACTTAATTATTCGACGTGAAGAATACAAATTTTAGCCTTCATTAATCTTCAAAAGAACAGATACCTCCAAAAATTCTTAACAGTATACATTTAGAATACTACACGCTTAAATCTATTGATTAAAACTAACACTCATTATTGATTAAATTTCTTATAGGCCGATTTAAATCCTTTTACACCAAAAAATACTCATTCAAGACAATAATTTGTGAATGCCTCAATTCGCCCCAGCACTCCCCATCCGCTATATTCTATTTAACTCATTTTCCGCAAAAATCTTGTCTACTTGAGTATTCTGTCTCTCTCTTCTCCCCCACGAGCCATATCCTATTACTGTCACATGACCCACGCTGTTCAACGGCTAACGGTTCATAGTTGGGCATAGTTGTGTGTGTATTCGCTATTGATAATTTTGTGCTATATCCGAATACCAAATGCGTCTTTTTCATATTCAGAGTTGTGAAATAAATTCAGCCTAGAAATGGAGGAGATGCTTTAGGTAAAGTTTTCGCTTTAATGGCATAGTTTCTTACGATTGGATTATAAAAAGCTGTTGTAAAACAAATGAAGTTATGATATCTCCAAAGTGAGTAAGTAGTATTTTACCTTTTTCATGTCAATAAATTGGATCGCTGCTTTCATCAAATCTCACAGCTGGTTTAACCATGATTGCATTTCTGTATTCTGACTGTACTGTGAATTCTTTTTATAACGAGAGACTATAGTGAAATTATATTCTATTTATTAAAAAAATTCTTTTTTATAGAGTATTAAGATATATGTAACGTATTTGCCTTCATTTAAAACTTATTTTCTCGGGCTTATAATCATACATTACAGCTCTGATAATAAAAAATGAAGAAAACGAATCATTCAATATATTAATCAAAAACAGCAAATTTTAATAAGACACCCTTTTCTAGCTTAAAATAATAATCTTAATTGAGTACAGATATGTTATTTAAAAAAGGGCTGATTTAGCAAAAACGCTCATTCTATAGCTTAAATAATAATCATAATTGAGTACAGTTATATTAATCAAAAACGGACAGACACTCCTCATTTTTGATTATCATTTAGCCTAAATGGAGCTGTTGTATAATGCTCAAAATTTGAGAATTTTTCGCTCCATTGATTTTTGTCGATAAATTGAGCAAATTTTACTCAATCGGGAGAATGGCTGTTTGAAGTCAAAAATTGAGTAAAAATATACTCCGTTTGATTATTATTTTCCTCAATAGATTTAAGCGTGTAAGCAGAAATATTAAAACCTAAACTCACAATCACGGATTTCAAAAAAATTACTCAAGTATTTATATTTCAGGAAACTTCTCATGTTTTATTTCGAAAAAGGTTTACAAGCAATCGGCAAAGTCAACTCAATCGGTGAGAAGTTTCTAATTCAGTTTATGACTCAGTGAAATTCTCTATACGAATGATTCTCTCGTTCAAGTCATTAATCAGTGATGCTCCCGATGTGTGGAGCGAAATTCCGATCAATAGCAGTGAATCTGGTTTCTTTTTTACTTTCCTGACTTTCGGTTTACGTTTCAGAAGATTCAAATCACTTTTCAATAGTCTCAGTATGACCTAAAGGATCGTTGAATTTGGGAAGTCCATTTAATTCCACTTAGGGTCAAATAGTTTGCATTGGTTAGGTGGTGCTAAGGGATGTTTACTTATACGCTTACAGTGCAGTTTTTTCGAGATAAGTAATGGTGATGGGTGGTGTAGAGCCATTGGCGCTACCAGTCATCGCAAACCTCAATTTTTAAGTACAAGAAGATTTCCCCAACATTCTATTTTGACATGCCGTCACCGGCATAGTCGGCGTATATTTCGACTTTTTCAATGAAAATAGTATGTTCAATGATGCTTTCTACCTTTACGGAATATAAACAATTACTTTTTGTAAATAGTAATTTTCAAATTACAATATAACAAATCTGTTAAGTAGGCGGATCCTTTCGTATTCCATTTGCTGGAAGTTTAGTGCCGTGTTAATTCTAGAAGATTTTCTTCTTGTTATTATGTAACGTTTGATTTATATACACGGACACAACAAAGCTAACAGCATTGTTAAAGTAAAAAGTGGGTATTTCACAGCTACCAGCTTAAACAAACTTTAACTGGCCACCTTTGTCAACGGAACATATTTTGTATATTTTAGTAAAAAAATTATGATTTATAATAATTGGTCGGCTATAATCTGCAAAAGTTGGCTGTGATACTTACACAGTTTATGTCCTGCCGTATTATCTTACTGTTATCTGCAGGAAATGTGAATATTTCGGCAAATTTTCGGGAGTTATCAAAACAGTTTATACGGACGAATCACCAATTTTAAGTTTTTTTGCTCGGTTGAGACCAAAAGATGAAGGAAAAAAAAGTGAGTTACTCCAAATGGAGATGAGCAGCAGTAGAGGGCGAACCAGGAAAAAAGGGTCCTTTTCAATAATTGGAGAGACTGGAGCGAAGCAAGTTGCATCCGGGACCAAGACACAGCGAAGGAGAAGACGATGCCCATACGACGTCCCCAAAAGGAAGCCACATCCGTAAAGCTTCAATCATCATCCACCAACAAATTCCTCTGCTACGACGTAAACGTCGTATGGCTGTAGCTCTTCTTTACCAAGTCCTTCATCAGCGTACAACAAACTCCGCACTGCAGATAAGCTGCCACCTTCAAGCCGTAGAGTCCATCCATCATCTCCTAGATATAGAAGGCCTGAGGACAGAAACTTTTGCGTCATGAATGTCTCTTAAGATGACGTCATCATAGTTTCGATTTCACAAAGTAAAGCTATTTAAAATTTCTGGTGGATGATACAAATTTTGGAAAATATCTTTAGTTAACGATAAAAATTAAAATACTGTTCTGATAAAAAATAATTTATTATGATCTATTTCTATATCATTTTGTCTTAAATCATTAAAATGTTTCACTAGGGAGTAAATTCACCACAAATTTTGACTAGTTTTACTTTGCGAAGTTAAATGTGTGATGACATCACTTTAGTGGACCTATTGATGACGTAAAAGTTTCTGTTCTCAGGCAATGTATATCTAGAGGGTGTTGGTCCATCCCTGTGACTGGTCTCAGTCCATGGGGCAGTTCGACAGTACGACTTCAGTCCATGGGGCAGTTCAGAGTCGCGAACAGTGTGATCATCCAGGAAAGATGTTAAGGAAGTATGGCTGGAGATGAATCCATCAGAAAAGTGAAGTAATAAAAATTACAGTTTAATTGAGACATAAACTTACTACCGAGATTCAAGAGCAGAGTGCTAAGGACACAATCGGGCCCCACAACGCAGTGGTCTTCCGCACTCATCCCCTTGAAACGGGTTCAGTCACAAGCACCGAAGATCGCTCTTAAGATCAAGCGTACGACCAGCTGACGCTTCGGCCAGGCCGAACCAGACTTCCAGCATTTGTCAACTTTTAGTATAAATGTACTGCTTATTAAAAGTAGTAAATTATATTCTGTAAAAGTTGTCAGTTATGCTCTATATCATATGCAGGCAGCTCAATGAGATTTTCTACGGCTTGTTAAGCGTGTGAAAATAGTTGACAGAGCACATTGTAAAAAGATGCGATGGCCTTCTCTTTATGATTTTAATTTATGCGTTCCCTAGCACGAAGCCTGATGAAACATAATCAAATATATATATATATATATATATTCAATTAGGCTGAGGTCACCGCCGCCAGTTACGCAAATTCCAGCTATGTCCCAGAACCCCAGAACAAGACATAAATTCGAGCTTTATCCGAAGAGCTGTATAATATTCTTTATTATTTCTTTTCCCGCTTCCTCAAGTACCATACTTGTGAATTCAATAAACCCGAGGCACAGAATAGGTACGTTTCCGCGCCCACTAACACCCGAACTCCATCTGCTTCACCTGTGAAGTACATGGAATGTCATCCAAATTTACCGATCAATTATTCCCGTGCCAAGTGTTATTCCAAAGTTTGGTAGAAGACTTTTCGTGAAGAATGTATAAAGTTGAACTCGGTTAAAGTAGAATGAGTGCGATAACCTCGAGATAGCAACGGAAAGGGGAGTGGATATTAAAAATCAATAACCGGTGAAACTTATGAACTTTTATATTGCTGTACAAGAATATGTTTTTTTTTTTTTTTTCCCTGTTCTTGGAAATATTCCAGGTGTTCTTTCAGACGTAAGGGAAAAGAAATGTCATGAGGACAATTTACGCTCTAATTGTGAATAAAATCGCTTTTCATTTTTATTTTACTTTTAGCTTGAGTATAGGTAGTTGATGATTTTTTATTGCCCATGAAACTCATTATCAGAAATATTTAAATAAACTTAGACAGACAGGGACAGATTTATACGATTGAGGGCCCTGTCCACAGAAGTTTTAAGGGGCCCCACATTATGCAGGCATTTACCACATATCTATCGCATAAACAAAATGCTAAAAGTAATCATCATCATTAGACACTCACACATATTTACTCATTTTTCCTTTAATTCAGAGACGCAAATGTTATTTTAAATCAGTTTTATTTTTTTCTTTCCAATGGCCGTGTCGACTACCGATTATAGGCTTGACAGCGATGATGGCTGGAAAAGACTGATCTTTTCAATAGCGGATTTTGTTTGCAGGCCAAAACAGCAGCCTAAATATGCTCAATTTATTATGAATGCAATGCATTAAATTTACATTAAGCTTTTAATCTATAGTGTTTTGAGGACATGTTGCAAGACCGATTATAGGCTTGACAGCGACGATGGCTGGAAAAGACTGATCTTTTCAATAGCGGATTTTGTTTGCAGGCCAAAACAGCAGCCTAAATATGCTCAATTTATTATGAATGCAATGCATTAAATTTACATTAAGCTTTTAATCTATAGTGTTTTGAGGACATGTTGCTTCAGGGAACCCTAGTCAGTGTTGTCGACTCTTCTGAAGAAAAGAAAAGTGGTTAGAATAAAATCGAAAAGTTGATATAAATGGCTAAAAAGGATTTCGAGCTGAGAGAAATATAAATTACTCAAAACCGATACACAAAACAATTTTTTTTTTTTTGCCTTTTTTCCTGGAATGCCTGTCCCAAAAGGAACTGTGATGTCAAGTGAAGTGTCCTATTGTGTTCCCTACTAGCAATTATGCTCGGGTTACCACCGGCCACGTAGCCAGCCGATGATGGCTCGAGCAAAATTGCTAGTAGAGTTGTCTACATCCAGTCATCGGCTGCGAAGTTTTATTTCTGTGCCGCATAACGTCTATTTAAAAAAGACCATAATGGTAAAATATTATGCCCTCGAGTTTGCATATATACATTATAAAATAAATTAGCATTTAATAATGTAAAAGAAAACTACAGATACGAGCGCGGGGAACGGACTGTACGATTAAAGACTGTTGAAAATGGTTATAAATGGCCAAAAAATTGCTTTTAAAAAAAATGTGACATAAATAGTAACCAACAGCTTTCTCGAAAATTCATGGCTAAATTTGTGTCGAAAATTTGTGGTTTTTAAAGCGGCCAGATCTTGCCACAAAGTGGCTAAGATGGGAACCCTGACCCTTGTAGATCCTGGTCAAAAATTTCAGGATATAAAACAATGGCGTTTTATCATGTGTAAAAAATAGCAGAACAGATAAATTCACTAGCTTATTGTTCTTTATAAAACTGTTAAGAGCATCGATTGTAAGTATAAGCCCAGTGCTGATGGTACCCAAAGGTCAACTCCCGTAATTCCTGAACGGTTGGTCAAATAGGTATAATCCCGATTGCAAAAATGTTTTAAGATCAATTATCTCTTAAACAACTAAAATAATAAAAGTTAATTTTTTTCTACGTTTCTTATTTTTTCATGTACAGGGTGGCCATAATTAAACTGCAAGTGTTCAAGGGGTGCTGGAGAGAAAACTACCGGAAATATTCCAGTGAAATTTGGTATCTACATGTTTCAGAACATGCGCAATTCAAATATGCAAAAGATAAAATAAAATAAAATAAAATCGCCATATTCATTCTATAGCTGGCGCTATACCGCATTTCAACGCTACATACATATACAACTTCCAAAATCGATAGACAGAGCATAATGACATTCTAAGAGGCATATGAACAATATAAAACATTATTACAGTTACATTATTTACAGTAGCAAATTCCATACAATTCGCTTCAGTAATTAAATTTTTACTGTGTCTTGTAATCAAAAATTAATGTAAATTAAAATCACAAATTAAACAATCCATAAAGACGCTTTGTAAAACAATTAAACCATTATTTATTCAATGAAATTATCACATGATGTGCTCAATATGCGAATCGCACATGCTAAAAACGTAAAACAACATGGTCCACCGTCGCATTTAAAATCTCTGGTGTAACCACCTCACGTGTCTCGTTCTGCTAGATTTAAATTCAGCAACAGAAGCATGTCGTTCTCTATAAACCATATCTTTCAGATGTGCCCACAGATAAAAATTGCAAGGATTAAGTTCCGCTGAACGTGGGGGACAAGCGTTGTCGAAGCCTCTGCTTATGACTCGGTCCGCACCAAAGGTATCATGTAGCAACTTTTTAACAGCTTTAGCGATGTGAGGGGTGCTCCGTCCTGCATAAATACAGCGCCATCTATAGGGTGAAAATGGCGATTTTTTTGCATATTTGAATTGCGCATGTTCTGAAACGTGTAGATACCAAATTTCACTGGAATATTCGCGGTAGTTTGCTCTCCAGTATCCCTTGAACACTTGCAGTTTAATTATGGCCACCCTGTAGATAAACAGATCTCACTTGATTTAATTTCGAATGTTCAAAGCTGATACAGTGGAACAACGTTTTTATCTGCGGGTGTTTTTTCATTGTGAGAACGTTAAATTTTCCGTCTAATGCTCCACAATTGATTTCCAGAACGTGTTTATATGTGACCGACAAGCAATGTCTAACAATGATCAAGCATTGACCATTTATTCGCAGATAATGAAATTTTTCAAGAGCGTATTACGATAGTGGCAGAAAAAATTAAGAATTGCTAAATTCTTAATATATTTCCAGGTATATATTTCAAATAATATATTATGTGTCTAGCGTCGTGTGGCTTCCTGAAGAAAAAAAAATAAAAAAACCGATGCGATCAATTTGCGTCTGGGACGATACCGAGAGATAGTGTTTAGTGTTACAGGATTGTGCTATTTTAAATTAAAATAGTAATACTATAGGATTTTTCTGCAGACCACAAATACACTCATGTCCATAAATTAAGGATAATGAAGTTCAGGCAAAGAAAGAGAAAGAAGCAAAACAAATTTGACTTATTTGTAAAGTCTATTTATTAAACAAAAAGTAAAGAGCAAAAAAGATGGTATATGTTTGACATAATTAATAAAAATTGCAAGTTTTACTCCCTTGACCAAATTTCAAAAAAGAACCTATTTACAAAAAACAGTATAACATGGTTAGTAGGATGGTTAATACGGAGTATGTCTCCCGGACGATACAATACAGGCCTGACAACGCCTAGGCATGCTGAGTATCAAATGATCAATCTGATCTTGGGGAATATTACACCACTCATCAAGCAATGCACTCCGAAGTTCCGGTAGACAGGTGGGAGGGGGTTGACGGGCTGCAATTCGGCGGCCAAGCATATCCACACATGCTCTATTGGATTCAAGTCCGGTGAGTATGCTGGGCAATGCATACGGGTGATATCCTCCGATTGAAGGCATTCGTCTACAATGTTTGCACGGTGAGGACGGGCGTTGTCATCCATAAACACAAATTCAGCACCCATGGCGCCCCGAAACAAACGTACATGTTGTTCCAGAATGACATCCCGATAGATGTGGCCTGTCATCGTTACATTCTGAACATGCAGGTCAGTTCTGGAACCAAGAATAATTCCTCCCCAAATGAGCCATCCAGCCCCACCGTAACGGTGTCTTTCAATGGTGTTCTCTTGGTGGTAACGGGTACCTGGCGCGCTCCAGATGAATGTCCGGCGAGAATCAGACTCCAATCTAAACCTGGACTCGTCGGAAAACATCATACAAGACCACTGTTGCGGTGTCCACAATGCATGCTCTCTACTCCAGGTTAATCGCCGGCGACAGTGAGTTGCGGTAAGTGGAACACATCTGACAGTCCTACGAGCATATAGACCAATGTGCCCTAAGCGTCTGTACACGGTCTGCCTTGAAACTGTCGTACCGGTAACTGAAGAGAGCTGACGAGACAGGTCTGATGCTGTACTCCGTCTGTTTCTTTTGGCAGTAACTGCCAAATAGCGGTCCTCATTCGGCGTTGTAACTCGGGGGCGACCTGTGCTGTAAGGTCTACTCACATTACCATCATCTTGGAATCGTTGCCAAAGCCTGGAGATGACACTCTGGGCGATTCCAAGTTCCTCGGATACTTCCAGCTGGGTACGCCCACATTCCTATCGTCCGATAATTCTGCCACGTAAAACATCATCCAAATGCCTCCTTTGTGCCATAACTATGCGGTTTTTGCACTGAAAGGCTTTCACAGCGCTTGTGAACAATTTTACTTCTTTGCCACCATTCCTTATATACCCCTCTCTTACACTCTCGTCATTGTGACGTACCAACCACGCCATCTGGTGGTTTCCTGTAATTTGCATATTCTTCTTCAAGATGTGTGTGATCATTCCACAGGTGAAATTTTTATTTTAGAGATCAATTTCTGTGTGATTCTGAATTATCCTTAATTTATGGACATGAGTGTATGATAACAGCATATCATAAAACACACCAGAAATTTTTATTTGTCGAAATACAGTTTGTAAGGATGACCATTCTCTAGTCCCACCTCTTTGGTCCAACTTTTTAGCTCAAATGAAGGTGCATTCTACATTAAAACTCGTGACATCTTTAGTATGTACCCAAAATATTAATAATAACAACAATGAGCGTCAAGAGTTCAATACTAAAAGAAATAAATTCTGGAACATCCAAATTCAGTATAATTTAAAGAATATGCTGGTACGTAAATGAATACTTATATATATGATTTCAGTAACATTCATGTCACTAGGTTAAAAGTTTTATCTATAACTTTTACAACTATCTTGTCTTATCTTACAGGCCATGAAGAAAAATCCAACCGACTCTGATGGCTTTGTTCTTAAGAACGATAGCGGAGTCATTTAATTCTAATAATGAGAGGGAGCTCTAATCGATCCCATTGACTTCTGGAAGTGCAATTACCTCTTTTATCCCGATTTAGAGAACTATAATTAGTGTTTTTACTGAAAATTGATCAACTTTTAAACTTAGTTTCCTTCTTAATACCCTTTAACTTCTTTAGATGAGGGTAGTGAGAAAAAATGACATAGAAATCAATGAAATGCATTTTTTTAATTGGACTTACGATGTTTGTAAGAAACAGGAATCTGAAGGCAATGTATAACTTATTTTTTAAATCGAAACTATTATGTGGATGCATAAGTGCCAATGTTTAAATTCTTTTGTCGGAAGATAGCCCACCACAATTTTTAAACAGTTTTATTTTAAATTATTAAATTGTAACAGTTAATTTTTGAAATCTTCTGCCGAAAAACAATAATACAATGGTGTCTGGAAGTAAATGTAGTATGACAGAATATTGAAAAATATTGTCCGAGTGCTAATTGATCAGTAAGTACGCCAAAACTCACAAAACTTGAAAATGAATGCGGGAAATTACTTAAAAAAGTTACGACAAAGAATGAAAATCAAAATTAAAAGGGAGGATTTTTCTTAGCTAAAAGCATATTCAGCACTTAAGGCAGTTCGGAAATCTTATTTGATTACAGAAATAAGTTGGACTGTAGAAATACCTCAACACCTGCTATTTTTATTTAATAATCTGCACGACTAGAAACCTTAATTAGTTACCTATCTCCAGAACCGTCACGTCATTAGTAGCTTAAACACACATAAAATCTGCTAAACTGCTACTAAACCTTTCCGGTAAGATGTAATAATTGAAAAATTGTGCATAAAATAACCATTAAACTTTTATGAAATATATTGTTTCATTTTGTAATTCTTAGAAACTGTTAATTTAAATTACATCTTGATATCGGTGAGAAGCATTAATGCAATTTTATGAACAGTTGAAGTTCATGTCCATTGTATGGATATAAAATAAGATCTCATGTTTTTCATGTAATTTTTTTTCCCCGATTCCTACTATTAGTTGACACTCTCCCTATATTTATATACCTTGTTCAAATTTTCAATCGTAAATAAAATACTTTTTATTCATTCGATCAAGTTCAAATACATTTTTTAAAGCTGTAGTAGATGACACTTGATGTTAATAGAGTTTCTTCAAATATTAATTCATTAATTAAATTAAATGAATTAATTTTAGATCCTGTTGCGTGGGATTAAAAATGAATGAAAGCAATAAACTAAGCAAACTGGATTAACGGTATATCGGCTCTTGCTTCACAAACGGCCCCGTATTAATTATTAATTAATTACATTTAATAAAAAGTAACTAAAATAAAATTTTTCTTTGTTGACCCAGGCAGGATTTGACTTTTTTTTTTTTTTCTTCTTGTTTCTCTTTAATCCGTCAATGGTATCAATTTGATGAAATTTTTTTGACTAACAAGAATTTTTCCTTGATTTGTACTAACCCAGCAAACACACACAGGTTCTCTGAACGTCTATTAACGTTCAGAAGACGTTTTCTGAACGTTAATAGACGTTCAGATAACCTGTATGTGCTTGCTGGGAAGTAACTCTAACGATAAAGAATATATGAAAGTGGCCTATGATAACATTAGAATAAAAGTAACGACGGATTCAGTACATTAGAATTTTTAAGCCAAATTCATTTTTATATTCGACAATAACCTTTCGCGGTACTGTAACAGTAGCCGCACGACCACAGACTCGACTCGAACCATTACGCAAGACAGTGCACAATTTAATTTGAGCAGCATACTTTAAATGGTACTCCTGTCACTAGCGCAACAATCAGCACAGGGATTTTGCCGCGTTCTAATAAAAAATTACTACTTACAAAAAGTGGTTGTTAAAATCTGTAATAGTTGGAGTGGTGAGGTACAGATTGTGATTGTGCTGCATGACACGAAGAACCAATGTACATGAAATAACCATTTAACTTTTATTTAAAAAAATAGTTTCATTTTGTAATTCTTAGAAACTGTTAATTAAAACTACATTTTGATATCGGCAGAGAAGCATTAATGCAATTTTATGAACAGGTGAAGTTCATGTCCATTTTATGGAAGTAAAATAAAATCTCATGTTATTCATGGAATTTCTTTTTTTTTTCAGTTCCTACTTATTAGTTCACACTCTCCATATATTTATATACCTTGTTCAAATTTTCAATCGTTAATAAAATACTTTTTATTCATTCGATCAAGTTCAAATACATTTTTAAAAACTTGTAGTGGATGACACTTGATGTTAATACAGTTTTTCAAATATTAATTCATTAATTAAATTAAATTAATTAATTTTAGATCCTGTTACGTGGGATTAAAAATGAATGAAAACAATAAACTGAACAAACTGGATTGACGGTATCGGCCCTTGCTTCACAAACTGCCCTGCATTAATTAATTAATTAATTAATAAAATTTAATAAAAAATAAAATAAAATTCTATTAATTGCTATTATTTTAAAAAACATAATCGATAGAACGGTAAAAAAATTCTAGGATTGGCAAAGCCTGATCGTTTTACTAACAAGTGATGACAGAAACAGGGCTGAGGTAAGGAAGCTGCTGATGCCGTGTACAAAGCCAGTTTAAACATGTATTCGTATGAATAAAATCAAACTACGAAATAATTTAATCTTTGTAAAATAACACATATAAAAGATACTTATCAATCAAGACGCCCGTTTCGGGCGAACTAAAAAAGTCTTTCCTCTTGGAGTCTCTACTCTTGGGTAGTTGCTGTATGCGGATTTCAGCTGATGGAAAAGAAAAATTATTTTGTCCAACAGTGCATTCTGACTGATAAGTACCTTTTCATTTACAAAGTTTTAATTACTCAAGCACCACTCTCAACCACCAGTTTCTTGAGCGTTTTTTGTTAAAATTAAACTATCCAAGTAATGGTTGTACAAATTCTATGTATAAACTATGTAACTTTTTCTTCAAATTTGGAACTGTGCTCTTTTTTTTAATGCATGTACGACGCGTATTTTAAATACCGAAGATCCTATACACAAAAAATTCTAAAAATAAATAAATAAGTAAAGCATTTTGGCCACCCTATTAAGAATAATATAAAACTTCATTTGTTGGAACAACCTGATAATTTTTTTAAAAATCTTTCAATTAAAAAAATGACTCATCATACTTATGACTTCACTTCAATACCCATGATTTCAACACAATCACAGCTTATTTATTCCCCCTCACTTCCACCCAATACCATTCGATTTTGTTCAAAAATAATATTAATATCACTTCACTTGTCAGTAATTACCAGCGACACGCTCTCCCGATACCACCTCTGCCGAATTATTAATCACAAAATACCTCCGATATCATTAATGCTTCCTAGACGACACCTGTAACGGATTCTTCACCCCCAGAGGCGCTTCACTGGTGCCCTGATGCACGCCCGCGTGTTTGTGTGAGTAGTATGCAAGAGGCAGCGTGGAGGAAGATGGAATCGGGGGAACAAACGAACGAACACTTCCCCTCTCACACACACAACCCCTCCCACCAACCCTTTCCTGGCGCGCAGCCAAGTTCTTGGAGGTAGGAAAAGGAAAAAGGAGAAAGGGGTAGGTCAGGATCGATGTAGGGAAATTCTCTCGGATTCCAAAACTCCTGGGCAAGTGTTGTGCGCCCCGAGAAATCGATAGCCCCGATTCCTTTTTGCTAATGGGTTGTTGACGACCATTCTCCGCTTCGCGTGTTTACGGACACGGGGCGATCCTACAATTTAGGGGTCAGCCCCCCCCCCCTTTGTGCAAACCAAATCGAATAATCATTGCAAGGAAAGTGCGGTTAGAGGCAGGGATGGAAATAACTGTGTCTTCCTAACAAATCTCTACCCCCTAGCAGCGATACAGGCTGTCCGAAATTAAACGATCCTTTTTTAAAGTTGTCTACAGGACGAAACTAATGTTGATAAAATTATGAAATTTTGGTTAGGACATAATGAAAGTATGGGAATTTGAGTGAATTAAAAAAATTAGTTCAATGTTTGCCACCAGGGAGCGTTTTTTAATGAATTACAAATTTATCATAATTTTTTAATAGTTTACAAATACTATTACAACAAAACATGTTCAACATGACGGAGACCATGGAACGTCAACTGGTGACGGATATTTGAACTAATTTTCTTTTACTCGATCAAACTCCCACACCTTCATGAGACCTACACAAAATTTCATAATTTTATAACAATAGTTTCGTTTGTAGACAACTTTAAATTGGGTTCGTTTCATCTCCGAAAACCTGAATATCGAATAGTTGACATTGTAAACTCTCAGAAAGTCGATAAACAACAGTTCGTGTGCTCACAAAGATCTTATATTGTGTGTTCAAGCAATTAAGAATAGGATCTGGAGTAGCTTGGTAGACGGAACACTTGGTGTAATTAGGAGGAAACTTCTTCCTTAAGAGTGACTTAATCACGGATAAGAACAACTTCTGTTGTTCTGTTCATGGATAAGACCAGAGCTCCAATCCTAACTTGGCTGTTCATATGGCTACAACGAAATGGCCTTCCCAACGTGGGTGAGCCTATCAGGAGCCGACGCCCAGGGATACAACCTTGTCAAGATGAGGTAGCATACAGAGTTTGAGAAGAGTAACGACGATTACTAAATTAATTAAATAGTAAATTTCTGAATGTGCAGACTAATTTTAGGAAGATTTTAGATCAGGCTTGATGCCTAACAGAACCGCCAGCATTAATCTGAAGTATCAATAACTCATTGGTCGATGAGTGGCCGAGGAGAACGAGTAGTGGCTGAACGCAGGCATTTCATGGAAACCCAACCAAACAAATAAGTCAGCAATATGATCCGTTCGTTGGCAAACCACCAGTCGGTGATAAAAACCTGATGATTTCGAGAAAATACCGAAAAGAAACCCATCAGATTATCACAAATCTGCAGGAACTTTATACCAAGAGCAATCACGCAATCTTTATGTAAGATGGTATCTTTTCCAGCAATCACTGTAGCATTGCAATAAAATTTTACCGACACACGAGTGATCAAATATATCACGTTATGAGCCTTCTGTGTATTTATTCTAGCTTGGGGACTTTTATAGAGCTCATGCTGGAAGATGAATCGGTCTGTCGAAATTCAATATCTACAACAGGGTCAATCATTGTGGGCACATATTCATATATTACTGCGAAGTGCACATTTGTGACTCTTGGCTTCTGTGAAGAATATCCCTTGAGTAGTATCATAGGGATCACAGAGAGAGATAGTAGAACTTTGATATCACGTGGTGACGAAGACTCTCTGAAGACGTTGAGCTCGAAAACTGCTGTTCAGGTTATTGCAAAATTTCAGCTCAGATATTTAAAGGCAGGCAGTTTTCGTACCGCACTGTGTGTGCGGAAGTGGCACGCTGAGGCAGTAGAGAGCACTGTTAGCTCGGTGAATGAAAGTACTTCACTAACTTGAATCATCAGTCCCCTCAAGCATTGTTAAGGCAATGCAGAGCTTGAAAGCAGGAGAAGCCGCTCTGTTTTCCAAATGCTGCGGCTGCTCAAAATACGTAGTACATGCAACGATTTTAGATTAGGAATCTATGTACATTGTACATCCTTCGAGCAGCAGTTGCATATCCATGCAAAACTTCATACATGAATTCCATGTAGGAAATACTGAATTGGTGCACCTTGCTCGGGATCCGTTCGGAAAATGACGATTCAAGCCAGAGAACTTGCATCGGCCGGACTCAACAGCGCCCTTTGAAGCCTTTCATCACCCCCACCAGTGGCGGCTCGTGGGATACAGCAAGTACAACCGGGCTGCACTTGAAATTATCAGCACATACTTTAAAATAATTTATTCTACTAATTTTCCTCAATTCAGATTAGAATTGTGGAATTCCTACGGTAAATTAAAAAAATCTCCGAAAAACAAACAAACAAAAAAAAAAAACGTATTGTGGCCGGATCGCTCATTCAGAAAAAAAGCACTTTAATCTTCCCGCAATTCAATTGGGAAAATCTTTGGTTCAGCCCAGAGCGCTGAAAAGAAAATTGGCAGCACCGTTGCCATGACAACGACTACGTCAGCAGCCTCTCCGGCATAGGGAGTATGTAGCTGATACAGCCGATGGAAGATTTTCTAGCGGCGGCTGAACTTGAGAACTCGACTAACTGATTCGCTCGGACGAGAAGTGAGGGAGGGGGTAAGGAGAATATATGTTTGGAAAAATCTGGACTTTATATTGCTGAATTTATCAAGAAGGTAAGCCTGAATAGACGCTTATTAATGGACAATTACCCATCAAAGCCATATTGTTTTTAAGTAAGCAAGAACTGGCATTTAGACATGGCGAGCGAGAAAATTCTTTAAACATGGGAAATTTTAAAGAGCTTTTAAAATTATTGATATCTGAATTAAAACAACGCCTTTTTATGGGGACATCACTGACCGATTCGCATGTTTAAAAGAAAGGAGGATTGATTTGACTTATAAAAAGTAAGTAAGTTTTCTTTTCTTTTCTTTTTTTTTTTCTCAAGTTATCGTTACAAAAGAAAATTCTAAGGAAACTTCGAATCAGACACGGATTAATGCAATTTTGAGGATAAGATCGGCTGGTTGAAATTTATGTCCATTTTATGGAAGTAAAATAGGATCTCTGACATTTTTAATGTAATTTTTTTTTCCTCGGTGAGGGCTTATGCGCCAGCTTTCGATTTCAGTAACAAAGATTTTCCAATCCTCTCCGGAGGAAAGGTGTGTGGGGGGGGGGGCTCATATGCTTCCGGCTGCACTAACATTTTTGACCACGGGCCGCCACTGACCCCCACATTCCTTGGCATGGCTTTAAATATCTGACAGATGATTTTAGAACACCCTGTTGCATTTTGCACTAAAGAGAGTCACTTGAGATGCATATTGTAAAGTGCAATTCCAAGAGTCGGTTAAGAATAATTTCGGATCTCAAAAGAATGCCTCTGAATGCAAAACGTTTTTCAAGCTGTAGAATTGTAAAAGTTTAGTAATTCATGAGGTTTGCAATCGGCAATCACGAATTTTAGAGAGAGCTCAGAAAAAATGGTTAACTGTAACAGCAGCCAGCATTTATAGCGTAAATCTATAAAATTTTTAAAGTTGATAATTTCTGGTTCGGTTGGATAACATCTCAGTACCAAACTTGCTTTAGCATAAATAGATAAAAAGTTTTAATTTATAAAATATTTACTTTAAACATTGTAACTATTGAGGTAGATAAATTTACAAAAATCCTATTTACTTACCAATTATTCGCTGCACGCGAGTGACATTGATCATCGAGTTTTTAAACTCGACCTTTTATCCTGAATATCTTATTACATAACTAGCTAATGCCGACAGAGGCCGTGTGCCTCTCTCAAAAATTATGCGAAAAGACATCAAACTTAGTGACTTTTGGCGATTTGTTTGGATAGAGCATGAAACATATATTATTACCCACTATTTTAAACAAAACCATTGTTTCAAATCAATGGGAGTCTTATGAATTATAAAGGCAAAATTATTTAATTCATTTGTCATAGTATAACTCTCAATCAAGCATAGTATTCTTTATTATTATTGCTTTGCCATAAAAACACAATTTCCAGCTTCTTAAAATAGTTTACTAGCGCTTGTATATTAAAAGAGTACAGCTACTAGCACCCGTTGTATTAAACCTTAGAACGGGCTAATAGCGCTGGTAGATGTATGCATTTCCTGGTGTATATGAATTGAACTCTTAGTTTTACACAAAAGAAACATATATTCTATGCGCTGACACGCCTGTTTGTATGCTGTTTAAGGAGGATGACTGATTCTATGGCAACTGCAACATCCTTCAGTAAAATGTAAATTTTTAATACGTAAAATTCTTTTAAAAATAGTGATAAATAATTTTTCAGTAAAAGCGGAAATTTTTGGTAATATGATTTACATATAACACCTATAAAGTATGTTTTCTAAGCAGAATGTCGGTCTGGATGCTAATTGCGAATATAGGATTTTTAAGGAAATTAGAGATAAGCTAGCGATCAGACAATAGAGATTTCATTGCACATTTATTTTCACGAAATGGCAGAGCCTCTCTTTTGATTATGTTATCTATTTTTGATAGCTAATATAACTAAATTACTAAGACATGTCTGGAAAATTAAAAAATATTTGTATAATTTAAGGTATTTTTGATATTTGGGAAAAGAAAGGAGAAATAATGCATCTTTTAAACAAAATACAAACGTAAATGATGAGATAAGGGATATTAAAAGCGTTACATTTTGGATAGTCTCCGTTAAATAATAAATGAATGAATGGATAATGATAAATAAAAAAACGCTGACTGTACAAAAAAGTTTATTGAAGCTGAATCAGCTAAAATATTTTGTTCGTGTAACAGATTTTTTCCCCATTCCTTTACAAAAACTGATTTTTTTTTTTCTTCGCGTGAAAGAATTTTTTTTTATTCCAAATGCGCGGAAAAGAGCTTACAGCTGTAAATTTTCCTAAAGGTTGATAAAAATCAAGCTTAGTGCATTGATTTTCAGAAACCTTCCAACACAAGTTCCAGTTCTATTTACAGTTTCTTTAATAACAATCGCTCCATATCATTTTGATTGGATAAAAGACGCTAAAACAGGGGCGGATCCAGAAAAACCATCTGGGCAGACTTCGTTTTTCATTAGGATGATGCATTGATTTAAGAATACTGTTTCTTCCAATGTATAACTAGACAAGGTATATCACAACTAAATGAGCATGTTGTCTGATGCCAGGCCCGTCGAGAGAAAACTCGGGTCGGGGGGGGGGGAGGCGCAGAGCTGTCGGGTAAAAAATATTTTAAGTTGCCTTAAAAAAGGTAGTAAAAAGAAGCAATACAAGAAAATAAGGTAAGAAAATAAAAAAAAAAGTAAATTGTTTCATTTTCCGCCTTCCCATTATTATTTCTTCCGGATTTTCTAAAATGTGTCAGTTTCCATACTATGAATTTTTCTAACAAACCATCCGAAGCCTGAGAATTTTGCATTCCAAATTTCACTGCCAGAACAATAGCACTTTCTTCATTCCAGAAATTGATTCATTTTATTTTATTTTGGGAATACGGCCAATAATCTACACGAGGGATCTAGGCTGAGCACGGGATGCCTTCCGTGGGGGGTCATTCTAAGGGATCTCATTTCGTATTTACGCGAAGTTTCGGAGAAACCGCGTAAGACTCCGAACGGCTACGTTGACGGCCGCGACCTGAGTTTGAACCAGGCACTTTCCTAGTCCCACTTGAGCGCTATGTGCTCGGCCACTGGTCGGACTTCCAGAAATTGGAGTTGTGTTATGTGATTTTATGGCAAGCCTACACGAGCATCTGCATTCTGGGGCGGTTGCCTTGGTCGGGGGAATTTTTCCGAGGTTCGAACGCGTATTCACGTTAAATCTGCAGAATACCGACCAAAACTTCAGAGCGTTAGATCAACAGCCGCGTGGTAAGCCCAACACGGGACCTTTGAACTTCAGCCGTCTATCATGTTAAGTGTCTCATCCACTCGTCCATGGTGCGGCCCAGGAATTGGAATGCTGGATGATCTTGCTTCATGAAACCATTTGCATGCAGAAGTGCCTTGTGAAACTCTTCTAATCGGCCACTTGGATTTGGATCCCAAACAAAATTTTCGTGCTACTTCAACAATTTTCTCTTTGCTTCTAAAATACCTTTGAGAGTAGAATCAGGTAGTTGAAATTCTCTGGCGAATTGCACTTTTGACATTCTCCACACACACAACACTTTGTTCTCACTCTTAAAAATTTCCCCCCATTTCGTGTAGCATAAGATGTAAAAAGAAAAAAATTGTTGTTAAACAGAAACAACGTCGTCTTTGAATAGAAATTTTCTACGGCGGAGGGGGACTTTGAAATATCGTCTTTGAAAGAGATCGTCATTAAACAGAGTCAAATGTATACACAGTTCTACTTTTTTTAATTTCAGTTCATGTGAAAATTTATTTTTACTTCCCTAATCCATAGCACCGCTATCTCTGAGGGGGAGGGTTCGAGCTCCCAGAGCCCCTCCCCCCTCCTTGGATCCCTCACTGAGTTAAAATTATTAGCTTAACAGCTTTGTTAGTTACTGTTTAACATTCATAATAAGTAGGAGCATAAAATTTCCGAATGCTCTCACATTATCATCTATACATAATATCCTAATACATCGCAATCCATAATTTTTGCTTCAAAATTGAAATAAATATTTTACAGAAACACCACCACCATAATAAAATGTTAAAAACTTTTAATAATTCAGATAAGAGCGGAGTTTCGTAGTGTGCCTGGGAGCCGCAGTTAGCTCACAAACCAACGAAATATCTTAGAATTCGTAAAGAAAGCACAAAATACTAAATTGTTTATGGCTATGTTTTTACAGTGTGCATAGTAATCAAATTTAAAATAAAATTGCGCGAACTTCATTTATTTTCAAATAATAAGTTTTAAAATTCGTTATAAATGATAGTTATCTTTCAATTAAACTTACACATTTTTAAAAAATTCAACTATCACATCGCAAGGTAAGTTTTGCAAGACCATAGATTGGATGCCACTGGCAGGTTTCCTGGAAAAATTTGATAAAATTTAAATTATTTAACTGTACTTAAATGGCGTTAACAGTGCCAGCATGAAGTACTTGTCAGTTATTAGAATTATGACTAGTCTACCGTTATAATTTCTATTTATTTCAGCTGAAATTATTTTTCTTTCTCTATACTACTAAAACTTTATATTCAAGGATAAACATTTTTCTTTATACGATGGCAAAGTTTATCCAAACTATACTTCACGTTGGCCAAAGTATAAAAAATAAATAAGTGGGTCAAAATCTCCTTTCGTCTGACAATACATTCATCATTTTTACTTGGCTAAGTATATGCGAATATATATATATATATAGTCAGGAATAAATAAATCCTGAAGATGGTGAGATATACTTATGGCGGCAAGACCTTTCCGTGCCTGAAATACTCAGAGAATACTTAGTATTCTCTATCATAATTTTCCCGTTTTCCTTACATTTGACACACATTGACTATATTCCAGACATCTCACACATGTTTGTGTATTTAATAGAGTCTGATATTTATTTGTTTATACCTCTATCAGTAATAATCGCCAAAGGCAACTATAAGCATTATTTAGTATTTTTTCAACTCATGTGATCATTGTTCAGTTTCATATGGATAACAATGATGGACTGCTAAGGGTGACCCAAAAAACACAGACCTCGACTTTAATTATTGATCACGCAGTATAGAATAAATTACAAAGGTTTTTATTAAATTATAAAGGTACAACAGAACTTTATGGTATCGATAAAATTTTTCAGGAAAATAAATATAAATAAATAAATAATTTAAATTTGTGCACGGTCCCTGTATAAAAAGGATCGCATAAAAAGGTTTACAGACATATTTAAACAAAGTTTATAAGGGCCTGTACAATGTAAATAGAAGGAAAAATCCCACGATATAGTTATACTGATATCTGACTCACTGATTCTCTAAAAATATACTCCGGGCAACTCCACCAATATAAAACTTTTAGCTCCACTACTCCAAAAATATTAAAACGTTAAGCACAAAAAAAGTAATAACATCTACACCGTTTGTACGATCCGCTTAAATGTTTCATAATTATGTATGAAAATATAAAAAACAATCTGCGTTATTTTAAAAATCTGAAAATCCACCCGTTCCCTGACTTTTAAACGATTTTTGCTATTTTCAGCTCCATTTTGTTTTCGAGAGTAAAAGATGTTAATCATTTGCGTCATAAAACTAAGTATTGCAATTGACATGACGTCATATTGAAGTCAATATCACAGGTTTTAGACGGAAATTTGCGATTCCGATTCGTTTACAAAACAGTTTTCCTAGATCACATGTTTTTTTTTTTTTAAATTAAAATGATCGTCTGCATGTAACATTGATGGATAGGATATAAGATGGACTGTTTACACAAAACAAAACCTCCCGAATGCGAAAAGTTTCCGCGCGTTTCCAGAAGTGCATTAAATTCGATTTGGGTATACAATAAAAATTGAACATGGAGTTGTTTATTTAGGTGGACGAAGATTAAATGTATTGAAAATATACATATTTTCATTAAATGCATTTTGTAGCGTCCGATGTAATTGCCTCTACAACGGGCTTTGACTTCTAGTGTTACATATATTAATGCAATTGTTGTATTTTTTGTAATTTGAGTACAGCCCCCTGAAATAATCTTTTGAGGTGAAGAGGACTACTTCCGGTAGTTATATTTATAGAAAGAGCTGGATACATAGTTTTTTAATAGTTGTCATAGGACCAATAGTAGCGGATTTTTGGGGAATCTCCTTTAAAGGGAATGGCCAAACTAAAAAAAAAAAATAGTCTTCAGTGGGGAATTCAGTGGGGATTTCAGTGGGGTCCAATCTTCAACATACAAAAACCTATGGTTCTTTGGCAATCTTGGGAAAAAAAATCAATTCATTGTCCACATTGAACATACGCCGTGCGTGTTTCAGCACAATCCCTAGATTTATTAGATATTTACACTTATCTAACATATTTATGCGTGTGTGTAATAATATCGAAACCAACACAAGCAGCTGCATGTTTACAAATAATATTGGAATCATAAAATTATTCATAAATCCAGAGTTGCCAATCTTACGGAATACAATAAACAGTTTTATAAATAACAATTCCTATAGAAATATTTTATGTAAAAGCAGGGGCCGTTATTCTGCATTTTAAGGGGTCAGGTACCTTTGAGTAGTCGAAGTCACAATGAAAATCGGCCATAACTTGATTTGCAATAGATCTATAAAAAATAATTTTTTAACCCCTTCTGCCCTGAATTTTGAATAGAGCAGATAAAAAAATCAATGAGTGGTTAGATGTGCTGCACTATATGTAAGGGAATGAATGAAATATTATTCTAAATATGAAATATTATTTATCCAGTTACCAAACTAATTAGGAAATGTTCTAATAATAGGACACGATGTATAATTGTCCAAAATGAGAAAAGAATTTAACAGTTGTTTTGTATGAAACATTTTGAAACAATTTTTTGTGTGTGAAAACATGAAAATACTTCACACTTCTCATAAATTTTGATTCATGCATGCATTCATAAAGATGCATTTAACTTTTGGCTTCAAATGGCTTGACACGTCCATTACATCTCTGCTGGAGATTTTTTGTCATTTACAGAGCAAAAATGATGTTCTGCTATTTTTGCATGTGTTATTAGTAGGATACTAGGTTTTTGTGTTCAAATTCTTGAAAATGAAGAATGTAGAATAATGCAAAGATGTGTTCTCTAATATTAGGACGAAGAGCCGAAAGGGTACGACGTACAATTATTACCAGTTATTTAGGAAGATTTTATTAGCCTTTTACAGCGCTTGTGAAACAATTCTACATATTAAATTAACCTTTTTATAACTAAAAGTATTCGAGCTTGTTTTTTTGCCCTATACATTTGCGCACAGCATTTCAAGAAAAGTATCACATTAACTAAAAAATTGTGCTAGACATAGAAAAATAATTTTGCTGAGACTCGTTTTTTCCTTTAAAAAAAAAAAAAAAAGAATAATTGCAATTTTATAAATCTCATCTGCAAAATTACACAAATAAATACAAAAATTATAATGTTAAATCTAAATAAAAAAATTTCGTCATTTTAATTAAGTTATATATTTCAATATGTACTGCAATTTTAATGCTACTGTGATACATATATATTACATGAAAAGTTGCTCGAAAGACTATTTAGAGGCTACAAATGGGCTGGAATACTTATCGTTACAAAAAATTAATATGTAGAATTGTTCCAAGAGCTGTAAAATGCTAATAAAATCTTGCTAAATGACAAGTAAAAATTGTCAATTAAAAAAAGTATCACTTGTAAGCTATTGCTAATCAAGTTACGGTGTTTATACAACGTGTATACCACAATTAAGTACTGGAAGCTAAGAATTCTCAAGTAGCACACTCACGACCATACGCACAAGTAATGGGGACGGTGAAGCTGCCTTGCCGGTGACATGACATGAAGTTGGAATTAATGGAGCACCTTACGTATGAACGCTTATCTCCAGTGTGAAATGTTAAGTGTGTACTTTCGAAATCTTGAGGTATGCCCAGCTGTCAGGGCAAAAAATCATGTCAATGTCATATAAAAAATAACAGTCTGTCAAAAACCTACGAACATGTCGTGGCAAGTTGTCAAGATGCAGCGAAGCTGCGGAAAACAACAAGAGAGAAGAGGGAAACTGACTCTCTCTCCCCCCGTGTAAAAAACACGAACTTCATGGAGCGAGTTGCTCAGCTAGACCATAGTGCGACAAAAATTTTGAAAAGATAAAAAGTTCAAAAGAACAGTGTGACGATCATAAAAAATGAAATGAAGAAAAGTCCGAGAATGGAGAAAGAAAGAATCTACTAAAAAAGCAGAAGAAAGGTCCAAATTCAATAAAAGGAGCGATAGAAACGAAGCGAAAATAGATACTTGGCAAAACACAGCAGCGAATGAGGATTGAGCTGATTAAGTTTTTCCTATACAAATTGACTAATTTAAATTTCCGGTGAGATTATTTTTGTTAATGTTATACAAAAGTGTGTTTGCAACATGTCATTCATTTTAGTATGCTAGAAATAATTTTTAATCTGCCCCAAAATTACAGAACTCTTATAAAATATTTTAGGGATGACCGAAGAGCTCATGTATAGCTCAAATCAACATATAACCCTTTGCCCATCTCCAACTGTTTTCTCGCTATCAGGGATTCATTCTATCCGCAAAATGCGTTAGCCCTTTAGTAGTAGAATAGTCCTTTGGCACCGGATATTTCGAGACCTTTCTTTTTTTTACTATTGCACAGCTGCTAACCTTTAATCTTTTTCCGTAAATTTTTGCCACAATTTTCGAACAGTTTAATCTTTCACAAAGCATTTGTATTTTTATCGAAGCTAAATAACAAAAAAAAAAAAAAAGAGTAAAAATTTTCCCGAGAAAGGCACAAAAGCTCGAAGCTATGTAGTATACATGTTTGTACATTGATCCACGAGTTAAAGTTTACTAGATTAACGGCCGTATTCACCAAATACTTGATACAATGATTAATCCAATTGCATGTGTTAAAGTCATCGGAAACATATCTTACCCATGACTTTAATACGAGTGTTAGGGTTAAATCAATTGTCAAGTGTTTGGTGAATACGGGCGCAAGTATTGTAGATCTAATGTAAATTGAAAAATTGAGATTCTGAATACATGCATCACAGCTTAAAATAGTCACTGTGAAAGCCATGAGATTCGCTTAAATTACCTGGAACATTAATAATTCTGACGCTAAGGTTTGCTGAGAGTATTTGAAACCGAATGTTCCATTATTGACTCTATCAAATAGAAATTACTTAAGAAAGATAAAAAATGAAATCGCAGAAAGATTAAAGCAAGCAAACCATTTTCCTCTCATTGCATTATTCATTCACTTGTTAAAAACAATTTTAATAAAGAAGAAATTAATTAAGAAGAAAATGCAATTGAGTTTACTGATCTGACAAATATTTTTAAGTATTGCAGCGAGATGAATAGTTTTTGTTACCAATTACAACATTATTTACTGGCCAGCTTCAACCTCTTACTTCCAGTCCTGATCTATATGTCAGAGGATTGACCAGTTAGTGAAATACTTGTTTTATGGCACGAAATTAACTTAGATATGTTATAAAATACATCTACTTAATTGCTTATTCTTAATTCAATTGCTTATTCCAATTTAAAAATCATTGAGACGAAGAGTTTATGGCTTCCACTCTTCAAAAATATACAAAAATGAAAAATAATCCTGCCAAGGAGTTACTCTGCAAAATAAAAAGACGAAATTTCAATAGGACAGGTTTTAATTTTTTCTTTCCTATAAACTAACCTACAAAGATTTTTAAAACTACTTTAAAACTTCAAAATATTCTGTACCAGTTATAAAAAATATATAATAATTATAAAGTTCGCTTTTAACGTCTCTCGGATTCAGAGTCATAAGCAATTTGGTCCCTTCAACTGAGGTTAATCGGATTTATTTTTAGCGAACGTTCATTTATGACATTTTTTTATAACACATTATAGTTCATGAAGTCAGTATCATATCCCTACTTTTAAGAAAACTGATTATTATTCGTAAATAGGGAACTGCAGTTTAAGGACTGACTTACTGAATGTGCACTTATCTCCAATATATATGTAGTATTTCCACAGATGCCAAGTACTACGGAATACTAACCACTTTTGGTGAAAGGTGATTTTTTGTTTAAATATCCATAAATTTTATGAAATTACGGAATGCTCCCCTTGCCCTCTTTTAATGCGGTTTACAAAAAGTGATAAATTATATACCGTATTACTTGTCACATATGTATTTCCGTGAAAAGTTCAATGGGTTGAAGTGTTCCCGGAGATATAGGATATAAACCAGAACAGATCAGCGCGCGAGTGGAGAAGCGTAAACGCAACCCAGAGCTGAATTAGGAATGATCACCTTGGATCTTCTTCAGATGTCAGGAATCATCTGAAGAAGGGATTGGATCTTCTTCAGATATGGTAATCGTGATCCGAAAATTCGACAGTGATCTCGTTTGACCGTGACTTTCACAAGCAAGGCCTGCTTGGCTTAAGGAACGAATCATCCTATTTAGGCGGAGCTCAGTGGAAAATAAAAATTTCTGTAGCAAAATTAAGATTCTGGCTGCTCATCGGCATTTTATTAAATTTATGGTTGCTCATATACGTTTGGAACAACAGTTCAAATTACATTTATTTAAAAATTGAAGCTACAAATGACAATTTCTAGACATATTTTTAGTATAAAATTTAATCAAAAACAAATGAAAATAAATCCAATTAATAAATTTCATAAAATGATAATTAGCAACCAGAATCATAATTCTTTTTATACAAATTTAAATTTGATGCCCCCTTAGCTATTCCTGTTACCCTCTCTCATTTGCGGAGGGCACACGATTAGAGATGGCCAATGATTCGATGAGTCGAATCAGTGATTCGAATCTTGGTACTGAGTGGCTCAGTCTTTACACTCACTCTCTACTGATTCGAATCTCAAGCCCTCAACTGTGGGGAAATACATTCCAAGTTCGAAGGGAAGGAAAACTTATTTTCCCTTTGCCATTCCCAGAGGTTTTCCCTTACTCTTTCAACTCTTTTCGACTCTTTACGACTCTTTTCGACTCTGAGTCGATAGATGATTTGAAACAGCAAATGAGTGGGTGTGGGTGAGTTGGTCACTGAGTTGGTGCAGCAACGAATCTTTACTGATTCAGTGTTTCGCTCTGTTTCGGTGATTGTATACGATCGTTGAGATTTGTTAGTTTTTCGAATCTTCTATCGACTCAGAGTCGAAAAGAGTTGAAAGGATGTTTCATTTAATTAGAGGGTTTTTTTCGAGTCTTCTATCGACTCAGAGTCGAAAAGAGTTGAAAGGATGTTTCATTTAATTGAAGTTTTTTTTTTCGAATCTTTGGTGTTTCATTTATTGGTTGGTGGTCGGATTTAAACTTTCATCTGTCTGTGGGTGTGGAGTGGGTCGAACATCGTTTGCTTTTGGCGGGGGGTATAGGCGTTACTTCCTAAGGGCAAGAGGGGTCAATCCCCCCCCCCCCGAAAAAAAAATTAAGAAAAAAAACTGAACGTTAAGTTTACATGGTGGCGGGTTTTCATGTGAAGGGAAATAGAATGAAATAAAGTTAGGATTGTGCGTGTCACTTTTAATGAAGGATACAGGGGCGGTATTAAGCGCTCTCACAAAAGGACTTTGTAGTAAGCAAAATAACATTTCGCTTTATTGCTGCAGATTTCGTTTAAGATATTTTTTTTACCTTACTTGTCGTTTAAGGGGAATTATTTTATTTTCTTTCGTAATTCAGAGAAATACAAAACAGGGTCTAAATAAGTAGTGGAGTAGTTAGTGTTATTGACATTGGCGTAGCCAGGATTTTATGTCGGGGTGGGCTGGGTATCAAATTTAAAGATAAAGTTCAATTGTAAGCTAAGTAAAGGGTCTCATTTTTTTGGGGGGGGGGCAGCAGCCCCTCAGTAGGACTGGGCCAAAAATCGATAAATATCGACATATCGGTTTTATTTCAACATCAAATATCCGATGTTCCCATTTTCATTTCAGTGAAATCTCGAATTCGATAAAGGTCAAAAATACAGGCCGGCCAGGGGCGTAGCCAGAAATTTTTCATGGGGGGGGTTATGACTACTGCAACTCATATATATGTATACGTGTGTATGATAATGTAGTGAAGAATATACATTTTGTATGGCAAAAAATTCCTCATGGGGGGTTATGACCCCCCTAACCCACCCCCCCTTGGCTACGCCTCTGAGGCCGGCGATAAGAAAATCCTGAGATCAATACCTGCTTGTGATGCTTTTGCTACTGCTTTCTCTCCGTTGATGACGATGCCGGATCGCGGAAAAAACAACTCCATGGTTTATTAGTCTAATTGCCATAATTAATTAACGTATATCTCGGAACCTATCCACTGGAGCGCGTTTTTATTGATTCTCGACCCAGACTCAACACCCCACCGATACTTAAAATTTCGAATGCTTTGACTCCAAACTTTACCTTTTAATCTTACAGGCCCAGGGGGTCATACGAAGCTCCCCTGTATTTTCATTCCGGGCCGTTTAAACACTAGTTTTACTTGAGCAAGGAGAGAGAGATGCTAACTGCCCGAGAACTCAGCGGAGAAGAAACCCGATGAATGGGTGAAGGGTGTTTAAATAGTACGGCTTTCGGCGCAGAGAGAGGGAAAATTTCTTTAGTTGTTTTATTGATTCAAGATTCGAATCATCGAAGTAGTGAGTGAGTCGAGATTCGAATCAGTAAAATGAGTCGAACCGCCGATCTCTACACATGATGTTACAATTGCGAAAATAGTATTAAAAAAATAGTGTATGTGGTTATTCTGGTTGTTTCAGCACTCCCGTCCACTAACCGTGAACTGGCATCGATCCGCCGGACTTTGCTGCCATTTCTTATTTATGTAATTTGTTTAGAAATAGAGAGCAAAAAATGTTACATTTACATAGCTGCTAACTACTGCGGAATGTAACAACTTTTTGTAAACAGCTTATTTTAAAGTACTTTTTCAAATTAATAACAATCCTCGCACTATTTTTTGTTCTTGTTGTTGTGGGATTAAGGCCAGTTATCTGCATGATTGATCTAGGCCAATGGTGGGGTGCACTCCGTGGGGGTCACACACTATCTCACCATATACATAATGCGAAAATTTTGCTATATTTGAAATCGAAAATTCTTGTTTAATAAAGTGTTCGATTATATTCCGTAGTAGTTGGCAGCTAAGCATTAAACTATATTTAGAGAGAGAGGGGGGGGCAGGGCATAATTTCTAGCAAAACAAGTACCGGAGCCCTAATATTCTCTAGCTTATGCTCATATACAGCGGTGTACTGTAAGTCCGAGCTACCCCTTCAGTACGGGGTAGGTAGAACATTCAATTAAAACAATAATTCAAATATTTTCCCGTGTAATAGTATTTGACATATTTTTATTATTTCATGACACAGTTGTTATATCACCGAAAATGGTAGACGGCCGAAGTGTGAAGGACCCGGGTTCGGGTCCCATCGCGCGGCTGTCAATCTAACGGTCTGGAGTTTTGGTAGGTTTTCTCCAGATATAACGTGAGTACGCGTTAGAACCCTTTAGAAAGTAATCAAGTAATCTTTATGGTGTTATTTTACAAAGTTTTTTATTATTTTATTTTACCCTTAGAAAGTCTTCCTACCAAGGCATCCCCCTCCTTGACAGATTGCCCTAGCGTAGCGTTGCCAGAATCACACAAATAAATATTTCACAAAACGGTTAATAATAAATGATCTGAAATTAGCATAAAGAAATATGAACAATATACAGTAGAAGACCCAAAATCTGCAAATTGGGAGCAGACCTTGTGCAGATTTTAGATTTTTGCACATTTTGCGGCATAACATGTAAAGTAATTTTATTTTCTCCTAAATAAAATAAATAAAGTAAAAAACTGTTAAAGTAATGTAGAAGTGATTGAAATACTTAATATTATAGTAAAAAACTTAATAAAAAGAAATAATGTCATAATTTTTAACAGACGAAGAAACAAAGAAATGTATATACCATAATTATGAAGACAAGGAAATTCAAGAAAATTCAAATTAATTAGAAAATGTTAAACATTTGTAGAACAATTGCTTGTTAAAAATGTGGCATTTGGTATGATGTAATTTTAGTTTCTTTTTAAATACACATACCTGTGTGTTAATTAAAAATATTCCACAGAGCTAATAAATCAGGAGCTTCCTCTTTTTCTTTCCTGGCTTTTGATTGAGTATCAATAGCACTGTGACGGCCATAAGCTAACCATGAACGAACAAATTATTCTGTTTCAAATTTGTTGATCGGAGGACCGACTAATCTAATGAACATCAAATTTGATAAAGTTTCAATGCTAAGTGAAATTGGGAAGTATCAGATTGTAACGAAAGTTTTCCGCCAAATCTGCCTGAAAAACTCACTTCTAACTCCTTAGATAACTGTTTTTGAACTTTCGGTATCAAACCTGCACAGTGTCATATGATACAACAATAGTATTTAAAGCTGTACTGTACTCATAATTCGTTGATATTATGTAGCTGACTTTTTGCAACACAACTGGAAGTAAATGATGGTTCTAATCCTCTAGAGTGATAGTGTCATTTGAGACACCTTGTACTTAATGATAACTATATTTTTTACAAATTTCACACCATAGTGTTATAAAGCAAGTCTCTTTCTTCCAAATGCCAAAAATCGTTTGACAAAATATGAACAAATACGCCAACGCGAACTGTGTGCTGACGATGTTTGAGGTGGCGGGAAACTTTCGTTACAACCTAATACAAATTAAGTTCATGATAGAAAATCTTCGTTCACATTCAACACTTGAAATGGGTATACAATTGATGACTGAAATCAATTTTTTCAATCACTTTGCATCACAGATGATGACTTGAAAATTCTGAAGTCTCTTAAAACAGCTTTTTCGTTAAAACTGAATCTTTTGCATAATCCCACGAGTTCATCTTCGCCATACGTTACTTCAGTCGATTGAGCAGCAGGCCAAAACTTTGGATTTAAAACTTTAATTTCACATATAAATTGTTCACAATCCGATCCATCATTTTTCGACTGGAGCGAAAGGAGCCTACTTATTATTGAATCTGCTAAACACCTGTAAAATTGTCCTGGGTGTATTTTAGGCATAGCCTTTCTACTTTCATGTATAGCTACATTTTTAAACTTGGAAACGTTTACACCTTCAATAGCCTGAGATGCATGCATTCCAGGCTTCTTCATCCTGGATTCAAAAACTTGTATATGTAGTCTTATTAGCCTATGGGCATCAACTAGTGTAGTTTGTCGGTTTTGCAGCTCTAATAAAAGTTCCCACAGTTCTTCCAGAGCATCATACATAACGCCAAGATAAATGTATCAGTCACTATAGTTTATTCGCCAACCCAGAAAATGTGGCTCTGTCTTTAACATCTCTTTTTTTATCTGTGGAGCTCTTTGTGAAATGTTCATGTACACTTTCATAGTCCGTCCACACTGCTTTCACTGATTGAAGACTTGATGCAGCACAGCGAACATCGGAGATACGCCCAATCTTTAGTAATTCTTATCCTGTATTTACAGCACACTCAATAAGTTATCATTGGTTTTTTGGTGAACTGTGATATATATTTCTTAATTTGTCCATGAAAATTTTAAAGGTATTTATTCCTGCAACTAATTTTACTGCATCAGCAAAGCTGAGTTCTAGGCGATGATTCATACAATGCCAAATAATTATATTAGGAAACATATTCAACAGTTTCTTACATAGTCCTTCTTTTCTGCCAAGCATAACAGAAGTTCCATCACAAGTGACAGCAGTTAATTGTTCTGCACCAAGATACGTCACAGATAGCTCGGCTTCTGCTAAGCTGACTGAAATCGGTTTCAGGATGCTAGAATTGGTTTGAGGCGAAACGAATCCTGTGTGGTGTGCCTATTAAAATCCATGCGTGTGTGAAAAGCGTAAAAATGACAGATTAATTTGCAATGGTGGGCTCCGGAGCCCAATATTCATGAGCTCCGGTTGATTTTTCCTAATATGTAAAAATTCACTCAAAAAAAAAGAAGTACCGGAGCTGAGCTCCGGTGAGCTCCGGCCCAAATTATGCCCTGAGGGGGGGGGGGACATTACGAAAATGCATGTAATTGAGTTTTTCACTTTCTCTTAAAGGGAGCCACATAACCTATTCAAGAGTAAGGACAGCGAACTTTCTTCAAGTTTTGTAAAAGGAAAAAAAAAAGAGGGAAGGGGGTTACCATGGACATCTGTTACCATGGAATAGCTGATTAGCGGGCTAGAATAATTATAGTTGAGCTAGGATAACTACAATTCCAGTCCAAAACAGCGTACTCAAAAATTTGCCCGAGATGGAAAAAGATTCATAATCAATACGCTTGAAATCTGTTAACGCTTATCCGATGTTCTAGGCGCACCGCTTGCAGTAGTCTTTCTTATTCAACCCTTTTTGTTACATAGGTATTGATGCGAAGCACAACAAAGGTTAAAAAAAAAAAGTGGGAAGACTTGTCCGTAAGAAAATGATAAGAACAAAGAACCTCCAGCAAATAACAGATTGTAAAAAATATATATAGGCACGGTACTATACGGTTCTGCGATTCTTATTATTTTCTCTTTATTCTGCATAGTAATCTTTCAGCAAGTTCCTTTTATTTGGAAATTTCTCTTGTAGAAAAGAGATTAAGAGTTTATCTCAAATTCCGAGCGTAAAAAAAAGGTGTTTGTATCCGAAGAAGTCAAATGAGGAAGAGAGTGTTTTCTTTTCTTTTCTTTTCATTCTTTAAATTTTTGGTAAAGTCATCAGTCATTCTAGAAATACTTGCTTTTCTTTGCTTGTGTCTGATAAGGCGCCTTCTGTCTCGTAACGGCGAGCATATTTGCATGACTTCCAAATCGATATTTATATATATATATATATATATATATATATAATGATGCTATTATTTGTATCAATCCGGCTGAAACATCAAAGCTTAATTGTCTCCAAATAGTGTTAGCTAAAAGGATGAAAAAATGTTTTGATTTTTGATAGTGAAAGTTGTTTCTAAATGTACAGGAACAATTTCTAAAGCTGTACTGCTAGACAATTTAACGAGAATAACAATCTATTCGACTAAAGCCGCGTAATGCAATTACTAATTACTTTGCAGAACTTATAAATAACTATTTAACAATGTATTTCAAAATATATTAATAAGATTAATAGAGAACAACTGCTGACAAATATATTTGTAATTTACAAACTTTAATGTAGTATGCCCGTTCTGGGTTGCAAAGAGCCCACCTTCATAAGCTGTAAAAACCAATAGTCAAAACAGAGGCATTATTTTTTAGCTGAAGAAGCCTGCACCCCGTATTACTTAAAACTTACGTGCTGCTTTATTTATACTTATTTATTTATTGTGCGTATGTTCTTTTTAAAAAAGTTTTACGTCGTAGAATATCTAACGATAGACCAAAAATAACTTCCAACTTATTCCCTAGAAATATTCTTTATGTGCTTAAAAAGCATAAATATTCGCATCTTACGTAAAGTTAAATTGAATGATGACAAATATGGTTGACCTCATACAGACGGCAATTTCAAATCTCAACATGCATAGTATTTTTCGCAAATGAAAAAATATGTGCCTTTTCTATACCATAAATATACTTATCAGATATATTTATTTCAGTTTTCATCGTGATAATGTCCTTCTAAGGGAAAAGAAAAGAAATGGTTAGGAAAATATTCAGGTTATGTGTGGTTTTTGGTTTCATATATGCATATAAGTATCTTTGGAATTTTGATGAATGGCAATGGAAGGTAACTTTCATTAGAGTCGATATTTTGCAGAGAATTTTATTATTAAATTAATTAAATTGTTTTAATTTCCAATTTTTTAATTATTTAATGGTTTTAGAGTTTCACATTTATAATTACTCACTCGTTTTCATGTTCTACGTCTTCTTTTCGCCCCTTAGAACATCCTTTCATGCCTCGAGTTAAAAATAAAGAAACTTTTAAGCGAATTTGCAATTCTCATGCTGCAATTCCTCTTTTTGTGTGTAACTCTAAAAAAAAGAGTGTATTTATATATAATCATGTTTATGTCAGTGGGGAGGGAGAGAGTAACAAGAAGTGAGAGATATCACACATTTTGAATAAAATAAACATCTTATGGGGACAACACATGACTTCCTTGCACGTCTACTAAATCAAAAATACACTCTATAACAAAAAAATCGACGCACCAAGAAACAATCATCCGATTGCTTTGAAATTTCGTATGTATGAATGTTTTGAACAGATATGCAAATGATTCAAATTTGGTGTCCAATGAATGAATAGTTTGATTTCTAGCCCATCGGAACTGCGCATCCAGCAGACAAGGAGCAGTTCTTCAACGATTGTTAAAACTTTCGGTTTGATTGCGATTCAGATGACCTTTCAACAACTTAAAAAATGCCTCGCTGCAGGATTCGTGTTCATTACGAGCAACTGTTAGAGTTTGACAGAGGTCGTATCATTGGATTGAAAGAGGCCTGTTGGACTAATCGGAGAATCGCTCGTCATTTGAGTCGAAGCGATGCGACGATTCGAAGATGCCGGAAAGGATGGGTGGAAAATGGCAGAGTGCAGCGTCAGGATGGTAGCGGTCGACCTAGGGCTACAACAGATCGTGAGGACAGAGTGATGGTCCGATCAGCTGTCACAGCGCCTTCTTTATCAACCATCAGACGCTCAACCCAAACACCAGTGTCGATCATGACCATTCACAGACGGTTCAGAGAGCGAAATCTACGCTCGCGCCTACCGTTACGCCACCTGCCACTCACGCCTGCACACTGCCGAGCCAGATTACAGTGGTGCAGGGCTCGATGAGGTTGGAATGATGCCGACTGGGGTCGTATAGGCTTTAGCGACGAATCCCTCTTCCAACTGTGTCCTGACGATCATCGAAGACGTGTTTGGAGACGCACAGGGCAGAGGGGGGATCCTGCTTTCACTATTGTACGCCACACCGGCCCTCAACAAGGCATTATGGTCTGGGGTGCCATTTCTTTTGACAGCCGGACCCGTTTGGTCGTCATTAGAGGTACACTTACTGAAAAGCGGTACGTGGACGACATCCTAAGACCTGCTTTGCTACCGTTCCTTTTGCAGTGCCCTGGGCTGGTTTTTCAGCAGGACAATGCCAGACCACATATGGCTCGTGTTGCTCTAAACTGTCTGCAAGCTTGTCAAACTCTTCCTTTGTCTGCCAGATCGCCAGATCTCTCTCCCATCAAGCATGTCTGGGATATGATGGGAAGGCGATTGCATCTGGCACGGACTGTTGATGACCTCGTTCGATAATTGGAGCGAATATGGCAGGAAATACCGCAGGAGACCATCTGGGAGCTTTATAGATCTATGCCACGCCGTGTGGCAGCTTGTATCCAGGCTAGCGGCGGGTCAACACCTTATTGAACTTGTTACTGTAACTCTGAAATAAATTATTCAATTGTTCTGAAATTTTAATCATTTACTATTCTGTACATTGTCTTCCTATCCACCAATTTTCGTCTCAATCGGACAACTCCTTCTTGGTGCGTTGATTTATTTGTTCAAGAGTGTATTTTCGGCGCACTTCATCTAAACTTATTTTGTTTGAAAGAGATAAAATACTTCAGTAATCTCTTCTCTTCTCTACTTATTATAAAAGAAGATGTCTGTGTGCGGGTCTGTGTGTGGCTCTGTGTGTGGGTCTGTGGGTCTGTGTGTCGGCGGCGTTACGGACAAACGGCTACACCTAGAAACACCAAATTTGGCACTCGGGAAGATCTAAACATGAAGTTGTGCACCTCGAAGCGATTTTTTCAAAATTCGACCTAGAATTTTTTTTATTTTATGTTTTATGCGATTTTTGGCATTTTTTCTCACCTAATTCGTAATAACGGCGGAAATTACGCTCGCAGCAAAACGGCATTTGTATCATCGGATAGAGGAGAAATTTTTCTTTTAAAAACAGTTTGTTCTGAATACGTAACATAATTTGCCGATTTTTAGGAATTTTTTTACTAAGCATCGACTTCGGCGAATTTTTCGTAAAATAATTTTTAAATTGTCGCCATCTTGAATTCTATCCGTCATAACTTTTTGATATTTTGACAAATCGTGAAACATTCTTTTCTCCCTCTTTTAAAATAAAAACGAAAAAATTATGTAAGTTAGATGATTTTTTACGAATTTTAATGCAGCCTAATGTTTAGAATTTAATAGCATCAACACGATATTACGCCATTCATTACATTGCCATCGCGGCACGAGAACTTATGTTCGGTTGTTGCCACAGAAAGGATTACAAAAAAGGGTTTTTTCAACCAATCGAGCTTTGAAATGGGATATCGGAATTTCCATTCGCAAGTGAGGATCTATGACGTCATATGCTTTAAGATACGTAAAAATTAAGCCATAATTTTAACTCATTTATTCCAGCTCTATTTTCAACACAGGGACACGATATTTTGATTAAAATTTACTGTAGAAATAAACTAATAAATTCACGATTATTATTATTAGAAGTGGTATTTTAATCCGGTGCTTATTTAAAAATTGAAATGTCTTCACGGTGCTGAAAATGTTCATTTTAAAAGTTACAAAGTTCGTTTCAAAGCGCGATATATTAAAATTTTTCTATTTACTATTTTTATTTTTGGCATTTAATTATGGCGCAGGCGTTGCCTAACGTATGCATGCACGTTGCGAGTATAGTTTTATTTTAACGTTGAATTACGTTCCTCCATAAAGGAGAGCTTACGGGATTACATTAATTGATCATGGCACGTGTTAATTTAATTGCGTTGCCGCAAAAAGTGAAAAAAGGATTAGAAAAAATGTTCTTTTTCCAACCAATCGATTTTTTAAATGGGATATCGGAATTTAAATGCGCAAGTGAGGATCTATGACGTCAAATGCTTTAAAATACGTAAAAATTACGCCACAAATTTAACTCATTTATCCCTGCTCTTTTTTTAACAGAAGGAGGCGATATTTTGATTAAAACTTACTTTAGAAATAAACTGAGAAATTCATGATGCCAACCGGGGTATCTTTTACGGTAGTTAAACATAGTGACGTCATAAATTTTTAAAAATGCGTGAAATTTGTAAACTCTGCAACTCTAACGTCCTGTCACAGTTATAGCGATTCTAAATAGCTCCTCGAGATGACAGAGTTTGATGTTTTCAGTCGACAGAACTATGGAGGATTTATAAGATATCTTTATATTGGATACATGGATATTTAAGTTGGCACCGCTTGAATATTTTTCACCACGGTGAGATTAAATGTTTTGCGGTGCTAAATACGCCAATCCTACAAAACTATGCATAAATTAAATTTGTATGGAGAGCTTCCTTAATAGCAACTATTATGGGAAATGAATAATGTTTATGGTAATGCGTAAATTGCTAAAGAATCGCCATAGAATATAAAGGTCCCATTTGTGCCAAATAATGTAAGTTGTTTCGTTAAATATACCATTAAAGAGGGAGAAGCGAAGATAGATAGTATTAATATGCGTAATAGGTAGTATTGGTAGATTTGTAAGGATGATATGAATAAATCCCAATATACAACGTTAATAAATATTTCATGAAATTAAAAGTATTCTGTTTATCCTTTTTCAAGGGTTGTTTTACAACCAACTGAACGATAAGTAATTCTAATTTGCGTTGATATATCCCGCAGTAGTTTCGACAGAGGAGATTACTTGAAATTTTAAAAAATGAAATTCGCAGCTATTTTAAAATAAATAGTTGTTAATTTCATGTAGTGTCTGAGGTATTTAATGCTACAACTTGAACCTCAAAACAGTATGATATAGAAATAACACATTTTGAAAGTCAGGAGTTCTCTGCAAACCGCTAAGCTTTTCACTTTTTTGATCGCGAATGACACTGATGTAGTTTTTGGAGTCATGATATTGCAATGATGCCAAGTTAGTACTCATGACGCAAACTTTACATTATAAGTCAAATAATTTCACTTTTATTTTAGCTTTCACATCACTGGAATTAAGTGGAATTACACATGTAAGGAACATTTTCGTTTCCTACCGTGCGAAGAACGGGCACGCAGCTAGTAGTAAAGTATAGCGATTTCTAACCAAATACTTCCGATATCGCCAAGCTGTTTTCAATTTGAAAGATTTGTTTCTGACACTTAATTTGGCGATATTTCGCCAATAGCCGAGATGCTTGAGCTAGCTTGCAAGATTTGGGGGTAGCCAAATTAGTAATTGACCACAGACATTCAAAGAATTGAATGTATCCATTTATACACTTTAATGTATTTACAGTCATTTGTGTGATCCTGTAAATAAATTGCAAAGTCGATTGCAATGAAAAAAGAGATGCAGGGTTAGATGTTACAATATTCTAAATACAAAATTTCAACATTCTATGATTAAAAGTTTTAGAGTTATGCAAAATACAAAGTCTTTTGTTTTCGTTTCTCTCTTTGTTTTTTTTATATTAGTGTAAATACATTTTCTAATTGATTAGTTCCAAGCATGGTTATGATTACAGATCTATTATCAATCATCGTTCATTAAATTTTGCCTGCAGTTGATTATTATTTTGTCGGTAAATGTACAGAATTAAATAAGATGAAACAATTAATTGCATTCTATGCGCATTTTATTTAGAATTCATTTCGCTATTTAGCCTAGTTGCTGCCAAAGTATCCGATAGCCTTCATTCTGTCAGCAGGATATAGCAGGTCGAAATTTCTAAACGTGTTAAACAAATAGGAATGTGAAGTTTATAACATCTTTTTAATAATCGCATTGCAGATTTATTTAAAATTGTAAAAGCGCAAAGTGTTGGATATTCAAATATGATTGAATATTATCACACTTCATCAAAACACTATGAATACAAATTTTGAATCCAATCCATGTACGAAATACTCTGAAAGTAAATTTCGCCACTTTGATAACAGGAGATGATAAAAAACACTGCACGTTTTCATCGATTTCTTTCAATAATTAGTTTGCAACAATAGGGAGTTTTTGCATAGCGGTTTCACTCATGCTAACGCTAACGGTAAATGCCATTGGATAGTAAAGCGCATGCTCACGAATAAATTCTGAAACCTAATTGGTCAAAGTGCTCCGAATCAGGGGCGTAGCCAGGGGGGGGGATATCGGGATATATCCCCCCCCGAAATTTTTGATTAGTGATGAAATTCTGTCTATTTATACACATATAAGTTCATATCCCCCCCCGAAATATTTTCCAGGCCCATATCCCCCCCCGAAAATTTTTCCTGGCTACGTGCCTACTCCGAATAGCAGACAGCATTAGGGTTAATGTAGAAAGAAATGGTGAGCAAAAACTCCCTAATAATCCCTAAGCAAACTTCTGTAAGCAATGCATTCGTTCACGTTACATTTTAAAGCATGAATCTGATGGATAACATTTTCCCTCGAAAATGTAAGATGTAACAACCGTAATGGACGTCATAGGAACGTGATACTTTTAGTTTTAAAAAACATCCTACTAACTCCATGGCGCTCGCTTGTGCTTAGCTTTTATTTGGAAAAATGAGACTGTTGCTCGTCTCGCGTTTTTTGGCGTTCAAAAGATTTTAGATTTATTATTGCAGAAAATTTTCATGTAAGATGAGTTAGAAATTTAGCAATCCCGTTTTTATATTTTTTTCATGTAAAATGGAGTTTGAAGGAATAAAATCATGTCTACAGTGTTAAAAAACTCTTAAAACCACGGCTCAGTTGCCACATGTTCTAAAAAATCCATAGTTTACTTTTAGGCATAAGTGTCTCATCATATTTACAGTTTTGTTTAAATGCTGAAATTTTCCTAGCGTAACAAAAGATGGAAAAATCGTCGCCATCAAGTGTGCCGTTCAATTGGCGACTTGCTGGCCAAATTCGAGTGTCAATAATTAATTCTTCGATACGTTATTGATACTGCAAAATTCTCAGCAAAACATTTTTACATTAAAAGAAACGATAATAATGAACTATTTTCCTGCTTTTATCATGTAAGTAATTTTCTTCATTAGTGTACAAGCACTCATGAGAAAAAACTCATCCATGGTATAATTCAAAAAATTTTGCAATTTCATCCTTTTCAAGTTTTCTGGATCAAAACGACTAAAATGTATCTGTTATTCATCTTTCTGTCACTCTGTTCATGACGCTGTACTGTACGTAAACATCACTCAACAACGGTCAAACGAATAACATATATTTTGATATTTTGCAAGAATTGTGAAATAATGTGCAAGGGCTTTATAAAATCAATCACATCTCATCATTGTTTAATAAGAGAGGCTCAATTCCTGATGAGAATGTGCAGATTTCCCAAGATTTTCTCCGTTTTATTTTAACAAAAGAAGCGAACTTTGAACTTTAGTGCCCATCTCGATCCACACCTACAAAAGACGTCACGTACGCCCACGTTCGAACAGATTGCGATCCTGTCTCTGTGATGCAGGTATCCCAATGGGAGATTTCGGATGACGTATATGTAACAATACAGCATATATCTTGTAGTAGAAAGAATGCTACAGTGTGTAAAAATGCGTCCCTAAAATTTTTGTTTCTTCATGTAAAATGTTTTATGGAAAAGAACTAAGAATTTTCATAAAGCTGTCGTACTGTACGTTACCGCTACACTTTATGAATGTGTAAGGTCTTTCAGAAAAGTATTTTAAATGTACTAGTTTGAGTCCGTTAAACACGACCGGTAGTAATTTAAATATCAAGAATATATTGAATTAAATGTTTTTTTGATACAACCAGAAAGATTATATTATACTGAAAGGAAATCTCTGTTGACTTAGATTCACACGTTCAGCGCAATTAGAGATAGTTTCCTACCTGTTAATAGTGTCCATTGTGAGCAACTTTGGAACGTGAAGCTTTGCTTACGTGATTTACTGCTTATTCACAGTAAAAGTTTCTAAACTCAGTAAAGTAAGAACCTGTGGCGGATTATTACAAGTTTGTCGGGGGGGGGGTTAGTTTGTCGGTGGGGGCGGTTAGTTAGAAGATTGACATATACACTCATTTTATGGAAGTGACATAGGATCTTTTACATTAATTTCTTTTGTCTCAGGGGGGCGGTCGCCCCACCGCCCCCCCTTTAATTCGCCCTTGATAAGAACTATGCTTTCCTTAAAATTGCTAATGTTACATCTGTATGTATTTTTTGCTTTTCAACATGGGCCTTTCAAAAAAGATTCTAGTAATAATCTTCTCTATTTTTTCTGATAAAGTAACAAAACAGAAGGAAATCAATATTTGAAATAATTCGACAAACATCAAATCACGTGTAATGATTAATTCCTCAATACCTTGTAATCGCGATCATGTCACAAGACGATTTGGAGGTTCTGAATGAAAATATAGAGGGATTGGGAAAACACAGTCAATTTATGCAAGTGAAAAATATTTAAATTTCTGCAAGTGAAAAATATTTAGTCCCCTCCCTTCTTCGTCAGATATTTTCAAATTTTTCATTCAAATATAGCATGATTTTATCGCTAAAAGTTCATAACTGCGAGCTTTTGTGGAATATAAATAACCACTAAAATAAAATAAAATAAATAAAAACTTTCAGTAAACAATACACGTAAAATGATAAACATTGTACTTATGGGATGGGACGATAGTTTCGATCGAAAAGCTTTCGGTCTTCGTCAGCCGTCACATTTAGGTCTCACAAACAGTGGGAACTCTGTGTTTCAGTCTGTTTCAATTCTCTCGATCAGTGGGAAATAACAACTTTTTGAAAACAGTATATTTTTGAAGATTTTTCAAAGCAGCAAATATTTCGAGGTAATATAACTTTACTTTGTTGTAATATACAGCAAAAGTTGCCGTGTTTAGAAAGTGGTCAGTTGGCAGTTGCTCTTAGCATACGAGAATAGGCATTAATAGTCAGCGTAGTATCTTGGAACGGGTAGGATGATACGAAAACTGCATCTGGACCTGAACGCTATAGAAATGGTTTTTTTTAAGAGAGAAGAACTTAAAACTCGAAAGCAAAAATCATAATTTCTCTTTTGCATTCAATACCGCCTTATTACTTCTAGCCAATCATTTGTTGTCTACCTCGAAAGGACGTGTTTCAAATACATTCACAGAAATTAGCTCTCAGATATATCTTTCATAAAGTTTGTTGCTTGTGCCATTGTAACTACCCAAACGCATGAGCTGATTATAATGCAGCTAGTTCATCTGAAAAGTTGAATCAGGAGCTTTCAGTTAAACTTTGTAATATTTACTACATGAGTCGTGATGTATTTCAAAGCTTGTTTTACACTTTCTAAAGCTCGTTTAGTAGTATAAGGGGCGCTAACAGAAGTAGTCCCGAGCCAAAATCTTAAGAGTAGCATTATCAAAACGGAAGTGCAACAAAAACTTTAAAACTACAAGTGATAAGATGTTTACTGTGTGTCATTTTCTTTTTCTCATTGCATTTATTAATGTAAAATGAATCATTTCTCATTATAAATGTTTACTTCTTTCTTTGCAGCTAGGTGGAGTAATGGAAGGAGAGGCGGTCGTTCGGGTGAGCTATATCTTTCTTATTTTTATATTTCATTAAATTATTTTTCAAAGATGCAAAAAAAAGAATCCTTTTCTATATAATATTTTTAGCCTGATGACATACGTGTGGTTTCTAATTCACAATGTTAACTTGTACACTTTTTGGAAAGATTAGCTTTCATAACTTTCATACAATTTAATTATCACTGCTGCCAACTTTTACGGTTCTACTGGGCGCTTATACACACCACTATTATCTGAAGAATTTTTTATATTTAAAATATTTGCCTACGTTTATATGTAAAATATCTACTTTACCTACTTTGTCCTTGAGAAAAATTAGAAACACATGATATTTCAGAAGCACTTTGTACGTCAGACAGGCGCAAGAGTAAAGAAAATGATTATATGTCAATTCTGATTTCTAAAATAAATTTAGTGCTGCTTCGAGAAAGTGTTTGCTTTGAACACCCAATATTTTAGCCTACTTTTACGATTTTCAGCAGTTTAATTTCTAAGAAATTTCCTTTTTTTATACTATAGTACTTTTAGCATAATGGCACACCTATCGATACATTTATCTAATTATTCATGGAAATGATGCAAATGAATTAATGTTATACGTGTGTTCTTGCTTAAAGCGTCAGATAGTTATTTATAGAATTTTCCGGGGATTTATCTTTAAAAGATACGAACAACAATTATATTTCATAAAACTAGTTTTGGAAAGTAAAAAAAAAAATCCGCTTTCTATAACATGTAGGTTGTCTTAATTAGACAACCATACTCTTAGTGCAAATTGATATGTTTTTCTGTTTAATCTCTCAGACTGTGCATGAGTACATTTCGCTCATCATTGTGTTGTACGGCATAAAAAAACCAATGACATGCTAAACTCGTCTTTTTACCCGAAGGCATTAATTTCAGGGTCATAGTAAACGTTTTGAAATTGCGTTAAATACGATAATACAATTACAAAAAACAACAGCAACAAAAAAAAAAAACATGAGCATGTCTCTATGAAACCATGTCTCTATGAAATCAAATAAGTTTATTGAAGATGCATAAATTTCTCTAAACAATATTTCACTAAACAAACTTACTGTATTTAATTAATATATTATACTAGCTTCGTTCCCGCTCTTCGCACGGTAGGAAACGATCATTTTTCTTACATGTGTAATTTGAATTGATTCCAGTGACTTAGAATGTAAAGAAAAAGGCAAAATTATTTGAATCTTGGCGGAAATTTTTTCTTCATGAGTACTAACCTGAGATCATTGCAATATCATGATACAAAAATCTGATGTGTCCAACACATGACTTCCTTGCACGTCTATTAAATCAAAAATGTTTTCTACGTACTTCCACTAAACTTATTTGTTTGAAAGAGATAAAATATCAATAATAGTAAGGTTTAGCGATTTCTAGCCAAATATTTCGATATCGCCAAGCTGAGTTCAATTTGAAAGATTTCCTTCTGACACTTTATTTGGCTATATTTCACCAAAAGCCGACAAACTTGAGATAGTTTGCGAGATTTTGCGGATAGCCAAAGTAGTCATTGACCAAGGACTTTCAATGAATTGAATGCATCCATACACCTTAATGTATTTAAAGTCATTTGGCTCACCCTGTAAATAAATTCCCAGTGATTGCTGTCAAAAAAGATATTGAAAACAGTTGGTATTATAATATAGTTCTAAATACAAAAGTTTAAAATTCTACGGGTTAAAGTTTTAGAGTTATACAAAATACGAAATAATTTTTGGGGCCAAATTTGGCGATATTTCGGCGAAACTCGTCAATGTCGACGACATTTGGCGAGATTTTAAGCATGAACCAAACAATGACAGATTATCGCCAAATTTGGCGATATTTCGCCAAAACGCGCCAAGAACGATGACAAATGGCGATACTTTGGGCATGGACCAAATGACTGACTATCGCCAAATTTGGCGATATTTCGCCAAAACTCGCCAAGGTCGAGGACAGACGGCGAGTTTTTGGGCATGTACCAAACAATGACTGTCTACAGTTGTATTATATTGAAGATGTCCATAGACATTAAAGTACTAAAATTCTTTTCGGTGGTCCTGTATATAAACTCTCCAGTAGATTGGAACCAAAAATCGAGATACACAACTAGATGTTACAACATTCTTATATATGAAATTTCATAATAGTTTTTGAGATTTGAGAGTTAAATATGCACACACGTACACCAAAAGTCGCCAAGCTTGGCGACTTTTGGCATAGTTCTTGAGGGAGGCACGTGACCGTGGTCGGACCATTACCTAACTTATGTGGTAGGACGGTATTGTGCTTGAAATGGATGAATGCCCCTAAAATTGCCATTGACCGTAATGTATTGGAAATCTTTTGAGTGTTCCTGTAGCAGAACTACAAATGATAAAGACACTTTTTTTAATGGAGAAATTCATTTTCTAACTCTTTACAGCATACATCACTTCTGAGTCGTTTGAAATAGACCAATACCTCTAAAAAACGCTTTGATGAATTTCGGCCCATAGAGCGTAATGTATTTCGAATCTTTTGGGCGGTTCTGTAGATAAACTATCCAGTCGAATGGAATCGAAAGGGGAGGTGCACAACTAGATGTTACAGCAATCCTAAATATAAAGTTTCAACATTCTACGCCTAATAGTTTTTGAGATATGCGAGTTTAATGAGTTTCGGCCCATTGAGCGTAATGTATTTCGAATGTTTTGGGCAGTCCTGTAGATAAACTATCTAGTCGAATGGAACCAAAAGGAGAGGTGCACAACTAGATGTTACAACTATCCAAAATATGAAGTTTCGACATTCTACGCCTAATAGCTTTTGAGTTAGGTGAGTTTAATGAATTTCGGCCCATAGAGCGTAATGTATTTCGAATCTTTTGGGCGGTCCTGTACATAAACTATCCATTCGATTGCCACCAAAAGGGGAGGTGCACAACTAGATCATAGAACAATCCTAAATATCAAATCTCAACATTCTACGACCCATAGTTTTTGAGATATGCCAGTTACATACATACGTACGTACGTACAGACGGCATGGAAAATCTGGCCACAGCAGACTCGCCGGTGGTCAAAATGAGTTGCAGACGCGTTAATATGATCGTGCATGCTAGCCTACGATAGGATGCATCGAAAAAAATTTTAAAATTAAATTTAGAGGTAGTTAAAATCGGTTTTTTTGTCGAAATTTGGCCCCCAAAATTTTTCGGGATCACATTACTTCCTTATACTACGTACAAGGAAGTAAAAAACTACGAGTACGATTCGAAAAAAAAAAAAAACTCCTCACTGTCAAAACGTCCGATTTCTACATCGTACAGTTTTTTAGGTTTAAGTTGTAGCATTAATACCTCCAGATACTACATGATGTGGACAACCGTTTTATTCTATGATTCAAAATCGTAAGTATAAATGGGGCTTGAAGTATCAAACATTCTTCATGAACCGTGACATCCGAATAAAGAGAATGAAAGTTGTTATCAGGAAAATTGTGTGCGCCGATGCAACACCTCCCAGATATACAAGGCCTGAGAACAGAAGCTTTTACATCATGAATAGATCTCTAGACCGATTAGATGACGTCATCACAGTTTTACTTTCACAAAGTAAAACTATTTAAAATTTTTGGTGAATCATACAAATTTTAGAAAATACCTGAAGTTGAAAAAAAAAATTAAAATACCTGTCAGATAAAAATAATTTATCACGATGTATTTCTATATCATATTATATAATTAGTGATAGTTAAAATTTCCTATTTATCGTAAAACTAAATTTTTTAGCTTAAATCATTAAAGTGTCTTATTCGGGAGTGAATTCACCACAAACTTTGAAAACTTTTATTTCATGAAAATAAATGTGTGAAAACATAAAGGTTCCTGTTCTCAGGCATTGTATATCTACGAGGTGTTGGCCGATGTCGTCCGCAAAAACAGATGTAATTTTGTTTTACTCTTGTACTAAGAAATTGAACTTTAATCGAATAATTCAAATTCAGTTAAAAAGAGCCATTGAAATTAAATCCAGGCTACAATTAATTACAAGGGTCTAGATTTGTGAATTTGAACGAATATGTTCCTCTGTAAAAAGTTAGCCTTGTGACACAAGGACCATATGTTAAAATAAAGTGCCTCTCCTATGCCGTTTTAAATGTCTGTGCAAAATTTCAAGCCTATCGGTCGAACAGTGTGAGAGGAGTTCCCGGATAAACAAAAAACTTTCGCATTTATATATTAGATAAAAAAAGCATGATTTGTAAAAAAGATCAATGCACCTTCCCACAGTAATGCATCAACCATGTGCAAAATAACATGTGGTATGAACATAATAAATAGGACTAAATTTGTAAATTGTAACACAATGTAATTTGTTTAATTGTAATACAATATTTAATTTTATCGGCGAGTTACAAGAGTTAAAAAGTGAAATATTGCAAAATCAAATATCCGTCAAAATCATTAATCGACAATCCATTTACACCGAGGACGGTGTACAAAAGGCAAAAAAAACTGTCCATCTCCAGTGCTTTAGAATAATAGGCAGCCGACTGAGTTGTATGGTGGGTAAAGCCAACATTTCCTACATACAGAAAAACTAACTGTAGTTTTAACATCACCACGAGGACTTTAAATGATGACGTCATCACATTTTTGTTTTCATAAAGTAAAACTATTTAAATTTTCTGATGGATGCTACAAATATTAGAAAATATCTTAAGATAAAAGTTAAAATACCTTTGTGATACAAAACAGTTCATTATCATCTATTTCTTTATTACATTACATAATTAGTCACACTTAAAAATTTGTCCTTTGTTGTAAAATTAAATTTTCTGTCTCATATCTTTAAAATGCTCTTGTGAGTGAGTAAATCTACCAGAAATTATAAATAGTTTTACTTTATCAAAATTAAAGTGTGATGACGTCAGATTTGAAGGCCTACTGATGACATGAAAGCTTGGTAACCTAGCAGTTGTTAGGCTTTCCATATGTAGGAGGTGTTGGTGAAGCTCCGTTTCGGGTTTAACTCCCGGCGGCCGGTGTTCGACTTCTGACTGGGCGTGGTTCTCATGTCCGTCACTTCATACGGGGCGACGTTAGTTCACCTACTAGGTGCCCCCATGATAAAGAGATCCACAATTCCGGCCTGTTGTGGCCAAAGGCTTCGAGGCAGCGGCCGGCCATTAGGGGGGTGGGAAGAAAGAAAGACGAATAATCTAACAATGAACCATATTTGTTCTTTCGTACAGGAGAAACTAAGATATTTTGGATAATGCTTATTTACTTTTTGAATCGTTTCAGCTCTTCTAATTAACTCATTAAAATTGGATATCATAAATTAAGTGATATTCTGTAGAAATATTTCCGTTCTTTCGTAATATAACCTTATTTTCTGTCTAGCGATTTTAGTAATTTAACATATGAGCGATTTTTGTCGGAATAAGGTTTTCCATTCGATCTGCAATAACTATCAGAGATCGGACAGTGTTCCTATGTTCATTTATGCTCCAAAAATGCTCAACTACCGAGTTTGTCTGTATAATAAAAAAAAAACCCTGTTTAATTATGTACGTGTGTATTACAGGCTATAGAACGCACACATATACATATGTGTGTGTGTGTGTGCATGCATAGCTGTGAGCATGTAAGAAATATAATTATCTACTTTTTATAAACAGAATTTTTTTTGAATGGCTTTTAAAATAACCGTTTTATAAGTAGGATGCGACATGGATGTCAATGTTTTACCCACCGATCGGTTGAAGCCGATGTTTGTACAACATCGATGTTTTGAGTTCGACGTTTTTTTACTTTGTTTATCCTATACATGATTGCCTTCAATACAAGATACTAGCACTTTTCGGAAACAGTAATTTCTAATTTAAAATAGAGAATCGCGTGTGCGATCCTTAATGGGATCTTATTACATTATAGTTCTAGAAAATCTACTGTTCACTGAAAGACGTCACTTACATTTCGTACATGTTGGTAGAAATGTTTACGATGAAAGAATCCAGATATTAACATTTTCTCAAACAGTAAACCGAAGATTCTAATAGCCGTGGTCTGTAATAACTATCTCAGTTATGTCATACTGAGCAAGTAAGTCAGAAAAAAAAAACCTGTAACGCCATGTGAAACAAACTTATAAACCAAAAACCAAATAACCACCGGTAAGAAAATAACCAAGGGAGTGTCCAGGGATTCTGGAAACCCCTCCCAAAAAATAAATTTCGATTTTTGTTAACAAAATTATAAGGATTAAATCGTTTTGTGAACTGATAAAAATGAACATTTTTATATGCTAACAATACGTTTTTATATTTTTGCACACGTTAATCAGCTGTTCGGCCAACTGTGTACTTGGTCAATTCGTTCGACGGAGAAATTCCCTATCAAAGAAGTTTTATTTATTTATTTTTTTCTTTCTTCATTCGACAAGATCTTCATTTATCAATTTCACGCGCTGCCTTCGTTCGGCGCAGAGTGGGAGAGCGAATTCCGTTCGAGGAGAAAGAAGTTAAAATGAAAGGACTTAGCTCTTTCGTTTTTGCACGCGCTTTTATATAATTTAAAATGTTTTCTTGTTATGTATTTCCCCCAGAAAGAAATAATTAAACATTGTTTTGAATACTGTATAGTTATACCTAGGGTGGTTTTGCTCAAGTATATTGTATTGAGCAATAATTCATTGTTTTCCCAAGGGCAACGCGAATTTCGATTATGTTTAGCGAAATGTTTGAAAAAATTGTGCTAAAAGTATCAACGGAACAGCACAAAAGTCATAAGAGAAAGTCATAATGAAAAGATTAAGGGAAAATTTTTTCATTAAAAAAATACGCTATTTAGCACTATAGTGCTATTAAATCCAGCAGATTTTTTAGCGTCGTCATAGCTTGTCACTCCGAGGCATTTTTCAAATGTGTTTGCCAGATAACGCGGAGTGGGGGATAAAATGTTCAAAGTCGTACAAGATTTGCAGTTTTTGATGATTGATCGCTCCGTTTGGTGCCAAAATCTTCGAAATTGAACCATCCTTGGAGATATCTTCCAAATTTTAGAATATTCATGCCGAAGAATAAAAAGAAAATGTTAATTGTAAAATACGTTCAGCGGGGAAATATAATTTTGATTTTGATTTCCGGTTAATAAATTGTACATGGAACTGTTACAAATTTTAAATACAAAATTTATTATTAGGAAAAAGTGGTTGGTTTTGTATTATGTACATGTTAACAACAAAATTTCTATGAACAGTCCGATGTTTGGATCACAATTGGAAATAGTAGAATTCATACAAGTTCTTGTATCTGCCTCTCCCATCTTTGAAAAAACAGAAACAAACTATTAATAAAATAATTTATTTAAGTATGAGGTAAATAACTACATAACTAAAGCAATGATTGCGAACACTAATACAACTTTACAATATATGCACAACTTTTAGGTTTATGAAGGAATGTGTTTACAAAACTGTATAATTTTTCCTCCACATTTACTTTGCTTTTCTATATGTGAAATTTAACATGCTAAATTTTTAACAGTTTTCAGAGTCAATACTGGTATTTAAGCAGAAGACGTTGGAGATTCATTTAGTACCAAGTTTAGTTCGCCTTTTTCATAAAAGTTTTGATTACGAAAAACATAAATCCCAGATTACAAAAAATCCACAAGTTACATTTGCACGGCTGCAACGGTACACAAATTACCACTTTTCTGTGGGCAGCAAATTTTTGATTTACTTATTTGTGGACTATCCGTCAGGCCAAATCTCCCTTCGAAATTTTCTTAATTACAGTTCACGAAAAGTGGTTGCTTTACTCCGTATGTGTTGGCAATTATGTTTATTACCGGAAGGAAAAGTTTTTTCATAATTATGGGATTATCTATTCAAGACACATACAATGTAATCCAATCTTCTAAAAATTTCTATTTATCTAAAAATGAAGAAAGAAAAACTATTTTAAAAATTTACATAAAATCATAAAGTCCACAAACATTCCATGAATCTGGAAATCTCTTCCCTTTCAGTGATGAATATACGATTGCAAATTTAAAATGAATTTCAATTAATCTGAAAAACAGTCCTCAAACCACTTTTTCCTTCAATTCATCTTTTCAATAACTTTTCAAGGACTAATTAAAAGGAAAAGACTCTCCTACTGAACATTGAAAGAGTATAAAAAAGAATACTCTTGAAACTTTTATTATAGGCATAAAAAATATAAGGCTATTTTAAACTTTCCCTCTCTAGCAAATTTCAGGAAAAATTTAACTTTGGTTTAGGGAAAAGATGATTAAAATGGAAGAAAAGTTTAGAAATTTCGCTAGATGTTTTGTAAATATAATGTTGAGTACTTCAAGTGAGCTTAGTTAATATTTTTAAAGAAAGTTGTGTATTATTCTTTTAAGAAAATTCTCTTTTTAGAGTGACAACGTTTAAAAAAAAAGATGAAAAAAAGCAGTTTTAGGCAATTATTTAATGATTGATTAAATATTCTGTTTCTTTTCTTTTTCTTTCTTTTTTCTCTCTTTTTTAACAAAGACTCATCTTATCTGTCCTGGGATATTTTATAGTGCTACGAAAATCCCACTTAGTTTTTAGGTTCATAATTCGCTGTTGGTGGAACGTTTTAGCAATGTCTTGCCAATATTGGCAAGAAACTCCCAAACCCTATGTTATTAATAAAAATCACCTGAAAGGAGGCAATTCCTGGATTCGTAATTCTTCTCCACCTACTGATATACCCACCAAGAGGAGATATACGGTCCCACAGATATTGTGTGAAACTTTTGGAGCATACAAGTCCTCTACATTTTGTTTGACTGAAGAGAACAGATCACGGCACAAACTCCGATTTACCATCTGTTTCGTGCCAATTTTATCACTGTTTTTCGTCTAGTCCTGGATCTTTCTAGTACTTTGTGATGTACCCTGTATTGTATATGAGAAGACTATCAACTTGATACAATTTTTTTCTCTTGCTTTAGAAGAGTTGGCAAGTACTACAGAATATAATCAACCACTTTTTGCATACACTGAGTTTTTATTAAAAAAAATTCTTCTTTGAGTTCCACTTCTACCTATAAAGTAATTCAAAAGTTACTATTTAAGAAAAGTGGTTAGTAATATTCCAGAGAAGTTGGCAATTCTATCTTTAGTTTGAAAATAAATGATCAAAATAATTAATGTAATATGAATGAAAATTAAGAAAAAATAAACACTAGTTATACGCCTGATGATTGTTTCATAAGCAATGAATGAATTTTTTTCAAAAGAGTATAGCACAAACAAAGCTGAAGAAGTCAAGTTATACTTTGAATGACACACTTTTGTGAAATCTAATCCTTTAATCATAAAACCAATGACTGAAAATTCACGTATTCTCATACTTTTTTTTCGTTGGTTTTATATGATTAGAAAGTAGGGATTGACCGATACCACATTTTCACTGATAACCGATACCGATATCTTACCTATAAATTCATTTTTAGACATAGCCGATACCGATACTTTGGTTTAATCTACATCTGCTTGCAATGAAAATTCTTCTTAAAATTCTCATTAAAATCAATAACACCATGATATAAAAAGAAAAAGCAGTTAATACATTTAAATGAGTATACAGTATTTATAGTCCTACTTTTCTATTAAAACATGCCGTCCAATGGCCGAATTTATAAAACACTGAACATTGGGAAATGTCTGAAGTGTGCAGGCTTTGGATTCTTTCTCCTCGTGTGGCTATCGATCTAACGGTCTAGAGCAGCGGTGCGCAAACCGGGGGTCGCGAGATAATTTTTGGGGGTCGCCAAATTCAAAGAGATTCACATTTATGAAAAATCTGCAATTATTCATTTCAAAGAACTGAAATAATACAAGATAAGAAACTGACAATTATTATTTTACGAGCGCGATATTTGCGATCGCTATCACGGGGCTTCAAAACCACGTTATCATGCATAGTGATCTGCAAATTGATCATGCATAGTGATCTTCAAAATTATTTTCCATTAAAACAAAACATCGATCTCGATTGGATCCAGAGGATGACTTACGATTTGCGATTTCTAATACAGATCCGAACATAGAAACAATCATGAGCTCTTTGCAAGCACATATTTCACGTTGACTTTTTATAATTTAAAGTTTTTAAAAATATTTTTCATTAAAAAATATTTATATTCATATGCATTAATAATAGCATTGTTTACTAAAATTACATGTTGATTCGTTAACTGATTTTTATAATATTACAACTTTTATAACATTTTTATGGTGGTTTATAAGTTTGGTGCGATATTTTAAAAACGGGTTATTTCAATCGATGACGTCGCGACACTCTTTTAAAAACACCCTGTAAGAGCAACTCCTAGAAAGAATTTCAATGTAACTTCGTTTTCAATTAAAGAAAATTCTACTGTCTATGCAGGGGTCGCGACAAAATTATACTCAAAATAGGGGGTCGCGACAAAATTTTACAGAAATTAGGGGGTCGCAGATGAAAATAGTTTGCGCACCACTGGTCTAGAGTTTTGCGTGGTTTCTCCATATGCGTTAGAACCCCTCAAAAAGTTCTCCTACCAGTGTTTTTAGAGAACTTACCTTGTCTAGGTTGTCAGACTGTCTCTCGAAATTGCAGTACGGCATGCTTTTGAATTAGACGGGTATAATTAAATTATAATTTTACTCTGAGCACAAGACATTTTTACCAAGTAAAATCTATTTTTAATATCAAACAAAACAAAATAAAAATAAAACTTTCTACGCACAAAATTTATAAGCTAAAACTCCGAATTGTTTCATGAATACGATTGACAACACACATTTTGTGATAAATCAGAGCAAATTCGGCGTAAAAAGAGCTCTATGGCAAAAGAAGTTTTTTTTTATCATGCAAAAATCATGAAGTACACAAATTGAATGCTGACTGCACTATCGCATGTGTAATAATATTCTTTGCTAGTTGTAAAATTAATCTTAATCCAAGAATGAAACGATTGCAAAAAATGTCTCAAACAAATTACTTTTCCTATAAGTCGGGATAGATCAAAGAGAAAATTAAAGCAATATAAAATAACTCATTTAATTAAATTTTACAGTAAGATTTATGTGTTTGAGATCAAATTTTCTAAAAATTTCAAATAATTCCAAATCTTTGATAAATCTTTATTAGTTTCGGAAAAAAATAATTCCCCCCCCCCAAATAAAAAAGTGAATAAATAAATAAAAGGGCAGTTTTTTTTAGTGCGAAGTCATAAAGTTTGTCATAAATATAAAAATTCGCACCGAGAATTTCTGCATAAAAAATTCAAGAATTCAAATTTCTACTTTACACACAGACGTCTAAAAACTAGAAAATAATAATTTCAATATTTCTTACTATAGCAAATTTTTAAAACAGACAAGATAACTAACTTTACCTAGCCGCATATTGATTATAACTACATACAAATTCCTAAATCCATAGAAACTGTCCTGAAAGTTTGCAATTATGAATTTTGTAATATCTATGGAAAAACTTGTAAAATATAAAACAAAAACGAGGGCCGCATGCTATAGATAATAGGAAGGATGTATAGAAAGAATATCAATAGCTGCTGTTAAACAGAAAAAAAGACAACTCCATGCTCTTAACTGTTTTCTAACCATGTTCGTGTTAATTAAAAAAAAAAAAAAATCTGATTTTTGACCGTACATTGCCTTTTAAAGGTAGGCAGTGATCTTAATAGAAATAAGAACACCAAATAAAAAGAAAATATTGAAATATAAAATATGACTTAGTTGATCAGTTAGCGATTGCCAGCCTCGAAATCACAAAAGCTTATACGTAAACAGTGGCATATCTACATCGTTGTGGCCTGTTGCGAATTCATTGCTTGGGCCATCTTTATTACTACGAGTTACAAAACAGAGCTATTACATTTCCTCACTGATACCTTTAAATGTGATACATATTTTTTGTATGTTGTTTAATTTATGTACTTCAGTCGGTAACTTAAACTAATTGAATATAATTAAAATTTTTAATATTTATATTTTTTTCAGTAAATGTAATGAGCTGGCAACAGTCTCGTGTTTGGGGGGGGCGGCTTCGGCCGGGAGCCTGTGATATCTTGCCCGTCCTGCCATCCTATTGTTACGCCACTGTCCGTAAAATACCACTGGAAACAGAAGTTATTTTCACGTCACTCTGTCAAAATCGCCATGTGTACGTTTTCAGGATAATGCCGAAAAGCAGCGATGTAGTCTTATGGGAAAAAGTTTTAGGATGCCCATTTCTGAAGTTTAACCTAAACATGGTCGTTAGTTAAATGAAATTATTCCTAAAACAATAAATTAATTATATCATTAATATTTTATAGTTCATTATTTGATTAATATTAATTAAGGTTCGCATTTGACTAAGAGTGCCTTTATCCAAATTACCATATTCTTTTTCTCTGTACATTATTCAGTATTTTCAATGGGCGTTTTGTGTTATGGAAAGACTACACGATGGGGGTGCCTTGGGTGGAGAACTTTTAAAAGCATTTACTATCAGACCATGCAACCACTCAAAAATGTATTTCAGTAATAGCCATATTTCCTACTTTCGTTTTGTGAATAACTAATTATTTTTTGTAAAAAATACAAATTGAAAAGAAATTTTAGAACTAATTGTTGTGTGACACGATGCGTTTTTACAAGGAACAAAATTTAAATGTGAAATTGGCATGAGACTTATACTCGAATATTTTTTCGAAAGGTAGTAAGTGAGTCTTAAGGCTAGTTTCGCTTTAACTTCTGACACAAAATCACAATATGAAAATTTTGAAGGGCCGATTTAAAATAAATTATTTAAATTAGGGGGTCACTCATAAATATCAATATCGATTTTTCCGAACTTTTAATGGCCGTCATACCTTGAAATATCAAACGATGCAAATACTGTCTTCCCCCATCAGTTTTGCTATCGATATCATACCCAAGTCTAATCAGATGTCCTCCCGCCAATTTTTAAGTAAAAACGTTAATCCAATTTTAAACAAAAATTTAAAGCCAATTCAAAAGCTATTCACCTATCCCCCCCCACACGCACACGTAAAATTTATGTATATATACAGGGTGTCCAGCCTTAATGTGACCCAATAGCTAATTCCCGAACCATTCGGTTTAGATATGCACTTCCAATTTGAAAAATGTTTTAAAAAAGGTAAAGAATGTTTTTACGTGCTTTTCGAACCAAAAAACCCATTTAGAAAAAAAAATACAAAAATTAAATTTTTATACGGTCCCCAGGTCCTATCACTTATATTTAGGAAAAGATGCAGTACACAAAAACAAAGTAAACACAAAAAGTTTCATTTTATTACGATAAAAACTGACCAAGTTATGGAACTTTGAAAGTCATACATTTCATCCATTTTCTCGGCCAATTTCAAGAAGCTAGTAAGGGACCGTCTGCAAAGTGAAAAAATCTGATGTGTCCAACACATGACTTCCTTGCACATCCATTAGATCAAAAATATTTTCGACGCACTTCCTCTAAATTTATTTGTTTGAAAGAGATAAAATATCAATAATAGTAAGGTTTAGCGATTTCCAGCCAAATATTTCGATATCGCCAAGCTGAGTTCAATTTGAAAGATTTCCTTCTGACACTTTATTTGGCGATATTTCACCAAAAGCCGACAAACTTGAGATAGTCAGCGAGATTTTGGGGATAGCCGAAGTGTCTGTTAGTCATTGACCACAGACTTTCAATGAATTGAATGCATCCATACACCTCAATGTATTCAAATTCATTTTGCTCACCCTGTAAATAAATTCTCAGTCGATTGCTGTCAAAAAAGATATTGAAAACAGTTAGATATTACAATAGTTCTAAATACAAAAGTTAAAAAATCTACGGGTTAGTTTTAGAGTTATACAAAATACGAAATAACTTTTGGCGTCAAATTTGGCGATATTTCGGCGAAACTCGTCAATGTCGACGACATTTGGCGAGATTTTAAGCATGAACCAAACAATGACAGATTATCGCCAAATTTGGCGATATTTCGCCAAAACTCGCCAAGAACTATGACAAATGGCGATACTTTGGGCATGGACACAATGACTATCGCCAAATTTGGCGATATTTCGCCAAAACTCGCCAAGGTCGAGGACAGACTGCGAGATTTTGGGAATGTACCAAACAATGACTGTCTGCAGTTGTATTATATTGAAGATGTCCATAGACATTAAAGTACTGAAATTCTTTTCGGTGGTCCTGTAAATAAACTCTCCAGTAGATTGGAACCAAAAATCGAGATGCACAACTAGATGTTACAACATTCTTGTATATGAAATTTCATAATAGTTTTTGAGATTTGAGAGTTAAATATGCACACACGTACACCAAAAGTCGCCAAGCTTGGCGACTTTTGGCATAGTTCTTGAGGGAGGCACGTGACCGTGGTCGGACCATTACCTAACTTATGTGGTAGGACGGTATTGTGCTTGAAATGGATGAATGCCCCTAAAATTGCCATTGACCGTAATGTATTGGAAATCTTTTGAGTGTTCCTGTAGCAGAACTATAAATGATAAAGACACTTTTTTTAATAGAGAAATCATTTTCTAACTCTTTACAGCCTATATTACTTCTGAGTCGTTTGAAATAGCCCAATACCTCTAAAAAACGCTTTGATGAATTTCGGCCCTTAGAGCGTAATGTATTTCGAAACTTTTGGGCGGTCCTGTACATAAACTATTCAGTCGAACGGAACCGAAAGGGGAGGTGCACAACTAGATGTTACAACAATCCTAAATATAAAGTTTCAACATTGTACGCCTAACAGTTTTTGAGATATGCGAGTTTAATGAATTTCGACCCATTGAGCGTAATGTATTTCGAATGTTTTGGGCAGTCCTGTAGATAAACTATCCAGTCGAATGGAACCAAAACGGGGGGTGCACTACTAGATGTTACAACTATCCAAAGTATGAAGTTTCGACATACTACGCCTCATAGCTTTTGAGTTAGGCGAGTTTAATGAATTTCGGCCCATAGAGCGTAATGTATTTCGAATCTTTTGGGCGGCCCTGTACATAAACTATCCATTCGATTGCCACCAAAAGGGGAGGTGCACAACTAGATCATAGAACAATCCTAAATATCAAATCTCAACATTCTACGACCAATAGTTTTTGAGATATGCGAGTTACATACATACGTACGTACGTACGTACAGACGGCATGGAAAAACTGGCCACAGTAGACTCGCCGCTGGTCAAAATGAGTTGCAGACGCGTTAATATGATCGTGCATGCTAACCTACGATGAGATGCATCGAAAAAAATTTTTAAATTAAATTTAGAGGTAGTCAAAATCGGTTTTTTTGTCGAAATTTGGCCCCCAAAATTTTTCGGGATCACATTACTTCCTTATACTACGTACAAGGAAGTAATTAATTGGAACTCTGCCAGGAAAATTCGCTCTTGCACGTCACTCTTATGTAAATCGTTTTCAAATTTAAAAGTACACACATTACGTTAATATTACAATAACTGAGTACTTAAGAAACAAAATTTATTCTGTGTACGTGTAAAACATAGATAAAATAAAATATTTTGGACGAAGAAAACTTTTCAAAAGCAGTTCCAAAAACTTAGACTTATTTGCCTGCGGCTTCAGACTGATTTGCTGCGGTACTGATCATGGCAAACGTTAAAAATCTGTTGTGCAGTCGCTTGCAATTACATACAGTCGTATTCTAATATTACGAATTCTAGTACAGGAGAACGAGATGTATACAAATGAAGAATACTGGGAAATGGTACTGTTGTATGGGCAGTGTAATCGAAATAACAGTGAGGCGGCAAGACTTTATGCCATTAAATTTCCCAGTCGAAGACATCCATCTTATTGTACAATTGCCCGTGCTGCTCAACGCTTGTATAGAACTGGGAGTTGTCATAGACGTATTCCCTTGTCTCGTGCCACACCTTCAAGCTTGCGGATACCCGCTGAGGATGTTCTAGGATATGCCCTGGCTCATCCTGAAAGTAGTGTCCAGGATATTAGCAAGGCTTGTTCCTACTCAAAATCGACGGTGTGGAACATATTACATACGTACGGTGCATTTCCTTATCGTCCAGTCCTGGCGCAGGAGCTAATGCCTGGAGACCAGTTGTATACATCTCGTTCTCCCATACTAGAATTCGTAATATTAGAATACGGCTGTATGCAATTGCAAGCGACTACACAACAGATTTTTAACGTTCGCCATGGTCAGTATCGCAGCAAATCAGTCTGAAGCCGCAGGCAATTAAGTCTATTTTTTTGGAACTGCTTTTGAAAAGTTTTCTTCGTCCAAAATATTTTATTTTATCTATGTTTTACACGTACACAGAATAAATTTTGTTTCTTAAGTACTCAATTATTGTAATATTAACGTAATGTATGTACTTTTAAATTTAAAAACGATTTACATAAGAGTGACGTGCAAGAGCGAAAGTTTCCGGGCAGAGTTCCAATTAATTTCACTTTGGCGACGGTCCCTTACTAGCTTCTTGAAATTGGCCGAGAAAATGGATGAAATGTATGATTTTCAAAGTTCCATAACTTGGTCAGTTTTTATCGTAATAAAATGAAACTTTTTGTGTTTACTTTGTTTTTGTGTACTGCATCTTTTCCTAAATATAAGTGATAGGACCTGGGGACCGTATAAAAATTTAATTTTTGTAATTTTTTTCTAAATGGTTTTTTTGGTTCGAAAAGCACGTAAAAACATTCTTTACCCTTTTTAAAACATTTTTAAAACTGGAAGTGCATATCTAAACCGAACGGTTCGGGAATTAGCTATTGGGTCACATTAAGGCTGGACACCCTGTATATATATGAATGACACCTTTTTTTAAATCTAGACATAGAGAAAATAAACGTTTATAAAGCTGAAGCCAACTTATAGCCTACCTCTCGACATCTGCTTTTTGAATTCCCTAGAGATCGCATAGTTACTGTTGGGCTCCAAATCGAAATATTCTAACGGAATAGACGACTGCCCTGTTCCAATGTCATCTAACGTTTTCTCATCCGTACTTTCTTCCGCATTTGATGATGGTACATCCACATTTAGTGATGGTTAGAAAAACAAAGTTTTAAATAGTCGCGCAAACAAATATGCCAATGGAACGACGCATCTAGTCTCATCACTAGAATAGATTCCTGAGGAGTATTGCACCTGCGTGGTTTTTTTTCTAAAAAGCGAAGTATCAGTAAAAATGGATGAATGTATGGGTAACTGATATTTTCCGATACTTTTGAAAGATGAAAGAACCGATACCGATACCTAAAAAAATAGGAGGTATCGGTGCCGATACTATGGGTCGATTCCTATTAGAAAGTGAGCATAGCTTGAGTTCAAGTTTCGTGTTATGACAAGTCTGCACGAGGGGCATCGGCCTACAAGGGAAAGGGGATTTCCCTTGTAGGCTTTCAAGGGCATCTAAATCATATTCACGTCACATCTGGAGAAACCAACCAAAACTTCAGACCGTTAGACCGACCGCCGCGAGGTTAGGCTTGAACGCAGGACCTCCACACTTCAGTTGTCTACCATGTCGAGTGTCTTATCCACTCTGTAATCGTGGGGCGAAAGCGAGCAAAAAAGCAGTCCATTTAAAACAATCGTGCTGCAAAAGATGACGCAGTCTTGATGTAAGCTGATTGAATGAAGTATTTAAAGATAATTTTTAAAAAAGCTGGGCGGAATAAATTAACGTTTTTTAAAATTATTTTTACAATATTCCCCTAAGTATTGTCAGTATATAAAAATTTCAATAAAATATATTTAATATTTATATTCGAGAAATCATTTATAAGGAAAATATACTTCTCAAAATAAATGCAGATTTATTAAATTTACTGCTCATGTTGATGTTTTAAAGATAGAGTAATAATTACAAAATATTATAAAAATTAGATTTAATAATACTTTAATAAATCACAGTGCAATCCAAACGAAAATATCTCGAACGGGAAAGTAAGACAAGTCGCTCCTTATTTTATAAAGATTACATTTGTGAGCATATCACTATACTGATTTAGATAAATGCACCTTTACGTTGAAACTTGATCTTGAGATCTGGTGGCTTAAACAAAGGTAATTGCTCTCTATCCGACATTGAGTACTTTATTCCTCGGTAATCTAGGGAGTAAAGAAGAAAATGTGAATCAACTTGTCGTATCTCAATTGCGCACTACCGTGCTTTATATTAAAAGAGCATCATAATCCATGTGTCGGCCCTATTTGTCTTCCTTTAAGTTCGAAAGAGTATCACGATTGAAATCTATATTAAGGTCGCCTGCTAAAGCTGTTTCACAATCTTCGCCTTGCATATATACCTCACCTTACACTAATATAGAGGCTAATTAACACTCCCATAAAAAGCAACAGGAGGGCTTGCGAATTTCTCGCCAAATACAGAATATGTCTACAGACTGGGTTCAGTTTTGATGACTTATTTTTTGGTACCAAACGAGGCGAAAAATCGCAAAAAAATGACAAACCTTCGCGATATTTTACCAACTTACTGCCCTGCCCGCTATCTGGAATTTCTTGAAAAATAAAATGCCGCTTCTTGAGTAGTCAAAAATCGTTGTTGTAGTAGTCAAAAGTCTGAAATTAATATCACTCAAGTCGCAGGGGCGTAGCCAGAAATTTTTCATGGAGGGGGGGGAGGGATTACGACTACTGCAACTCACATATATGCATACATGTGTGTGATAAGGGAGTGAAGAATATACATTTTGTATGGCAAAAAATTCCTTATGGGGGGGGTTATGACCTCCTACCCCCCTCTTGGCTACGCCCCTGCTCAAGTGCTATTATACAATCTACTAGTATAAATTAAACAAATGGTTGTAAGAAGTAAACATTCAATTCTGAATGCGTGAAGCCAAAGTATGCCTAAACAACATATACTGAATCATAAGAGAAGTGATGCCAAACACCGTCTGGTAACCGCATCTAACAAAAGTTGAGTTCGAAACACAGTTTGTTTCGGAAAGCATGTATAAGCAGCATCAAATCACATTCACTCATAAACTACCATTAACTTAAAACAGTGACCTTTATTCAACAATCCACGCACAAACACGGCTTGCACCTTACGGGCTTTTCCCATACTTTTTACCTTGATATTTAATTGAGATTTATTTTGAATTGGAATTACAAAAAAGAAGATAGTGGTTTTGCAAAATTTTCCAAAAAGCGGGTAAGTGGGAAGCTATGTATGAAGTTTGTTACAGCCTTTACAAGAACTGAAATGAAGCAGTCATTCACGGTATCTAACGCAGACTTTATGTCGGTTATAATCTGTTGTAATCGCTTACTAAAGTTAGATTTTGCAGAATTGCATTGTTCTTCAGTTTTCTTTAAATATTTAATGTCAAAAAGGCCAAGAATTCCGCATTTTCACCAAGTTAACATTCATCAAACATATTTTTTTCAGTAAATGGTAGTAAACGTCAGACTGGGTATCAGTTCTAGTAATCGATTACAAATGATTATGTAATCTGGTCTGAAGCTAGATACTCAAGCACGCAAACGAATTCTAAATTGATTCATCATATGGTGTGCTATGAACTGGTATGCAACTTGTGTCATAATAAAGTTGGTAAATATATTGACTGCACCGTGTAGCCGTCTAGTTAGTGGAAATGTACCTATACTTTATTGCTTCGACCTCTAGACTTTTCATCGTCATCTTCCGCTGCTTACAGCCAGTATCGCGCACCCCCCGATAAGGGTTACGAGGACCCCCCAGGGATACGCGGACCACAGTTTAAAAACCTTGGGTGTACATCACACCACCAACACCTTCTAGATGTAGAAGGCCTAACAAATGAAGGTTTGACGTTATCACAGTTGTGTCTTAAAAGTAAAACTATTTAAAATTTCTAGTGTGTTCAACAAATATTAGAAAATATCTTAAATTAAAGATAAAATTAAAATACCTTTCTGATACAAAACAATTCATTTTGATCTACTTCTGCATCATATTATACAATTAGTGATGGTAAAAAATTGTCGTAGTAAAATTAATTTTTTTTTAATCTTAAATCATTAAAAAGTTTTAGGAGGGAGAAAACTCACCACAAATTTAAAATAGATATACTTTGTGCAATTGAAACTGTGATGACGCCACTCTTAAGCTGCAATATTTTCGATATCTACAGGGTGTTAACACCAGTCGTTTCCAAATTTCAAAACGAAGCAAGCCATATTTTAAGAACCCAATCTACACTGGTTTTTTTACACTTCGTCTAGCTGAATCTTTACACATACTTCGACATCAAATTGTGAAAAAAGTAAATTTTGATGTACAGTAAAGGCCTTGTGGTGACCTAACGTTTGGTAAATTTTTGTGGAGTTGATGTAAAATAATGATGAAAAAGAAATAAGTTTTTATTATTTTCCAGTTATTGAAAAAAGCATTTGCGTAAAAGAAATAATATTGAATAAACAAATTTAGCATTTTTTTTTTGTTTTTTGTTCAAACAAATATTAATTTCCATAAAAAAGCCCCTTAAGATAAAAATAGGTTTACTTCATTTCCCGAAACGTGTCTTAACTTTAAAGGGAGATCTGGAACATGAAATGTAGGCATATACCAATATTTTCATAGTTGAGCTCCGTACTGATTACGGATGTAATTAAAAGTTTTCCGAAACATTATATTTATGAATTCAATCCTGGAATTTTTCTGGGAAAAAAAAACAGCCGCTTTTTTAAAATTTACAAAAATGAATGATTGAAATAGCACGCTTCCACACTCCCGAAAATGCTCAAAACAATGTTTAACAAATTGAGTAGATTTCGAAATTCATTGTGAGAATTCATTGTTCAGAGTGAATTTCTGACTTGTTAGCGAATAAGTCTAGAGTTGCAGTTTTCAGCCAGTACCTACCTTACTGACTAATTATGTTAGCTCTAGGTACTATGAAACACCACTCCGACCGTGATCAAATGAACATAAAGACAACTTATTTATAATATATTCCTTAGTTTTAAATTTTATGTTTCTATGGCAGTGATATTGACGATGTTAGAATATTTTCCTCTTTAACCTCTTGGGAATTACCTTACCGTTATAAATTAATTTATATTTATTGTTTTGTGCTTCAAACAATTATCGATGTTGCAAAATTGCTATTATAAAATTCTATTTTTATCGCAAATGAACAAAACTGCCTCGGTTCTGCAAGCTCACCAGAAAAAATATAGAGATTTATTTTAAATAAAATTACTTGATTGGTAATTGTAAGAGACGTCTGCAATAATTTGAATAAAACCGCCTGGCTACCTCATCGTCGCCGGGCAGATTTGCTGTCAACTGTAAAGCCGTAACGCAATGTGATTTTCCAGTGAATGAATCCGTTTCATAGTGTGACTACGTAGATTGTTCATTTCGACTTTCACCGAGTTTGTTGGTGAGGTTGTTTGTTCTTATTCACGCTTAGGTCTGAAATTGGGGAACGTCCCAAAGCGACTGTTGAGTATGAAAATAAGTTTGTGAAAGTCTGGATTTCGCAGGATATTTTTAACCTATAGAATGTATTTTTAACTTATAGAATGTACACATTTTAATAAAAGTATTTGATTAATTTGTTTTTATATCATAAAATAAATAATATTGTAGGAAAGAAAAACAAACAAATAACCGGTTTGAAAGTGTAGAAATTCATAATTTAAAGCTGAATTTGTTATGTAAATACTTTCTTTTCTAAGTATAAAACTTTAAACTGAGTATAAAACTAAATATTTAATTTTATAATTTAACGTTTTCTACTTAATGTCTCAATGGTTTAACAATAAATTGTAAAAATAAAGCTTCATTAAATGCCTCTTTGAAGTTTTGAAAACGAATCCATTCTCCCGTCTTCGTTAATACGTTTATATGCTATTCTGTCATAACTGCGATATGTGTTTGTAAACGGTAATCATGAGCTTTTAGTTTTCGACCAAAACAACTTGTCCCCCTTATCGGCAAGTTGAGAAATTCTTAGTCTTCTTGAAGAGGCTTTTTTCCGTTTTATTGCTACATCAGCACACAAATTGTTCTTCTTAATTAACAATTGTCATATGGAAATTCTCCGCGATTCGCAGTATTCAAATTGTTAGCTCTTTAACGTAACGATCGCTGACTGGAAACTATGTCAATCAGCAGTTTCTACAGGTACATAAAAGTAGCAATGAGCAATTCCGAAACTTTCACCTTATCAAAATTCTTTTATTTTAATGCAGTCAATTTAGGAAAATGCAATCTGCCTGTGCTGCTAGTATAGCTGAGTTGGCTAAAGTTTAGTATTTTTCATCAAATCGTGTTCAGAATGCGAATTTAAAAACCTTTTTTTCTAAATTGACCTAAATAATAAATGTAACTTTAACTGAATTCTAATGAATGTTTAATAATTTTCAATCTTGAGCTCATGAAACCGTGTATACGTTTAAGAATGGTATATATTTTAAGTGTCATTATTTTTATCAAACAATTAAAAGAAATAAATGCATTTTAATTAGCCTACTTTGGCTCTCTTTTATTAAATAAATTAGTTCAGGTTGAAGGTGAAGATTTGTAGCGATTCTCGTTCCACTAAACAACGAAATATTCTTGAAACGGATTTTTTTTTATGAAAAAGCGTCGCTCTCTGTCTTGTCTACATTTGAACTGTTTAAAGGCAACACCTCCTACATTTAAAAAGCCCAACAGCTGAAACTTTGACGTCATCACTAGACTTCCAATTAATGACGTCATCACAGTTTTGCTTTCACAAAGTAAAACTATATGAAATTTCTGGTGAATGCTACAAATATTAGAAAATATCTTAAATAAAAAATTAAAATTAAATACCTTTCTCATATATAAATTGTTCATTCCAGTCTATTTGTCTATTTCCTTATCATGTTATCTAATTTGTCATGGTTAAAAACTTCCATTTGTCATAAAATTATATATTTTATTTCAAATTATTAAAATATTGTTATTCATGAGTAAATTCACCAGAAATTTTTTATACTTCTATTTTTTGAAAACAAACCATTAGACTTAATGGTGTTAAAGCTTGGTGACGTTAAAGTTGTTAGGTTTTCTTTATCCAGGTCCAGGAGGTGTTGTTAGAGAACGCCCTCAAATGATGCCACGCTTGAAGAGGGCAAAAAGGAGTACCAACAACACCTTCTAGATAAAGAAAGCCTAACAACAACTTATTTTTACTGACAATTGTTTCTCATATATCAAAAATATTTCTTAAACCAACTTAAAGTTTAAACGCGCGTCACCCAGTACAGTAAATTAGGAAGTAGTAGAAAGCTTAGTATTAGGGCTGCAGCAAAGCAACAGCCACACAACGCTTTGGAAGCAATGTATATCCCATTTTCCACTCCTCACGTTTTTTAAAAACAAAAGGGAAGGGAGAAAATTGAAACTGTAACACTGTGAAGTCCAGGAGGTGATAAGCAGAGGAGTTAGTTGCTTCCAACGCTTTAGCCACCAATCAAAGTGTAGCTTGCCGGGAAACAAAAAAAAGGGGGAAATGAGGATATGAAATCGGGAATTTTCACTCATGGTGCATGCAGGAGGAAAATTTACAGGGATTTTTTTTTTCGGGGCATTTCTGACAATGATGCCTTTTATTGCAGTTTGTTTTAACTCCGTTGAAATGAACGACATATAAAAGCTTTTAGTACAGTAATTAATGTACTTTTTTTTCAAACATATCTTTCTATTTTGCAGAAGTAATGATTTAGTTATTTAGAAGTGCCCTACTTTTCTTTATTATTTAAATAAAATTTTTGCTTTGAAAAATTGTGTATGTGTTATAATAATCATATAAATAAATGTTTCTAAAGAAGTAATAATGAAGGACTTTTTCCTAACAATTTTAAACTTACACAGTCGAATGCCGTTTTAGCGAAGTCCGTTACAGCGAAATTCTCTATAGCGAAGACTGGTAATCCCTAAATAAAAATACAATACAGAGATACGTTATCGGTACAACGAAATTTCGTTAGGGTGAAATGATTTCTCTGGTCCCTTGGACTTCCTTAAAACGGAATTTGACTGTATACACAAATGTGAAATTGTTTTTGGGGGTAGTTATTTCAGCTTTTTTTATGGAATAGATATTTAAAAACGAGAAAACTATACACATATTTAAAAAAATATAAAAAAAACTTGTTTTAGAAATGTTCGAGCTTTTGTTAAATACTTGCATCAAATGTTACTATTTTTTAAAATTATTATTTGTTCAAGCAACAGTAATTCTATACATTATTAGAGTAATTTAATAAATGTAAACTCCTTTAATGAATAACTGACAGAAATGAACTTAGTAATGTTTTTTTTTTCTTCCTTTAAAAAATGTATAAAATTTCATTGTAATGCATAAGAAATTGTACATAATTTATAATCTATTACACATCATCTATTCCCGAATGATAGTTGGTATGTTATTTTATTAGCATTGTACTACATTTACTTAAACGATTGTGCTTAAACTTCCTACAGTTTTGCTGTATAAATGTTAAACTGTTTAACTCTAATAAACTGAATGTAGAATACACATATTCAAGTACAAAATTGCTGAAGAACACAGAGCCGCCAAACATGCCAGTTAACGTGAAGGCTATATGATGGTAAAAATAACTATTTAGATATAATTAATATTGTTGCATAACGGTGTGGTTTGAAAAAAATCATTTTATTTTGGTACATAAGTACAATGAACTAATTATGTGAGGCACTTCAAAATTTTGAAATTACCAGTAATAGTTTCAAAACTTTTAGAAAAAATTCTTAAAAATCGTAAATTTTTGCAAATCGTGTCACACTTCGAAAAATCTTGCAGCTCAGATCCATGTTTAAGAATTTTTTTCTGAAAATATTACAAAAGGCACAGCTTTTTTGCTTATTACAGTGTGTAAAGCTGCATATGAAGAACCTTCTGGAATTTTTCGGAGACCATGGTCCTGTTACTTTATTGCAATTATTGTACCAAGACTAAAAACAGAGTTTTTCTCCCTTCGAATACAACATCATGCTAGCATAATTGTAGAATGAATCGTACATTGAATATTTGTATGTATTTTTTTAAAGAGTGTGTGTATGTATATAAAACTGTAAGCATATTACTTCTAAACGAAATAGTATAGCTGTAGGATACTAAGGAAAGATTTTTTTTTTTTTAAATAAATTTGCTGCTCTGCTTTTAAAAGCTACGCTATATCACTGCAATTTTTAGAAGATACGATTGCTGTTTTGAACCAATAAAAATGGTTTTATCTCAAAAAATTAAAAGCATCGTTTGCACCCTAGAAGTATTAAAATTATACGTTGTTACTGTTATAGGTTGGTTCTGTTTAATAGTGTATAGTTATGTTTGAATTTTTTGTAACTCTAGTGAAAGAATTCAGATGGCAGCACCAAAACATATAAAATGCAATTCTAAAATTTTAACATTTTCGGTGCCCGCTATAAAAGTTAGACTTACCTTTTTATTTTCATTTTGTTATTGATGAATTTTACTGTCGTCCCTCTGGAAAAAGATATAAGAAGAAAACCACCGCATACCAGTTTTTTTTTTTTTTAAACATATGTACACATAATTTTTTTAATACAGTTATTCAATTTTGGAAATTAATTTATCATTGCAGAAATCAGTTAAATTTCGAAAAAGTTATAGATACGGCTGTACGCTAATGCATAACTTCCAATTTGTAAGATTTTTCAGGAAGATTTACTACCACTATTTTTTAAATGTACTTTTATATATTAAATTGCTTGATGTCAAAACGAGGGCCAGCTGGTAAATGTAAATAGATATATTTGATCTCTGGGAAACACTGCATCGTTTGGCAACTATGACGCTGGTATATTAATTTTCCAATCAATATGTTGCCGACAATGTAAAAGTCATAATTAGTAATTGCCAATTATATCCAAGGTTCACGAAACGTCTTAGATGGAGAAGTTAGGTGGGAGTTCAACCCATTTTACTGCTTTCGAATGAAGAATGGTTTCCTGTGGTAAACTTGTCAACTTCTTTGGGACTTCTCTAACCACTTTTAAAAAAAGTAATTTTTAACTTAAATTGATGAAATTTGAACAAGTGAATTTATTGCCATTTAAAAAATAAATTTAGTTGTCAACTTCTCTGGGTCTTCACTAACCACTTTAAAAAAAAGTAATTTTTAACTTAAATTCATAAAGTTTGAACAGGTGGATTTATTGTCATTTAAAAAATATATTTAAAAAGATTACTGTATGCAAAAAGTGGTTGTTATATTGCGCAGTAGTTGAAGAATTTTAGTGATGGCGAAGCTACGCATGGACTATCTTCCTGGGATGAGGGGTGGCTTGGTTGGAGGCTCAAGATCACTGAAACTGGAATATGGGTTAGGGGTGTAGGATCCAGTAGGAAGACAATGGAGTCCAGCTGCTCCCCTACGTGGACACCTGGATTAATTATTTACGTCATTTTAGGAGCTGCTCTCCCCCTCCGTCCTGACTACGGACATGGGGGATCAAATAGTTCTAGCAACAGTGTTCACCAGGAGCGTATCAAAGGGAAGGTGGAGGTGATAGGGCGATCGCCACCTCACTCTTGGGCAGACTCAAACCTAAAAATCTGTTTGGTTGTGTGGGAGCTTGACGAACTATTAAACTCATGTTCAACCTGTCTTCTCTTGTCATAGAAGAAGCGCAAAAGAGAAGGCTTTATTTCTTTGACCTAAGCCAACGCTTCCTAGATATAGAAAGCCTTTCAACTCTTATGTCACCAAACTTTGACGACATCATTACACTTACACCGAAAAGTTTTAATTTCATAAAATAGAACTATTAAAAATTTCTGATTAGTTTACCCATGTATAGATATATTTTAATAATTTAGGATAAAATATAATTTTATGACAAATCGCAGTTTTTAATCATGACTAATTAGATAATATGATAAGGAAATAGTTCATAATGATAATTTTGTATGAGAAAGGTATTTTAATTTTAAAGTTTAATTTATGGTATTTTCTCATATTTGGAGCATTCAACATATAGTTTTAATTTGTGAAATTAAAACTGTAATGCCGTCATTTCCGTAGGCCTAGTGATGACGTTAAAGCTTGGTGATGTAGGAGTTAGGCTTTCTTTATCTAGGAGATGTTGCCTAAACTCGGAAAAAACACTGATCAAAGAAGGGTGGTCTCCTCAAAAGTGTATTTTCAATTATAAGAGTGAAAAGGATAAACAGGGTTCAAGATGAAAAATGAATGGGGGAGTGACTAGAGGTGGGGAAAACCGTTATTTTCAAAGAACAGTTGTTCACCGTTCCCGTTCTTTTTCCTGTTCTTTTGAGAACAGGTTCTTTGATTTATGGTAGCTTTATTATGACTATTTTATTCAATTTAAAAATGAAAATATACGTCTTTTTAACATGTACTATACTTTAGTACAATTGTAAAACCCGCAGTGGTCTGGGCACTAAACTCCGTTGCCATAAGAACACGAAAAGTGAAGCAGCATCCGGATTGGCCAGTGCTTGGGAGGGTCAACTTCCTCTCGGCTCGACTGCTGTGGGACCGTGTGCCCTAATGGGAGCTGGTGCACGTAAAATCCGTCGTGGCTTCAATGTCCTCCAAATTGTTAAACGATACCTCTGGGGGTGCCGATTTCAGGGGGTGGGTCCCTCCTCTGGAATTGGTTCAAAATTAGGGGACCCCAAGCTGAGTCGGAGTTCCTCCCACTGGGGCTCATTAAAATGGAAGCAGCCCCTTCTGCCCATCGCCTGCCTATTTGAGGGATCTGGCACCGCCCCGCGGGTTGCCAGAGGGCATTAGCAACAACAACAACAATTGTAAAATGTTTAAAAAAAACTTCGCAACCAACATTCTGGCTTTCTTCAATCAAGTATGTTAACAGTAATTTTTTGTAAAAATATTTTAATGGCAGCTGTCGTCAAAAAAAGGGTCTCTAGATCTGTGGCCCGCGATGAACGTTTCGATCGTCCGCCCTGTTGCTAGTAGTTAAGTCGAGCGATGGCAACGGTCGCCCTTTTTTCAGCATTGGGTAATGGTTGCGCCTTAAAGGGTAAAAAAGTACATGCTCCAGCTTAAAAATTAAAGACTCCGTTTAAAAAGCTGTAAGTATCAGGCTCCAGATTAAAAATAATACGCGTGTATAAATATGTCGATTGCTTCGACTACGATTTAAGAAAATGAATACGACTTTGGCAAATAAAATTACATGGCTTCCAACCAGGGCCATACCTAGAAAATAATTTCGGAGTCGGGGAGCATCGTATATCGGGATAAAATTTTCAGGATATATCCCCCCACACCCAATTTCTGTCTAATTTAGCAAGATTAATTTATTTTTTATTACTGCACAAACATTTCGTTCATTTATACATCACTGCATTTCATACCCCTCACCATGGGCGCCGGCAGAATATTTCCCAGGAGGGGCAAAGATTACTTCAACGTATAGTTACCATGTTGGAAAGAGCAAAAAAGCAAAGGATAACACTGCATACAAAAATCCAGAGGGAGGGGGCATTGCCCCCCCCTTGCCCTATGCTGCCGGCGCCCATGCCCCTCACCATCCCCACACAGAAAAAATTTTCTGGCTACGTCCCTGTATAAATACACCATGTACATATAATGTAATAAGTTCGGAGGAGCGGCTTCCGAACTCATAGGACCCCCCAGTGGCGGATTAATGCATTTTTGTCGGGGTGGGCGGTAAGTTAGAGGATTGACATATACATCCATTTTTTGGAAGAAAAATAGGATCTTTTGCATTAATTTCTTTTTTCTCGGGGGGGCGGTCGCCCCCTCCGCCCCCCTTTAATCCGCCCTTGCACCCCCAGTCTAAGTACGGCCTTGCTTCTGACTCCAAGTCTACAACTTTGACCCTAGCTCAGAACTTAATTAAAGCAAAAGAACAGGGAACAGATTTAATGAAAGAACACCTTTCACCGAAGAACAGTTCTTTTAACCTGTTCAGCAAGAGAACGCCTTTTACCCCGTTCCCGCTCTTAGCTCTCCGTTCCGAAAAAGAACACCAGCTCAGGAAAAGAATGCTGAACTAAGTGTTCCCGCTCACTGCTCGGAGAACTCCTCGAGTCGTGATCAAATAACGTGTTCTTTTTCAGCCAATAGGAGAGGCTGCTCCGGAACAGGTTCTTTTCCAGCCAATAAGAGATGGCTAAGAGGGTATGAAGCGAAGGCGCGTTTTATATGGAGATAGTGTAATGCTTATATTATTGTTTGACGTTGATAAAATATTTTTTTTCGATTTGTCTGTGTTTCAGACTATCATTTTCTTTATCATTAAATTTTTTACTTTGATTCAAATTGAGTAGTTTGGCTGGAATACTAAAAATTGACGAATTGTAATCCTGTGAGTGCATTTCGTATTGAACATAAGTAGGGTAATATTGACAGTACCACGCCACCCCAATCCGGGCGGAGCAGCGGAGCAGGGGAGCAGGTATTACATAATCCACGATGTGCTAAGAGGGAGGTGGAGTTGAGTGACAGTTGATGAATGGGAATTCGGTTGGAGAGGGGAGACGGGGTTGAGTGACAGTTAATAGATAATACAGAGGAGTGGATATTTTTTTCTTGCGTTATTTCTAATAGAGGGGACTCGGAAAAAAGTTTAATTTTTTTTCTAATAATTACCGACTACAACTATTTATGCAGAGACCGTCTTGAAAGGTATAAAAGAGATGTGATTATGAAATAGGAAGTAATTGTAAGGATGACTCTCAGAAAAAAATTTTAATTTGTGTTTTTTAGAATTTTGATTGTGAATTTTTCAGACATAGAAAATTATGCTGTAATACGAACTATTAATATGTAAAAGAAATTAGAAGCTAATGATTTCATTATTGAAGATAAAAATTAAAGTTGGGAGTTGAATAGTATATGTTTTATGCAAACTTTTACAGAATAGTAGAAAGAATTGTGTTTAATGTTAGGATAACGATACTTTGTGTTTTTTTTTTTGTTTTTTTTTAGACATAAAATGGTATATGTTAATTTTTCAGACGTAGAAAATATTGGATTTGTGTTTTTGGAATTCTAAATGTGAATTTTTCAGACACAGAAAATGTTGCACAGATATGAACTAGGACAAATTTAAAAAAAAAAACATTAGGGTAAAATTCTGTTTCATAATGAAACTTAGAAACTATTTTAGCGAAAGCGAAATCTACTGTATGGATTTGCCCCTAAAAGTTAACTTCACAGTACACCCGTTGACTTAACAGCTATACTGTAAAGATATAGCTATATTATTCTTATACGTGTAAAAATATCATGTCCCACCCTACAACCGGTACCACATTATCATGTAAACCTCTTACAGAATAATAGAAATAATTATGTTTAATGTTAGGATGAGACTTTGCGAATTTTTTCGTGATAAAATGACATTGGTTATATCTTTAAACCTTTTAAGCAAGTATTAGTATTGATAGATTTTTTTTAAAAAATCCTACTGTATTGAAAATAAAGTTTAGGTTTATACTCACCGATCAAGAAATCGTGGTTACATGATAATTTCCT